>JAXQQM020059213.1:0-423619 GCA_034641835.2 Pinus albicaulis | reverse complement strand
TTTAGTCAAACACCAGCAATGACTTGTGGAAACTTCTTCCGGGTGAAGGCTTTAGAAGACCTACACATTATAAACTTGTTTGGAACCCGGGAGCAAGGGAGTTCAATGTTTCTGCCATACCTCAAAGATTTACCATCATGTGACCCTCCTAGCAAAAGAAACTTTAACTATAACCTCGGCTCAAAATCTTGAGAAAAGACAGAGATAAATTTCTCATGAGCCAGAATGATAGTTGCCATCCTAGCATGCTCTGAACTGCGAAATTGCTCATATTAAATCTTTCATGAAGAACTTAGAAAAGCCAAAATCGAAATCTGTCTGAAATCTTTTCAATTTCTGAAATGTCAAGAAAGTCTTGTGTCACTACCTTCCCCTCAAAGAACAATTTTGACAAGAGAAAACACAACAATCTGAAACAAAATGAAATAATCAGGGATAAAACAGTTGGTCATAGAGTCTGCTTTGATTTTAGGAATAATACTGCATATCCCTATAACAGAGATTATGTTTTTTCTACTCAAAACCATGATTTACCAATTAAAGGTGCTTTTAATCATGTATGTTTGCAAGATGATGTTTCAGGTCATGGTCATAGGATTCCCTTGCAGAATAGACAGCTTAAAGATTTTTTCAAGTTTGCGGGAGGTAGATCAGATTTCAAGTTCAAAATTGCAAAACCACCTAATATTAGAAATCTGTTCATGAAGGCCATGTTCCCAGTTTTGAATTTCTGCATCTGTGCATACCTTGATGATGTCATTATCTATTTTAAGAATGACCAAGAATACATGCATTACTTGAGGAAAGCATACAGTAAGGAAAGGAGTGGAAATCAGATATTCAGAGAGGTACAAAGGGAAGATACCGGGCTGTTCAGAGATTCTTTCATGAATCCCTATGTCATGTTAGAGAGAGAGAATTTCCCAAATTTTTCTTTTCAAGAGTTAAGTGGGCCAAGGGTGAGAGGAGATCCTTACGAGGATAAGATGCTTAAATTCCATCATTTCCAAGATTTTTGAGTTTGGAACACTTTCAGTCATTGTACATACCATTGTTTGAAATATTGAAAAAATAGAAAAGTCAAAAACAGTAAAAGATAGGAAAGTCAAAAACAGAAAAAACAGAAAAGAGGGCAAGTGAGGATAGGACAAAGGCCCCATGTTCTAAAAAATAGTCTTTCAGAAAGCGAGCAAGCCTAAATGCCGCTACTAGTACTCCAATGTCTTGTTCAGCTATCTAGCCTAATCATAGCTGAGCATGTTTAAATTTATTTGCTGATAAGTTAGTGAGTGCAAAGATAGTCAACATTGTGTAAGATTGACTTATCACAGAGCTTAGATTAGGGAGAGATACTGGTTCCACATGCCTAAAACAGAACCAAAGGGAGAAGCGAGGGATGAAAAACACATTGTACATCTTAGCCCCGCTTGTCTAGTTTCCTTTTATTGCAGAATAACATTTGTGTGCAGCTTGTCTTTTATGCCGCAAATGCATGACAAATCAGACTGCTTAATCCTGATTTGATCATTTTTAAATTTCATGTTGTAGATTAGGGAATGAAATCCTGTCAAACTGCTTAATCTTGACAGTCGATCTAGTTTTAGGTAGAGAAATGAAGGAGTTCATCAGCTTAATCTGAACTCCCGGCAGATATAAGAGTAGAAATAGATAGGTTCATTTTTCAAAAAGAAAAATATGCATTGTCAAAAGGCTGCTAGTTCAAATGCGCCAAACAGAAGAAAAAATGTTAGGAAAGATAGTGGGGTAGGTAGAAGTATCATTGATGTTAACCATGTTGTCACTTTTCAGAAATAACATCAAGAGAAGGGTAAATTTTGCGCCAATGGATAAGGCACTGGTCTTCATAAGCCAAAAATCTGAATTCTGGACACCTCCTGACGAGGAGCTGCCCTCCCCAAATGGAGCCACTGTTAGCCATCAATATTTTTTTTTACATGTTAGTGATGACTATATCTATAGCTGAGTTTTCTAGAAACTGTTTTCCTTATGTCAATATGTCATCTAGAAAACCCTCCTAAAACTTTTTTGCCTTTCTACTTTTCAGTCCACCCCTGTCGAAATCAAAACCTCATTATCACTATCCTATCTAGCTTCAGCCTTATTGGTCTACCCACCAGCTTTAAAAGGAAAATCCACATCTGTTTCAAAAGTCTCCCCTATGTTAGGAAGTGGCGCTTTAAGACATTTTACCCTTGGCAATCATCAAAAAGCCAAAAAGCCTCCATCTGCAACAGACCTACCATGACTGACCTCTTACTTTGAAAATTAATTTGACAAGCAGCCCTAAGTCGCGCCACTCACATCCCCTAGATCTCAGCACTGCATAAACCCCAATCTCAAGCTGACTATTAGGTTTTTCACAGTGTTCTATGGTTTCTACAAAGGCAGGAAATATAATTTCATCTCATGGAGTAAATTCTTGAATTTACAGTTAGAGGAACAGTTGCTTCTAAATGTAACTTGAGCCTGAGATATGTCTGCAAAAGAGAAAGCTACTCATCCAGACTTTACGGCTCTTTCCGGCATAGAAAATCCACGGTAAGAAAAGGGACACCTTTGTCTCGACAAGCGAGTAGGTGTCAAGGCCTTGAGTATCCTTCATTTTACAACGAGGGTTAGGGCGCCTCCTTCATCCCATGAACGACGGCCAATATTAACTTGGAAGATTACGGGATCGAGTTTGCTTTGTAGCTGAGCAAGTGAAACAATATCTCCAGGTTTTATGAATTTGAGTGATGGTCGTAACAGGAATAGAGTTTAAAATATGCTAGCTCAAAGGTAAAAAGAGTTTGGTCTGATAAAGGAGGTCATCTAAAGCTTTCAAATCATGTGAATTGTTGAAATTTAGAACAGCATGTCATCAGTAAACATTTCAATCTTCAGCAGCCTGCTTTCCACAAGATCGAATGGAATAGATGCTGACAAAAATTCCATTACACAGGCAGAAAGAAAGTTCTTGGTTTTTCAAAAGGCACTGACCTTCATAGTCACAGAGATTACCCTTTCAAGTAATTTGTCATGAGATGACCGAAGCAAATGATGATATTTCAGTCACCCTTAGGACAGTGCAGGGAGACAGTGTTACTTTGGCTAGGGTTTTTGCTGAAACACAGGGATGCTTGCAAGAAGAAATGATAGTGTTATGTTTTTTTTTAAGTAGTTTGCTTACCATCACATCCAGAGAAAGGCTGTGTCAGACAGATTTGTCAAAAACCTTCAGATACCTTACCTAATGAAGAGCCTCCTCCATGTATGAGCAGATGGCCAAAGCCATTACAGGTTGTTGAAAACTGATTGGTCTAAAAGTGCAGTGAAAGGATACAAAGAAATTAAGTAGAAGTCATTGCACAGGTAAATGATAGTGTTTATGATACAAAGGTAATGGTTTTCCTATTTCATATGAAAATGTCTTTCAAAATATACATCAGGGTGGACAGGAAATGTTATGAATAGGTATGCCATTGATACCAAATAGGGGCAGTTTCCTTAAGGGAAAGGATCATAAAAACAATCCAATATCACATGCCAAAAGTCCAAAGGAGCGCTTCTCAAGAAATGGTGTTCAAGGTTTTCAAATGATTCTGGTGCATTCTGAATGGTTTTTTCTTGTTAAAAATTGCCAAGAAGGTAAAACAGTGAACATAGTCTAGTTATGAAATAGTTCTATTTACAAAAAGGGTCAACACACTGGTCAAAGCAAAATGGTGACTATGTGTCAAAGAGCTCTGTTTTTCCTGTTTTACAAGCTTATCTTTCAGATGGACAAGGGAATAAGTATACCAGTTATGTATAGACAAAGAAGCTGTTTTCATGGACAGTCAGTGTTATGGATAGTTTTCCAGTATTAAATAAACAGTGGCAGAGATAGTATAAAGGTTATGGAGGCATTTTTCAAAGTTTAAAAATTTGGTGTTGAAATGTCCCCCAAAGGACAAAACTGGAGAAAAATCATCCTATGAAACAACTGTTTACAAAACAGAGTTCTGACTCTAAGTTTCTTTTGTTTTCATAAAGGAGTTGGTCCATTGATTAGACAATCCAAAGGCATCAAAAACCTTCAAATGCATGCACAGGTTATGAGCTCAGTTTCGCGAATGCACCAAGGGGTTAAAAGCATTAAAAGACTGTGAAAATTTCGCAAAAAGGCCAAACCAAAATTTCGCTTCACATTTCAAATGAAGGTGACCGTTGAAAAGGTTTGAAATGACATAAGAGATGTAAGGTCGAGGGAAATCGTTTCATTTTCAAAACTGAAGGCAAAACCCCGTGCCTCCCTAGCACCAAAGCAAAGTTTCTGGTCAGTTTGCAGAGCTGAACGCCGTTTATTGGCCGAGCGACGCGCCTGGGCGAGGATTTACACGGGCCGCCTTTGTTAGCGCGACGCGCCTGTACAGTGGCGTGACGCGCCTGTACAGGCCGCCCGACCACCCGACAGGCCGACCCGACAGGTGTTTTGTGCGCGACGTTAAATCTTGAAAGAGTGCCGCGCAGGTTGAATGGCCTCCAGAGCTGATCCAACTCTCCTCCAAGGTTGTTTTCAACGATTTCAAGAGGTATTTCGAAACTTCATCCACATTTCCGAGATTGATAAATGATAAAGGTCAGTTTTTTGCATGGGCATGTACGTTGAAACAACATGCATGGTTGAAGGTTTTCTCCCCAAAGATAACTGACTTTCCACATTGAAAAAGCCCTTGATTATTGTGGAAAAGAGCAAACTATTACGGCCTTTGCTCAAAGCTTTTGAAGATGTCCTAAAATCTGCCACCTCTGTTTTAAATATGAAATTGCCTATATACTCACACCAAGATTGAAACTTAGTGAGCCTGTTGAAACAAAGTGACATATATAGAGAAAAAGTGAGGATTAATAGAGGAGAGAAGTTTCTTAGATATTGACGAAGTTTACGGTTTAGGCACGAGAGGGAAAACGTTGTTATAGAAAGGCAAGGGTTAAGAGATAAAAGAGACTTTTCTACAGTCCTCTAGACATTGCCACATTACCAAAGCAGTGAAATTGCACTCGGTAAGGGGTTTTGATATTCTTTTGTTTGAAAAATTTGAAAAACTCCCGCACATTTTACGCACAAACGATAGTCTTTACAAAACTCTTGTCAGCTCTCCCGATCTTGTGTTTTTTTTATCTAGTTTATTTATGGTGGTTTGCTAGAGATGCAAATTGTTGAAAGTTGGCACACTTATACAAGGCAGAGTTGTAAATGACTGGAATTCTCCTTGAAAAAGAAGTAAGGTGTATTGGTTGACATCTAAAAGTTTCAAGAACAGGGTAATCAAAGCACTTCTCACAGCAAGCTCCTTCTAGCAATTTGCCCCTCTTTTTCACTACTGTGAATTTGTTGACAGAGATTTTCCAAAGGTGACCAGGACACTGAAGGGCAGGGTTTTTTGATGGGAATTTAACATTGGAGACAGAGGTTCAGATGTGGTGGTTAATCTCTTAAATTCACAAGTAAAGAGTGTTTTTCCTAAAACACTGTGCACTGATATTTCACCTAACCTAGGTCTGCCTTTTCTTTTCACTATATTGTATCATTTTGAAGAGTTGTTGACAGAGATATTCTAAGGGTGAATAGGGCCACTTTCTAAAGAACAGGTTGTTGATGATTGAATTTTACATTGAAGACAGAGAATGTAGGTATGTTGATTGACCTCTGACAAACTCACCAGGAGAAGTGATTCCTCAACACTGTGCACAAGAAACTTACACAGCATTTTGACTCCTCTTTACTATACAATATCCTATTGAGAATTTTGCCTGGCTAAGGTACCTTTAAAGGTGAAAGGCTGGTTTTAAAGAGAGCAGAGGTTGTGAATTCAAAGACACTTGTTGCAGATCCTCCACCTCACATTGTTTCTCTGTCCAAGCAGTGTAGTGACCAGTTTCAATCCAGCAGAGCATTTTTACATACAGTGAAGGCAGTTTTCCTATTCCAAAGCTTGTTCAAGTCAGAATGCCTCCAAAGCAAGATCACAGGAGCGGTCCACATAAGAGATATGAGCCTATCTCCACAGAAGAAATCAATGCTCACCCATCTGTGCTTTTCAATTTCCATGAAGTAGGCTGTCTTGATTTCTGCCAGAAGATAGAAGAAGTCAAGAGTTTTTCGCCACTAACACATTTGTGCGCCCTGAGATTCAAACAAAAGCACTTCCAAGTAGCGGATCTTGATTTCAAAATTTCTCCAAGGTATGTGTCCAAGGCTACCAAGATCCCGTATCATGGCAAAAAGTGGTTTAAACAAGCTCACCTTGACTTGGAGGATTACAAACCTTCCATCAAGCCTGAACATAGAGAGGCGACCACTGCTATCTTCCCTTTTTCATATCTCCTTGACAGTTATGCTCCGCTTATGAAAACCATAATGAAATATTTCACTTGTGAAGGGAGGTTTAATCGAATTTATGCCTACCATGTCCGCTTATTGATGCATTTTACCAGAAGCAGGCAACTAAACCTTCCTTACTTTTTGTCCAAGAGCATAGAGAAAATGGCATCTACTGTCCAAAAGAAGGCTCCACCTTAGCAAATCCCTTCTCTCTTTCATCATTCCTTGATCAAGATTATCTTCTTACACCAGCTAGAGAAGAAAGGGGTTTCATGGGATTTATTCATCAGCCATTCAGATTTTGCCACTGTCCCTCATGTTCATGTGTCTCCTACTCAGCCTGTCCATCGCCCAGTGCCTTTGTCTAGTAGGCCTACACCTAGAAGACTCAGAATGACTACTGGGCAGCCAAGTCAACAGGGAGAAGGAGAGGGCAGTGAACAACAGGGAGAAGGAGAAGGCAGTGAAAAGCAGCATTTGGATGTTGACGGACAGCAGTAGTTGGATGTTGAGGGACAGCAACAGTTGGACATTGAGGGACAGCAGCAGTTGGACATTGAGGGACAGCAGCAGACAACAGTTGAGGAGAAGCAAGTTGGGCAGGAAATTGAAACACCTTTTGAGCCACAAACTGGACAAGATATTGAGGAAGAACAGCAGGCTAAAGCTGCCACCTTAACAGTGACAAAGATTGTTCCTAGCAAGAGGAAATTGCCCAAAAAGACACCTTCTAGTATGCCAAGGAGGAAAAGTGCCAGATTGGCTTTCAAAGGCAAAAGCATAGTTGGAGAAAGTGCCAAGCATGGAGGTGAATTAATTGTCATCCCTATCCCAAGCGATGACAGTGATAATGAGGCCCGCATCCTTGAAAACCTCCTCATTCACAAAGAGGGGCAAATTGAGGTATTACAGGAAGATCTTCAAAGGGCGAGGAATTTCAACCACTTCTTGGAGGTTGAAAACAAACAGATGAAGTTTCATGCTGCTATTCATGAGGCAAGGGCAATTAAGTATAAGAAGGAGGCAGAAAAGGCACAAGCAAGAATTGAAGAGCTCATTGGTGAGTTTGATGATGAAGAGGAGGAAGACCAGCCTAGGCGGAAGAGGCCTAGGACCATCGGGCTTAGAAAAGCCTTGGAAAAACAGAGAGCAGAAGAACAAGCCCATTTCCAAGCCTTTCCTCTCACTGCCCTCCTTGAGCAGGAAATTGAGGAAAACAAAGAAGCATGGCTTGAGAGAGCTAACCAGCATTTGGAAACGAAGCTTGAGAGGGCGAACAGGGATCTTGAGCTACAAAGAAAGAGGACTCTTCACTTTCAGAAGCTAAATCAGTTTGCTAGGCGAAAATTAAAGGTAGCACAAGAGAAATTGAAGAAGTTGAAGGGGAAGCGCCTAGCACGGAAGGAAGGGAAAAGCATATCAGCCCTTGATATTTTGGCCTCAGCTTCGGAGCATGTTGCTATGGACCCTTGAGGGTCATGCATGCCAATTTTGGGCCTTGTTCGACAACTTTTTGTTTTTTGGCATTTTTTGGGTTTTTGGTCAAAAACTCATAATTTCGCCATTTCAGTTTGAGGAATTGTCAAGGGAGGAGGATGACACCGATAGATGCTATAATTTTATGAGCAGGTCTCCAGCAATTTTCAGGGCATTTGGAGATCATTCGCCCCCTCAAATTGGCGAAAAACACCCTCATTTTGCACGTTCTGCCCGCCATATCAGCAGTCTGCTATTTTCTGGGTTTTTGCACACAGGTACAGTTTTGGATGACTTCCGGACCTCAGATTGAGTTGGTTCTAGTTGCGCCGGAAAGTAGACACAGAGAGCTTTCCAGCAAGCCCTCATGAGCCTCATTTCGACATCGGGAAGGCTGCCTATTGCATCCAGCAAGTCAGGGGACCTTTTTCAGGCATAAATATGAAGTATTTTTGTAATTTTTGAACTTCAAAAATCTTCTTTTCCCAAATGTGCGTTAAGCTATTTTTATCATTGGGAAATGATGTAAAGTCAATATAATTTCCGTTTTTAGCAGTTTTTTAGATATTTTATGGGATATTTTGTGCCTTGGGCTTTGCAAAACCTCAAGGACAAGTTTAGATATTTTGACTTGGCCAATGGGATAGCTAGTTGCTCCATGAGGTTTTCCTCCCTCAAGCCTATTTATTCCATGGGTTTCATTGTAAATCAGAGGCTGAACTTGAGAGAAGAATTAATACATTGGTCATATGAGCTTTGAAGAATACATTTGTGTTATGATTTTTGGACTACCTCTTGGATGCTTTTGAGGAATGATGAAGGATTGGTGATGGATTCCATGACATGGTAGAATGGTATAGTGTTTCTTGCTATGTTTTTGTCTTCTAGTTTTCATCCATAATACATGCTTCTTACTGCTATAGATCAGTAGAGATTAGTTTTGAGATATGCCCATGGAGGCACCTCAAAATTCCTGAATCTTCATAGCTTGATGTTTTCTTCTTCCTTAGTTATGCTAAAGAATTCTTAACTGCTCTTTACTAACTTAAGGATAATGTTTGCTAGTTTTATTTACAAAGTTCTATGCATGTTGAGTAGGATGTATGGTGTGCCCTACATACCTATAAGCTGTCCATAGTTCTGTCCATAAAACTTTCTTTTTGACTGATTAGTTGATCATCTTGTTGAACCAAGGAGGCCTAGTCCCGATCTAGCCCTTTGCCTAAAACTATGAAAGCTTGTTTGTCAAAGTGCCCAATGACTTAGAGACTATGTTTAGGCGTTTCGGCGTAGTTTATGAGTTGTTAGTTTGTCTTGTGTGTTTTCCCCAAAGTCTGATAGCCATTTCCCGAAGTTAGAGGGTCTTATACCTCTATGTATGGTTGGAATGTTTGATTTCTATGTATTAATTAGCTCATAGTTACATTTAACATGATTAATGGCTTGCTATAAAATGTTTATGTCTGCTATCAACTAGTTACACTTGAAATCCCTTGTCTTTCACCAACTTGTTGTCCATTTAATCCATTTTGCCCAAAGATCCCTTCTACCGTGAATCAAATCGGCCCTACAGCAACTTTACATCATCACCTCATAGCTTCCTTGACCTGTTTGACCCCATAGCCCAATTTATCTACATCTTGTTATCCAGTTTATGTATTTGATCAGTTTTATCCCTCACAAACTTAAAAAATCAAAAACTAAAAACATACTTCATAACTAGCCTAATATCAAAACACCATAAGCAAACACACCGATATCTTTTGCATATAATAGAGAGAGCCCTCTCTGAGTCCAGGAAGGCTAGGTCCTTGGGCTCCAAAGCTTGGTTTGATGTTACATCGTCATTTGGCTAGCCAATCGGCCAAATCACGGGACACTAACATAATGGCGATCACGGTGGGACTCTGAGTGATTAAAAAACTTAGTTTCCCTCATCTTTAAAGACTTTTTGAGATTACTAGCTGATTGACTTATCCCACCGCTCTCTAACATAATGGCGATCACGGTGGGACTTACTGAGTTCATGACAGTCTAGCGAACTCTTATAGACTCTTTAGTCCTTCAATCCTAAACTCAGACCATCAGCCTCTAGAATCATTTAGTGTAAACTCTCTGTTTCACCATCTTAGCAAAGTGATGAATCAGGTTTATAACACTCTTACATCCTAGGCTGCACATAAAACTAAGAAAAAACCACAAAAAACTCCCTTAGATTGGTTTTTGTCAAGTACTGGCGGTGGACCATACAAATATACCTCAAAACAACTAAAAATCCACCTGGCGACTCCACTAACCTCCAGTAGGCCTTACTACTTTGCTAAATTTTATAATACCATCCGATTTGGCCACCTCATCGCCACACTAACATAATGGCGATCACGGTGGGACTTTGAGTTAGTGACAATCTAAGGACACCTTAGAACTCTAGAAGTCCCTTATTTTTAAGAATACTGTTTGATTGACTTATCCCACCGCTCACTAACATAATGGTGATCACGGTGGGACCTTGAGTCAAAACATCCTAGGTATCCCTTAGGAAGTCTCAAAATCTCAGTCAAACTTAGAAAAGTAGAATCTGGTTGTCTCACCATCCTAGAAAAATGATGACTCAGCTGTAGGACACTTTTCCAAACCTCAGGACTACATAAAACTCAGAAAAAACCACAAAAACACTCCCTTAGATTGGCTTTTGACAGTATTGGTGGTGGACCATACAAGTACCTCTCATAACAACTAATATTCCACCTGGCGACTCCACTAAACTCTAGTAAGCCTTACTATTTTACCAAGCTCCAGGCTACTATCTGATAGACCTATCCCATCGCTCACTAACATAGCGGGAGATGGTGGGACACTGAGTACATAATAGTCCAGCAAACTCTTATAGACTCTTGTGGTCCTTTAGGTACCATAAACAAGCAAGCAGTCCCTAGACCCATTTTTTAGAGTAAACTCTTTGTGTTCTCATCACCCTAGCAAAGTGTTGAAACAAGTCTAGGATACTTTAACAAACCATAGGCTACACATAAAACTCAGAAAATCCAAAAACATTCTCAGATTAGTCACTGGTGGTGGACCATAGCTATCTTCACAACAACAACCCAGTTCCACCTGGCGACTCCACTAATCCATCCCTTTTGTTTTTGACCATCCTCCGCCTTAGTAAAGCTTTAGAAAAACCACTCATCCAGAACATTCACCAATACCATTCTCTTTAGACTCTGGACCTAAAATCTGGCTTCACGAAGAATCAACACCAGATCCCATCCAGACCCAAATCCCCCTATCATAGTAGATGACCCAGAGAAGATTCTGTGGCAAGCTTCTGAAACTGACCATCTAGCTACTGGTAGATCCATCCGTAGAGCAAGATCTGTACCTAAACATCGCACTATCCTACTAGATTCACCTTTTGAATTAGAGTCATCACAAACTCTTCCCAGAAGCAAATCATATAGTAAGATAAAATTTGATGATCTTGAACCCCTAGACCCACCACAGAGTCCTAGTAGAGAAGCTTCACCTACCACTCCTCCTGATTTCCAGCTTCTCTATCAATTTGGCTCCTATCATCCCAGATCTGTTCAAAACCAGATCACTAGTCCAAGTTCATCCGCCACACCTGGTCAAACCACCACTGTTCAAACCACTTCATTTCAGCCTACTAGTCCTCATCTTGTACATCATCCACTAGCTCCAGTCATGGCAGCCTGGTACGCACCTCTGGTGTTGCCACCGCCTTTAGCTCCTCTCCCAAACAAATATCAAGACAAAATCCCACACTTTACTGGAGAAGACACCACCACACCTCAACAGCATATAAGTAGAATGACTGATGCTTATGAATACCTAGAGGTACAAGACGAGACTGTCAGAATGATAATATTTGCCCAAAGTCTTGGTGGTGAACCCAAAGCATGGTTCAAAAGCTTAGCCCCAAACAACATCCATGATATCCCCGAACTACATCAAGTCTTCAGAAATAGGTGGGAAATCCGAAGAAACCCCATTCAAATCCTGTCAGAATACAACAATCTAAAACGGGAAAATGGGGAAAGTGTCCAAGCTTACTGTACTAGGTTCAACAGTGTATATAACTCCCTCCCACCTCATTTCAAACCTCCACTTGGTTTAGCTTTGGCAAAATTTCCCGAGGGGTTTGATCCGGACATGACATATCGTCTGAGAGACAAGGATCCCCCTACCTTAGAGGAAATGCAACAAATAGCTATAAAAGCAGATGCCAACTTAGCTGAAAAAAGAGCTAGAACTAGATCAGAAAGAAAAGTCACCTATAGAGATGAGGTCTCCACTTCATCACCTTCCTTAGATCCCAGAATAGATGACTTAGTCAAATCCATGGCTAAAATGTGGGAAAAGATAAATGAAAAGGCTCCTATTAGGGACAACCAGCCAAACCCTCCAAACAGAAACCGAAACCAAAACTTTAGGAGGGAGCAGCCCCAAAACAGACCAAGGGATAATGACCAACAGATCAGGCCACCATTCAATGAAAATTATGTGGAAGAAGATGATAGGGACTCTGAACCTCTTGGTGAACATCATTTAAACCTCATAGGGTCTGACAATGAGAGTGAGGTGTACCTCACCGAAGAAGAACAAGCGTTTTTTTCTCCTGATCAGGATGAAACCAACTATGAAGACCCCGATGACCCCGCCATAGAGTTTCAAAATGCTATTGTAGAATCCCACAGGAAATATGACCTTAGAAGCAAAAGAAACCAAGATAATGTCAAGAAAGGTAACTCTGATACTGCTAAAGCTCCAGATACCATCCTCAAGAAAGCATCAAGCAGTGACAAAATCAAGGTTGAGAAGACTGACCAAAGCAAAGCTAAAGTTATCCAAACTAGTCCTCTCTCAGATACTCCTGGTACTTCTACAAAAGTCACCGAAACAAATATGGCAAACAAAATCCCAAAACAAGGTCAACAAACTCAGAATATAGAGAAGATCGTGGCTGAAAAAACTGAAACAAACATATCTAAACTTCAGCTACCTTTCAGCTTTGAAGGCGAAATCGCCAAGATTAAGATCACCATGCCTCTTACTGAACTCATTGCCCAAAACTCTTATAAATCCCAAGTACTAAAGGTCTTAAATCTAGGGAATGATGCAAATACTGTTAATCTGACTGATGACATTCCTGAAGTATTGTTTGGTCCAAAGGTAGAGGGAAAATTCCAAGAGGGAGCTACTCTTCCATTTTACATTAGCCTAAACATCCACGACCAAATCCTCCATAATGCCATGCTAGACTCCGGCGCCTCGCATAATCTTATGCCAAAGGTAGTAATGGAAAGACTAGGCCTGGAAATCACAAGACCATACAAAGACTTGTATTCATTTGATTCAAGTAGAGTCCAATGCCTGGGTTTGATCAAAGACCTTTGTTTCAGTCTGACCCAAATACCTGCGAAACATCTGATCATGGATATAGTAGTGGCAGACATTCCTCCCAAGTACGGGATGCTTCTATCCAGATCTTGGGGAGCCAAACTCCAAGGGAATATCCAACTGGACATGTCATATGCCACCATTCCTGTATTTGGCCAGACTATAATACTTTACTACGAATCACACATGAAATACATGATTAGCAGTCAAGATAGGCCAGATAACATTCCAATGTGTTCTTTGCGTTCCGACCTAAACTCTTTCATTATGCATACTGATGTAAACATGGAGGAAGAGTCAGAAGAAACCGATGTAGACTTAGATCCACCACATCAGTTGTCCCTGGTGCCTTATGATGAACTAGACACTCAAAACTACCATGATCATGAACAGTTGTGTCTTGAGGAAAGTAAGTTTTCCTTTCCTGAAGTAGGATTAGAACAAGAAGCACAAACTCTGATGTACTATCAAGCAAATTGCTCTAGTTTTAGTCAAACACCAGCAGTGACTTGTGGAAACTTCTTCCGGGTGAAGGCTTTAGAAGACCTACACATTATAAACCTGTTTGGAACCCGGGAGCAAGGGAGTTCAATGTTTCTGCCATACCTCAAAGATTTACCATCAAGTGACCCTCCTACTGCAAATGAAGCTTTAACTATAACCTCAGCAGCTCAAAGTCTTGAGAAAAGACCAGATAAATTTCTCATGAGCAAGAATGATAGTTGCAATCCTAGCATATCTGAACTACTGAAATTAGCTCATATTCTGTCTTTTCATGAAGAACTTAGAAAAGCCAAAATCAGAAATCTCATGCAGAATACCAATTTCTACAGAAAAAGCAAGAGAAATTACTGTGTCACTACCTTCCCCTCAAAGAACAGTTTTTACAAGAGGAAACACAACAATCTGAAACAAAATGAAATAATCAGGGATAAAACAGCTGGTCATAGAGTCTGCTTTGATTTTAGGAATAAAACTACATATCCCTATAACAGAGATTATGTTTTTTCTACTCAAGACCATGATTTACCAATTAAAGGTGCTTTTAATCGTGTATGTTTGCAAGATGATGTTTCAGGTCATGGTCATAAGATTCCTTTGCTAAGTAGACAGCTTAAAGATTTTTTCAAGTTCGCGGGAAGTAGATCTGATGTCAAGTTCAAAATTGCAAAACCACTCAATGTCAGAAATCTGTTCATGAAAGCCTTGTTCCCAGTTTTAAATTTCTGCATCTGTGCATACCTTGATGATGTCATTATCTATTTTAAGTATGACCAAGAATACATGCATTACTTGAGGAAAGCATACAGTAAGGAAAGGAGTGGAAATCAGATATTCAGAGAGGTACAAAGGGAAGATACTGGGTTGTTTAGAGATTCTTGCATGAATCCCTATGTCATGTTAGAGAGAGAAAATTTCCCAAATTTTTCTTTTCAGGAGTTAAGTGGGCCAAGGGTGAGAGGAGATCCTTACGAGGATAAGATGCTGAAATTCCTTCATTTCCAAGATTTTTGAGTTTGAAACACTTTCAGTCATTGTACATATCATTGTTTGAAATATTGAAAAAATAGAAAAGTCAAAAACAGTAAAAGATAGGAAAGTCAAAAACAAGTAAAAAGCAGAAAAGAGGGCAAGTGAAGATAGAACAAAGGCCCCATGTTCTAAAAAATAGTTTTTCAGAAAGCGAGCAAGTCTAAATGCCGCTACTAGTACTTCAATGTCTTGTTCAGCTATCTAGCCTAATCATAGCTGAGCATGTTTAAATTTATATGCTGATGAGTTAGTGAGTGCCAAGATAGTCAACATTGAGTAAGATTGACTTATCACAGAGCTTAGATTAGGGAGAGATTCTGGTTCCACATGCCTAAAACAGAACCAAAGAGAGAAGCGAGGGATAAAAAACACATTGTACATCTTAGCCCCGCTTGTCTAGTTTCCTTTTGTTGCAAAATAACATTTGTGTGCAGCTTGTCTTTTATGCCGCAAATGCATGACAAATCAGACTGCCTAATCCTGATTTGATCATTTTTGAATTTCATGTTGTAGATTAGAGAATGAAATCCTGTCAAACTGCTTAATCTTGACAGTCGATCTAGTTTAGGTAGAGAAATGAAGGAGTTCATCAGCTTAATCTGAACTCCCGGCAGATATAAGAGTAGAAATAGATAGGTTCATTTTGCAAAAAGAAAAATATACATTGTCAAAAGGCTGCTAGTTCAAATGCGCCAAAGAGAAGAAAAATGTTAGGAAAGATAGTGGGGTAGGTAGAAGTATCATTGATGTTAACCATGCTGTCACTTTTCAGAAATAACATCAAGAGAAGGGTAAATTTTGCACCAATGGATAAGGCACTGGTCTTCATAAGCCAAAAATCTGAATTCTGGACACCTCCTGACGAGGAGCTGCCCTCCCCAAATGGAGCCACTGTTAGCCATCAGTATTTTTTTTTTTTACATGTTAGTGATGACTATATCTATAGCTGAGTTTTCTAGAAGCTGATTTCCTTATGTCAATATGTCATCTAGAAAACCCTCCTAAAACTTTTTTGCCCTTCTACTTTTCAGTCCGCCCATGTCGAAATCAAAACCTCATTATCACTATCCTACCTAACTTCAGCCTTCTTGATCTTCCCACCAGCTTTAAAAAGGCAAATCCACATCTGTTTCAAAGGTATCCCCTATGTAGGAAGTGGCGCTTTAAGACATTTTACCCTTGGCAATCATCAAAAAGCCAAAAAGCCTCCATCTGCAACAGACCTACCATGACTGACCTCTTACTTTGCAAATTAATTTGACAAGCAGCCCTAAGTCGCGCCACTCACATCCCCTAGATCTCAGCACTGCATAAACCCCAATCTCAAGCTGACTATTAGGTTTTTCACAGTGTTCTATGGTTTCTACAAAGGCAGAAAATATAATTTCATCTCATGGAGTAAATGCTTAAATTTACAATTAGAGGAACAGCTGCTTCTAAATGTAACTTGAGCCTGAGATATGTCTGCAAAAAAAAAAGCTACTCATCCAGACTTTACAGCTCTTTCCAGCATGAAAATCACAGTAAGAAAGGGACACCACTGTCTCAGCAAACT
Source organism: Pinus albicaulis (assembly GCA_034641835.2). Classification (NCBI taxonomy): domain Eukaryota; kingdom Viridiplantae; phylum Streptophyta; class Pinopsida; order Pinales; family Pinaceae; genus Pinus; species Pinus albicaulis. The sequence goes on along the minus strand of JAXQQM020059213.1, from coordinate 407,267 downwards.
GGTAAATTGTCAAGGCCCAGAACCTCCTTCATTTACAAGCAGAGGGTTAGGGCGCCTCCTTCATCCACAAGCAGAGGGCGCTGGCCAATATTGACTTGGAAGATTGCAAAAGTCCAGGTTTGCTTTGTATTGAACAGTGAAACAATATCTCCAGGTTTTATGCATTTGAGTGATGGTCATAACAGGAATAGAGTTTAAAATATGCTAGCTCAAAGGTAAAAAGAGTCTGGTCTGATAAAGGAAGTCATCTGAAGCTTTCAAATCATGTGAATTGTTGAACTTTAGAAAAGCATGTCATCAGCAAACATTCCAATCTTAAGCAGCCTGTTTTCCATAAGATCAAATTGAGTAGATGCTGACAAAAGTGCCATTACACAGGCAGAAAGAAAGTTCTTGGTTTTTCAAAAAGCACTGACCTCCATAGTCACAGAGACTATCTTTCAAGTAATTTGTCATGAGATGACCAAAGCAAATGATAATATCTCAGTCACCCTTAGTACAGTGCAGGGAGACAGTGTTACTTTGGCTAGGGTTTTTGCTGAAACATAGTGATGCTTGCAAGAAGAGATGATAGTATTGATGTTTTTTTTAAGTAGTTTGCTTACCATCACATTCAGAGAAAGGCTGTGTCAGACAGATTTGTAAAAAACCTTCAGATACCTTACCTGATGAAGAGCCTCCTCCATGTATGAGCAGATGGCCAAAGCCATTACAGGTTGTTGAAAACTGATTGGTCCAAAAGTGCAGTGAAAGGATGCAAAGAAATTAAGTAGAAGTCATTGCACAGGTAAATGATAGTGTTTATGATACAAAGGTATTGGTTTTCCTATTTTCATATGAAAATGTCTTTCAAAATATACATCAGGGTGGACAGGAAATGTTATGAATAGGTATGCCATTGATACCAAAGAGGGGCAGTTTCCTTAAGGGAAAGGATCAAAAAACAATCCAATATCACATGCCAAAAGTCCAAAGGAGCGCTTCTCAAGAAATGGTGTTCAAGGTTTTCAAATGTTTCTGGCGCATTCTGAATGGTTGTTCCTTGTTAAAAATCACCAAGAAGGTAAAACAGTGAACATAGTCTAGTTATGAAATAGTTCTATTTACAAAAAGGGTCAACACACTGGTCAAAGCAAAATGGTGACTGTGTGTCAAAGAGCTCTGTTTTTCCTGTTTTACAAGCTTATCTTTTAGATGGACAAGGTGAATAAGTATACCAGTTATGTATAGACAAAGAATCTGTTTTCATGGACAGTCAGTGTTATGGATAGTTTTCCAGTATTCAATAAACAGTGGCAGAGATAGTATAAAGGTTATGGAGGCATTTTTCAAAGTTTAAAAATTTGGTGATGAAATGTCCCCCAAAGGACAAAACTGGAGAAAAATCATCCTATGAAACAACTGTTTACAAAACAGAGTTCTGACTTTAAGTTTCTTTTGTTTTCATAAAGAAGTTGGTCCATTGATTAGACAATCCAAAGGCATCGAAAACCTTCAAATGCATGCACAGGTTATGAGCTCAGTTTCGCGAATGCGCCAAGGGGTTAAAAGCATTAAAAGACTCTGAAAATTTCGCAAAAAGGCCAAACCAAAATCCTGCTTCACATTTCAAATGAGGGTGACCGTTGAAAAGGTTTGAAATGACATAAGAGATGTAAGGTCGAGGGAAATCGTTTCATTTTCAAAACTGAAGGCAAAACCCCGTGCCTCCCTAGCACCAAAGCAAAGTTTCGGGTCAGTTTGCAGAGCTGAACGCCGTTTATTGGCCGAGCGACGTGCCTGCATTATTGCGCGACGCGCCTGGGCGACGATTTACACGGGCCGCCTTTGTTAGCACGACGCGCCTGTACAGTGGCGCGACGCGCCTGTACAGGTCGCCTGACCACCCGACAGGCCGACCCGACAGGTGTTTTGTGCGCGACGTTAAATCTTGAAAGAGTGCCGAGCAGGATGAATGGCCTCCAGAGCTGATCCAACTCTCCTCCAAGGTTGTTTTCAACGATTTCAAGAGGTATTTCGAAACTTCATCCACATTTCCGAGATTGATAAATGATAAAGGTCATTTTTTTGCATGGGAATGTACGTTGAAACAGCATGCATGGTTGAAGTTTTTCTCCCCAAAGATAACTGACTTTCCACATTGAAAAAGCCCTTGATTATTGTGGAAAAGAGCAAACTATTACGGCCTTTGCTCAAAGCTTTTGAAGATGTCCTAAAATCTGCCACCTCTGTTTTAAATATGAAATTGCCTATATACTCACACCAAGATTGAAACTTAGTGATCCTGTTTAAATGAAGTGACATACATAAAGAAACAGCGAAGTTTAGTAAGAGAAAAGTTTCTTGGTTAGGCAGAAGTTTACAATTTGAAGCTGCAGAGGAAGACTTTGTTATAGAAAGACAGGGTTTTAGTCTTAAAAAGAGACTTTTCACACAGTCCTCCAGACATTGCCACATTATCAAAACAGTGAAGTGCACTCAGTAAGAGGGGTTTTGACATTCTTTTTGTTTGAAAAAGAAAACTCACACATTTTCTGCCTGAAAGCTTGATAGTCTTCTAAAGCTCTGTCATTTTACTCCAGTCCTGTGTTTTTACTGTCTAGACATATTTATGATGGTTTGTAATAGATGCAAGATGAGTGGAAAGTTGGCACACTTATACAAGGCAGAGTTGTAAATGACTGGAATTCTCCTTGAACAAGAAGTAAGGTGTATTGGTTGACATCTAAAGGTTTCAAGAACAGGGTAATCAAAGCACTTCTCACAGCAAGCTCCTTCTAGCAATCTGCCCCTCTTTTTAACTACTGTGAATTTGTTGACAGAGATTTTCCAAAGGTGAATAGGACACTGAAGGGCAAGGTTTTTGATGGGAATTTAACATTGGAGACAGACGTTCAGATGTGGTGGTTGATCTTTTGAATTCACAAATAAAGGGTGTGTTTCCTAAAACACTGTGCACTGATATCTCACCTAACCTAAGTCTCCTCTTTCTTTCACTGTGTGGTCCCTTCTATAGAAATCTGTTGACAGAGATTTTCTAAGGGTGAGTAGGGCCACTTTCTGAAGAGCAGGGTTTTAATATTTGAGTTTTGTTTTGAAGACACAAATACAAGTGTTGATTGGCCTCTAACAAATCCATGAGGAAAAGTGATTTTTCAAAACTGTGCACAGGGAATCTACACAGCAGTTTGTCCCATCTTTACTGATGGTGTCCTATTGAGGAATTTACCTGGCTGAGGTGCATCCAGAGGTGAAGGGCTGGTTTTAAGGAGAGCAGAGGTTGTTTATTCAAAGAAAAATTGTTGCAATCTATCCTAACCACATTGTCTATCTGTCCAAACAGTATAGTGACCAGTTTCAATCCAGCAGAGCATTTTTACATACAGTAAAGGCAGTTTGCCTCTTCCAAAGCTTGTTCAAGTCATAATGCCTCCAAAGCAAGATCACAGGAGCAGTCCACATAAGAGATATGAGCCTATCTCCACAGAAGAAATCAATGCTCACCCATCTGTGCTTTTCAATTTCCATGAAGCAGGCTATCTTGATTTCTGCCAGAAGATAGAAGAAGTCAAGAGTTTTTCACCACTAACACATTTGTGCGCTTTGAGATTCAAGGACAAACACTTCCAATTGGCGGGTCTTGATTTCAAGATTTCCCCAAGGTATGTGTCCAAGGCTACCAAGATCCCGTATCATGGTGAAAAGTGGTTTAAACAAGCTCATCTTGATTTAGAGGATTATAAACCTTTCATCAAGCCTGAACATAGGGAAACTATCACTGCTATTTTCCCTTTTTCCTATCTTCTTGACAATTATGCTCCACTGATGAAAGCCATAATGAGATATTTCACTTGTGAAGGGAGGTTTAATCAAATTTATGCCTATCATGTCCGCTTGTTAATGCATTTTACCAGAAGCAGGCAACTAAACCTTCCGTACTTTTTGTCCAAGAGCATAGAGAAAATGGCATCTACTGTCCAAAAGAAGGCTCCACCTCAGCAAATCCCTTCTCTCTTTCATCATTCCTTGATCAAGATTATCTTCTTACACTAGCTAGAGAAGAAAGGGGTTTCATGGGATTTATTCATCAGCCATTCAGATTTTGCCACTGTCCCTCCTGTTCATGTGTCTCCTACTCAGCCTGTCCATCGCCCAGTGCCTTTGTCTAGTAGGCCTACACCTAGAAGACTCAAAATGACTACTGGGCAGTCAAGTCAACAGGGATAAGGAGAGGAAACACCTCTTGAACCACAAATTGGACAAAACATTGATGAGGAACAGCAAGCTAAGGCTGCCACCCAAACAGTGACCAAGGTCGCTCCTAGCAAGAGGAAATTGCCCAAAAAGACATATTCTATCATGCCAAGGAGAAAAAGCGCCAGATTAGCTTTCAAAGGCAAAAGTAAAATTGGAGAAAGTACAAAGCATGGAGGTGAATTAGCTATTATCCCTATCCAAAGCGATGATAGTGACAATGAGGCCCGCATCCTTGAAAACCTCCTCATTCACAAAGAGGGGCAAATTGAGGTGTTACAAGAAGACCTTCAAAGGGCGAGGAATTTCAACCACTTCTTGGAGGTTGAAAACAAACAAATGAAGTTTCATGCAGCTATTCATGAGGCAAGGGAAATCAATTATAAGAAAGAGGCAGAAAAGGCGCAAGCAAGAATTGAAGAGCTCATTGGTGAGTTTGATGATGAAGAGGAGGAAGACCAGCCTAGGCGGAAGAGGCCTAGGACCATCGGGCTTAGAAAAGCCTTGGAAAAGCAGAGAGCAGAAGAACAAGCCCATTTCCAAGCCTTTCCTCTCACTGCCCTCCTTGAGCAGGAAATTGAGGAAAACAAAGAAGCATGGCTTGAGAGAGCTAACCAGCATTTGGAAACGAAGCTTGAGAGGGCGAACAGGGATCTTGAGCTACAAAGAAAGAGGACTCTTCACTTTCAGAAGCTAAATCAGTTTTCCAGGCAAAAATTAAAGGTAGCACAAGAGAAATTGAAGAAGTTGAAGGGGAAGCGCCTAGCACGGAAGGAAGGTAAAAGCATATCAGCCCTTGATATTTTGGCCTCAGCTTCGGAGCATGTTGCTATGGACCCTTGAGGGTCATGCATGCCAATTTTGGGCCTTGTTCGACAACTTTTTGTTTTTTGGCATTTTTTGGGTTTTTGGTCGAAAACTCATAATTTCGCCATTTCAGTTTGAGGAATTGTCAAGGGAGGAGGATGACACCGATAGATGCTATAATTTTATGAGCAGGTCTCCAGCGATTTTCAGGGCATTTGGAGATCATTCGCCCCCTCAAATTGGCGAAAAACGCCCTCATTTTGCACGTTCTGCCCGCCATATCAGCAGTCTGCTATTTTCTGGGTTTTTGCACACAGGTACAGTTTTGGATGACTTCCGGACCTCAGATTGAGTTGGTTCCAGTTGCGCCAGAAAGTAGACACAGAGAGATTTCCAACGAGCTATCATGAGCCTCGTTTCGACATCAGGAAGGCTACCATTTGCATCCAGCAAGTCAGGGGACCTTTTTCAGGCATAAATATGAAGTATTTTTGTAATTTTTGAACCTAAAAAATCTGCTTTTCCCAAATGTGCGTTAAGCTATTTTTATCATTGGGAAATGATGTAAAGTCAATATAATTTCCGTTTTTAGCAGGTTTTTAGATATTTTATGGGATATTTTGTGCCTTGGGCTTTGCAAAGCCTCAAGGACAAGTTTAGATATTTTGACTTGGCCAATGGGATAGCTAGTTGCTCCATGAGGTTTTCCTCCCTCAAGCTTATTTATTCCATGGGTTTCATTGTAAATCAGAGGCTGAACTTGAGAGAAGAATTAATACATTGGTCATATGAGCTTTGAAGAATACACTTGAGTTATGATTTTTGGACTGCCTCTTGGATGCTTTTGAGGAATGATGAAGGATTGTTGATGGATTCCTTGACATGGTAGAATGGTATAGTGTTTCTTGATATGTTTTTGTCTTCTAGTTTTCATTCATAATACATATTTCTTGCTACTATAGATCAGTAGAGATTGATTTTGAGATATGCCCATGGAGGCACCTCAAAATCCCTGAATCTTCATAGCTTGATGTTTTCTTCTTCCTTAGTTATGCTAAAGAATTCTTAGTTTCTCTTTAGTAACTTAAGGTATTGTTGCTAAGTTTTATTCATAAGTTCTATGTATGTTGAGTAGGATGTATGGTTTTCCCTACCTACCTACAAGCTGCCCATAGTTCTGTCCATAAAACTTTCTCTTTGACTGATTTGTTGATCATCTTGTTGAACCAAGGAGGCCTAGTCCCGATCTAGCCCTTTGCCTAAAACTATGAAAGCTTGTTTGTCAAAGTGCCCAATGACTTAGAGACTATGTTTAGGCATTCCGAAGTAGTTTATGAGTTGTTAGTTTGTCTTATGTGTTTTCCCCAAAGTCTGATAGTCATTTCCCGAAGTTAGAGGGTCTTATACCTCTATGTATGGCTGGAATGTTTGATTTCTGTGTATTAATTAGCTCATAGTTACACTTAGCATGATTAATGGCTTGCTATTACACGTTTATGTCTTCTATTAACTAGTTACACTTGAAATCCCTTGTCTTTCACCAACTTGTTGTCCATTTAATCCATTTTGCCCAAAGATCCCTTCTACCGTGAATCAAATCGGCCCTACAGCAGCTTTACGTCATCACCTCATAGCTTCCTTGACCTGTTTGACCCCATAGCCCAATTTATCTACATCTTGTTATCCAATTTATGTATTTGATCAGTTTTATCCCTCACAAACTTAAAAACTAAAAAAAACCAAAAACACACTTCATAACTAGCCTAATATCGGAACACCCTAAGCAAACACACCGACATCTTTTACACATATAGAGAGAGCCCTCTCTGAGTCCAGGAAGGCTAGGTCCTTGGGCTCCAAAGCTTGGTTTGATGTTACATCGTCATTTGGCTGCGATCGGCCAAATCACGGGACCCTAACGGTATCAAAGCTATGCTCTTGGCTCCTGCTCTTGGCTCAGCTTGTGGGGATAATCTATCTTCAGCATGAATGAGGAAGATATTTCGAATCTTCTACTTCAGACCCTGCAGAACATTGTAAGGGACCTCAAGGAGATGAGACATGAAGGGGATTATATAGGGTTTTTCCATGAGGCAAGCACCAGAACTTCAAATGGCATGGGGCATTCAGCTGCACCACAACGCTCTACCATGCCTTAATTTCTATCCGAGGGAGATAAGGAGGGAACCCTGGGAGAGTATTTTGAAGAATATGAGCCCCAATCGCAAAGGTTCAAAGAGCACTTGAGCTTTCAGGAGTTTTGTCGGATCAAGGATGGAAGGAGGGTTAATCCTCATCAAAGGGAGGAGAACTTGATGCAGGGATCATCCCTACAACGTAGTATGGTAAGGGTCTTCTTGCCCACATTTGATGGGACACCTAAGTGTACAGCCAAGGCTTGGGTGGAGAAGCTGGACACATACTTCTAGCTCAACAAGGTTTCTGAAATAGAAGTCATCAAGATAGCTGCACTACACCTAGAAGGGGAAGCTCAAGAATGGTGGTTTCATGGACTGACCACACTTAGGCATCATCACATCACTTCATACTCAGCTTTCACCAAGAAGCTAGTGGAGAGATTTGACCCAAGAGATCCGGAAGCCCATTTTGTCAAGTTAACCAAGCTCAAACAGGAGGGAGATATTGTGGATTATATTGCTGAATATTTGCAGCTTTTAGTGATGGTATCCAACCTCAGTATGAGCAGGAAGGTATGCATGTTTATTAATGGGGTGGCTGAACCATTGCAGGGGTTGGTCAAATCCACTAAACCAACCACACTCCTTGAAGCTATGGAGAAAGCTAGAGACTTACAACACATCTTGCCCAGGGCAAGAACATTATTGCAGTAGGAGACCTACTCAAGACCAAAGAAGACAATCCTTGTTCATGATTTGGAGTGAGAATGTGTTGTAGGAAGGACACATTATGTCAAGACCTTCTCCAAGAAGGATGCCAGTGCTGTACCATCCATAGAAGGCTTTGCTCCAAGAGGGGGAGCTATTGCAGCGTTAAGTGGGGTCCCAAAATATCTGACTTTGAGGGTAAGAGGTACTATTATGGGGAAAAGAGTCTTTGTGTTGATAGATAGTGGGGCCAGTCATAATTTTATTGATGCAAAACTGGTACAAAGGAGAGGGATCCACATGGAGGAGTTTGAGGGATTCTCAGTTTTGGTCCCAGGAGCTATGACTGTGCAGTGTGCCAAGTATGTTCCGACACTAACCATTACCATGGGGACCTACACCTTGACAAATCACTTCTTTGTGGTAGATATTCAGACACCAATGTCATATTGGGAGTCCAGTGGTTGATAAATATTGGGGGAGTTACCACTAATTGGAGAAATTTGGAGATGGAATGGATAGAAGGGAAGGATGGTCAGTATCAAAAGATCATTCTACAGTATTTAGAGATATCCCACCAGGGAGACCTCCTGACCGAGGGTTTGAACACACTATTGAGTTGGAACAAGGAATCCAAGAAGTAATCACTACTCCTTATAGGCACCCCAAGGCTTATAGGGATGATATTCAGAGGGCCATCCAAGAGCTACTAGCTCTAGGACACATCCGGCCTAGTACTAGTCCTTTTGCTTCTTCAGTGGTCTTGGTAAAGAAGAAGGATGGCACATTGAGGATGTGCATTGATTATAGAGCCTTGAACAAGAAGACCATGAAGAAAAGGTACCCTATACCCAGGATCGATGAACTCATGGATGAGTTGAGGGGTTCTAAATACTTCTCCAAGATTTATTTGAGATCCGGGTATCATCAAATCAAGGTGAGGGAGCAAGATATCCCCAAGACAATGTTCAGATGTCACTATGGGAATTTTGAGTTTCTGGTGATGCCCTTTAGACTGACCAATGCCCCAGCAGCTTTCCAATCTTGCATGAACCACATTTTCCATGGTCATTTGAGGAAGTTTGTGTTGGTCTTCTTTGATGATATTCTTATCTACAGCCGCACTTGGGAGGAGCACCTACAGCATATTGAGTCAGTTTTACATATCCTCAAGGAGCATCAATTCTATGCCAAGCTCTCCAAATGTGAATTTGGCCTCACAAAGATGTTGTATTTGGGGCACATCATAGGAGTGGATTGAGTGAGGGTACATGAAGAAAAGATCCAGGCTATCATAGATTGGCCTGAGTCCAGGAATGTCACAAAACTCAGGGGGTTTGTGGGCATATGCACTTATTACCGGAAGTTTGTGAAATGATTTTCATAGCTAGCAGCACCACTCATAGACTTGACAAAGAAGGGAGCTTTCCATTGGACACCTACAGCGCAGAGGGATTTTGATAAGCTCAAAGAGGTAATGAGTATTTGTCCTGTTTTAGTTTTGCCTGATTTTTCTCAACCTTTTGTTCTAGAATGTGATACATTAGGTGAAGGGATTGGATTAGTCTTAAAGCAAGGTGGGCATCCTATAGCCTTTGAGAGCAGGAAGATGCTTCCTCATGAGAGGTTATACCCCATCTATGATAAAGAGATGTTGGCTATCATGCATGCATTAGCCAAATTATGGCAATACTTGGTGGGGAATAAGTTCAAAGTGAAGACTGACCATAACAGTCTTAGATTCTTCCTTGAACAGAAACAACTCCAGGAGAGACAACAGAAGTGGGTGAGAAAAATCCAAGCATATGATTTTGACATAGAATATGTCAAGGGGAAGAGCAATGTAGTAGTTGATTCTCTATCCAGGAGGCCTACAATGCTGTATTTGAGGGGCATGGATGCAGTTTGGAAGGCTAAAATTTTGGTTGAGTATTCCAAAGATGATTTTGCATGTGAGATACTTGATGGGGTGGTATCGGATGAGAGGTATAGGGTGATGGATGAGATCATCTATTACCAGGACCAGATCTTCTTAGCTAAGAATTCCAAGCTTAAGGAGAATATCCTAATAGCATCACATGATTCCCCACTTGCCAGGCATCAAGGTTTCACAAAGACTTATAGGGCCATAAGGGAGAGATTCTCATGGAAGGGTCTCAAGGAGGATGTGCTCCAACATGTTAGAGGGTGCACCATTTTTCAACAGAACAAGGGAGAACACACCCACCCTATTGGGTTATTTTAGCCACTACCTATTTCAGATGGGAAGTGGGAAAGCATCTCTATGGACTTCATCACCGGCCTACCGATAGTACAGGGTAAGGATTGTATATTTGTAGTTGTTGATAGACTAACAAAGTACTCTCATTTCTTTGCCATTTATACACATTATACTTCTTCACAGGTAGCTGAGATATTCTTCAGATATGTATTCAGACTCCATGGTTTCCCAAGGACCATAGTGAGTGATCAGGCCAATCACTTCATGGGTGGCTTTTGGCAAGAACTTTTCCAGTTAGTGGGGACTGATTTGACTCCAAGCACTAGCTATCACCCCCAAACCGATGGACATATCGAGATAGTGAACAAGTGGCTGGAGGCTACTTGAGGAACTATGTAGCAGGGCAGCAGAGAGCTTGGCTACATTGGCTCCACTTAGGAGAGTATTGTTACAACACTACTCACCATATTTCTATTGGCATGACTCCATTCTGGGCCTTATATGGGTATGAGGCACCCTCACTTATTGATGTCATGTTTGGGGCAAGTAAAGCTCCAAGGGAAAAGGAATGGATTCAGGAGAATCAGGACATACTCACGGCACTCAAGGACAACATTGCTACTGCCCAGAAATAGCAGAAGATGTATGCAGACCGTGGTCGGTTAGAGAGACAATTTGAGGTGGGAGATCTTGTTTATCTGCTTCTTCAGCCTTATAGACAGTCCACACTCAAGGATAAGGGATCTGAAAAGATCAAACCACATTTCTATGGGCCATACAGGGTGATCAAGTGTGTCGGTAAGGTATCATATGAGGTGGAGCTTCCTATGGGAAGCAAGATCCACAATATCTTCAATGTCTCTTTCCTCAAGAAGGCCATTGGATTGAATGTAGTTGCCAACATGGATCTCCCCCCGATTGATGATGAGGGCCACCTAATTTTGCAGCCAGAAGCAATCTTAGACACAAGAGGGAGGCAGCTAAGGAACAGAGTCATCAAGGAATATCTGATTCGATGGAGGAATCTACCATATGAGGATGCCACTTGGGAAGGAGAGAAGATCTTGCAGCATCCTTCTTTACTGTTTCTTGTGGGAAATAAAATTTTGAGTGTGGAGGACTATAATATTCCCAATTAGCCACTGCTAATTGGAATATTATAATTGCTCCATTTTTGCAGTAGAAGAGTAGAAAGACAATAAAAAAAATCCCAGTGTGAAAAGGGATCAGGTTAGTAGGGAAAATAAAGCCACTTTGGTGTGAAAGAGGGACAATTAAAGTGAACTAGATCCATTTGACCAAGTCAACAACACTGCTACAAGAGGGAAACCAACAAGGACAACATGGTTTTGAAAGGGGAATATTTTCTAGGAAGTCACCTCTTCAATGAGTGGGGTCCAGGGTGAGGAGGCTCAACAAGGATAAGAAGGAGAAGATAGCAGCAAGGAAGGCATTCAAAATTCATCTATGTTTGGTCTTCTTGACTACTCGCAAGCTTCATCTATTTAGCTGTAGTTGTAGCACTGTTTAGTGCAAAGGATTCTCATGTGGGAATTCACCTTCACCTTTGGTTTAGCTTGTTTAAGAGATCAAAAGGGAAGGTCCTGAGCTCATTTTCCATCATATAACTTGAGGTTATCCAGCCATCCACACCTAAAACATAGTCACTTCCACTAACTACGTCTTTTCTGCAGTTGCAACAGTAGCATGGGTAAACCCCTTGATTTTGTGATTGTATTGGAGGAGGAGGTGCCTATTTCCCTCCGGGAAGTATATTGAGGAGGGACTTTGGCCATTTTATGTATTGTGCAACTATTTTATATAATATTCAGTCTTATGTAATATAGAGTTGCAGTGGACTGCGTTATTTTCTGCAGTACTGCATTTTATATTGATATTTTGTCGGAAACCCCTGCTGGGGTGATCTAACGTCCATGTAAAGGAGGTCAAACCTCCCATTTATGATTCTATGATTAATGAAACATCTAGATATATATTTTAATATATTTTTATGTAGAAACCCTAATGAAAATCACGTTGTTTCAGTCTTCAAAAATTCTATTGTGTGAAGTCATGGGGTTGGCATGCTTTTGAGTACATTTGAGATGGGGAGATCTGTTTAGTGTAGCTAGAATGATTTTTTTCTGATTCCATTTCATATTTAAGCTACATAAAACATATATAATAGGATCCAAGTCCCGTTTTTCATTTCTATTGCATGGTTTTCCTTATACAGTGTCCTCATTGAACATATTGCAGAAATTCCTGAAAAGGAATATTACAGGAGTGGCCTAACACAACTCCTACTTTCTTCAAGAATTAACACTTTTCTACGCTCAGGGAAATATTCATCTCATTGCACCTTCTTAGTACTCTACCAAAATTGGAGAGAGATTCCTGGAAGTCATCCCCATATGGTGTGAATTCATCCATGTATATTTCAACAGAGTCATGGACTAACTTGGAAAAAATGCTCAGGATAGCTCTTTGGAAGGTGGATGGGGACCCCAAGGGCAGGTGAAAGTAGTATTATCCTAGTCTTTAGGGCTAATTTGAATCTGATTGTACCCACTAAACCCATCTAAGAAGGAAAAGAACTTCTTCCCTGTAAGGCCATCTAGTACTTGGTCTATAAAGGGAAAAGGGAAATGGTATTTCTTGGTGGATTTGTTAAGTTCTTGATAATCAACACAAATTCACCACTTCCAATTCTTCTTTGGGACTAGTACAAGAGGAGATACCTCCTCACTGTCGGATATAGGATATATTTACCCTGCATCCAATAATTTATGTAACTCTTCTTTGACTATGTCCTTCAGAGTTAGGTTCATCCTTCTTTGAGGTTGTCTCATAGGCTTGTATCCTTCTTTGATATAAATATAATGTATGAATATTGAAGGATGCACCCCTTTCATGTCCTTGTAATCCTAAGAAAATGCATCTAGATTCTCTTTCAAAAGCTGGCATAATTGCTTCTCTTCCTCATTTGAGAGGTTTGGGTTGATTTTTAGAGATCTGGATGAGCCAAACTCGATAGCCTTGGTGGTTTCAGAGGTTGAATCAACTAAGTGTACTTCCACCCAAGGTTGGATTTTATACACTTTGACTAAGGTTTCGAGAGGAATATTAGTGGAGGACTGGTATTGAATGGCATGGTCGATGAGTTCATCTTCATCAAGTTGCCCCCTTCTAAGAAAAACATCTATGGTACACATAGGGGCATTGTTATATAACTCATCTTCTTCATCCTCCAACCATATAGGTATATCATGATCAATGGAAGGTTAGGCTGGAGGGTATAACACGAGCTGTTTGGACAAAGGCCTATTTTCGATAGTCATGTTTCCGGCCCGACAGCTAATATAAACATTTGTAGTGGATAACCAAGGTCTCCCTAATATGAGAGGATAACCATTAAACTTGGTTTTTGGTTGTAGGACCAAGAAATCTGTAGGATACTCCCAAGATTCAATGGTAACCATAGCATCCTCAACAATTACTTCCGGAGTTACTGTGGACCGATTTACAAGTTGCAGAATAGTTGTGGTTTTCCTCAAATTCCCTTGGAGATTAGGTTTCAACATAATTTCCTTGGTCATGACATTGATGGCAACCCCTAGATCGATCAGAGTGTTGGGAACTATGACACCATCAATGTTCACATCACCAAATGGACTACCAGGGTCTCAGTACTTTGGAAATATCACCCTTCCCAACATTAGGTCGGACAACTATCCTACCACATCGATGGTAGGGGTATCTATCTTCTTTCTCCTAGGTCTCTTGAAGCACTTTTCCTTGATGAGCCTATTGTATATAGGGACATCCTTAATGGCCTGGAGAAGTGGTATCTTTACACACAAATTTTCCAATTCTCCTAGAAGCTCAGCCTCCTCTAGGGTGTGTTGACAAGGGTGGATCAAGCACTCTGGAAAAGGAGGTTGTTGGATCTGAGTTTTACCTACTTCCTTTTCCTCCTCAACTTCTACAGGTGGAGATGGAATATGGTTGTTTGGGAGTACTCTTCCCGACCTGAGATTAACCTCCTGTATCTCCACAGCATAAGATGGATAGGATGTTTTTCCATTGGGAGCATGTTGTGCCTATTTTTTGTTTGGGTTCGGATTGAGCTATAAAGTTATTTGAGGTAGCCTAGGTGGAGCAACATGAGTAAGATGAGTTTAAGGTTGGGGTGGAGGCATTAGAGTAGGTGGTTGATTGTGTTGAGGCCTCCACCCTTGGGATGGATTGTTCCACTAAGGTTGTTGTGGAACATACTGCTGAAATGGATGATTCCCTGGCTGAGGATGATATGGAGGGTTGTAAGGCCAAGTAGGAAGTGTAGACCAGGATGGAGGAGTGGGGATGTACCAAGGTTGCATGGGTGCAGTCTGATTGTTGTGATAATAAGAGTAAGGTGCACCTTGCATACCTTGTTGATATGAATAAGGGCCTTGAGGCCTGCTCTAGTTTACGAAAAAGAGTTGCTCTAGCATTGCTTCCCCACCTTGATATACAACCTTAAGTCCAGGTAAGGAGGGACACTTATGTGTGGCATGATTCTCCTCATAGAATAAGTAAACCTCCATGAAATTCAGTGGACATTCATTTCTTGGGTGCTTCCAAGTACATCTAGGACAAACTATGGCCAGAGCTCTCTCTGCTTCCTCTTGCTTCCTTTTGACTAGCATTGTGTCCATTTTCAAAGCAAGGGCGTGAAAAATGTCACTCTTGAAGTCCTATATCATGTTTCCAATCTCACGTTTTATGGAGGTGGAAGAGGGAGGGGTATTGGATGTATTTTGGCTAGCTATGTGTATCTTTCTACATGCCCTAGAATGATTCTGGAAGACAATTTTGATTGTTGCATAAGGAATTTCATAGATATCTCCTCTTGATATCATATTCAAGGTTTATATCATCTCGTCTCTGATTCCTCGAAGAAGTAAAAATTTAAGTGATGCAGGATCAAGAGTACAATTGGCTCTCTTATAGTTTAATTGAAACCTCTCCTCATAGTCCTCTAGGGATTCATCAGGCCCTTGAGTCATCCTAAATATCTCATCCTTATATTCCTTGTGTTGGGGTTTCTATGTTTTGGTAGGTTTGGAAATACCAAAAGATAAGACAACATCAAACCACTTTAGGACCTCAGGATCTAGCCCTCCTGGGTCCAGAGAGGGATTTCTCTATAAATACAAAGAATGATCTATCTTTGGAGTATTAGGCTAGTTATATGGTGCAAGGGTTGTTGTTTTGTTTGTTTGTTTGGTTGTTGGGAAACATGAAGGAAGGGTTCAATATAAGAAAAAGAGTGTGCAAAGAAGGATTTTAGGCAATGAGGGGATAATCCAAAAAACACTTAAGACCATTGGGCAATGGAGTCATAAAAGGGTTTACTTTCTATTAAATATCCAAGGCTTTCAATTGGGCTAGTCATCTAAAATAGAGGATCTTAAAGATGATAGTGTGGTATGAAATGATAAGGAATGGCAGGGAATGAAAAGGAAACCTCCAAGGTGACCACTTAGGAAGAAAATCTAGGGACAGGGTATGCCTTAAACACCTATGATCAAACTCCTAAGAGGCTAGCTCTTTAGACCAGAGAAAATATTAAATATTTAACACAAAGGTGAAGCCTGAGATTAGAGAAAGGCTTTTAACTTTCAATTCTTTACATTCAAATTAAGGGAACTTAGAAAGGTTTAATAGTTAGAGAAGGACCCTATTGAGACAGAATTAGTTCTAAATCTCCCAGTATCCCAACTCTTTCAATTAAAACCAGCCAAGAACACCCAAGAACAAATTATAAAATCATGCATCATTAAGCAAGGCATAACCAACTACTATATTGGCTAAGTTGCCTTGAATTAGTTCTCAGATTTCACAATTAGTAGAAAACATCAAAGATAAGAAGAGCAAGAAGCATTAGGGTACCATATAAGGGTATATCCTAAGACAAATTTATGATTCTTACCAGATAAACGAGATGTAATAAATTACAAAAGGAAAACAGAGACAAAGATAGAACACATCACCACTGCTTTAAATCAAGATCCAAAGAAATTTCTTGTTGTATAAAAGAGCAATGCCAGTCATATACAACATTGTCCAATAGCTTGATATTCAGTCTGAAATCATCTCCTCAGCTTATTTTACAACTTAAGCACACAGAACTATATCTCAAGAGAAACAACTTACAATTTCACAGATATCCGTTCAACAAACTTTACAATATATTTCTCATGAGTTTTATAGCTGAAAGAGAGGCTGAAGAGGTAGATATGACTTTAAATGAAACATTAAAACAAAGGAAGAAGAGAGCTCGAGGCCCATTCTGCCTTAATATCCTTTTATTTCCTTTCAGTACTCTTTGGGTGAAAGAGTGGTCTTCGACAGGCTGGTTATAACTTCAGGAGTATGTTCTTTGATGTACTTCTGGATATTTTGTACTCTATAGTACTCTAGGAAAAGTAAGGCAGTTTAAATAACTTTGTGGCCTTCCATACTTTGTAACTAATGCTATGGAAATCTTAGGACTTTCTGTCAGGGTGGTGATCTTCTGAGGAGTTTGGTGAGAAATAAAAAATGCTGAGGGAAGCTGTCCTTTCTTGGGAAAGAACCTTCTGTTGATGTGAAACACTGATATGGCTTGTTTCATGTGTTGTGGGCCTTATTAGCCTTTTGGAAAATTTTTAAGGTCTTCAATTTGCATCCTCGTCCTTTCAAAATCAGATTATAACGTTTAATCTTCAATAATGTGCGGTTAGTCCCCTTAATCTCTCACTGACATTCCTTGCCACTTCTTTCTGATCATTCTGTGAAAAATGTAGGTTTTGATGGTGCTGGAGGGTTTGGCACAGGGTTTGACACCAATCCTTGACCAAAATCATGCGTTATACACTTTCCTAGATGTCTTCCCTGCAGTCTCCGGCTCTGAAAACATGGCGTTTTGCGCTCTATAAAACCCTGTCTGTGATGGTGAGACAGAGTGAGTTCACTGCCTGTAACACCTGAAAACCAAAAAAATTGTTATAAAAATCCATGGGAGTGGAGGAGAATGTTGTGGGGGCTCATGGAGGATAGAGAGCGGGGGTGAAAATGTGAGTGCAGCAGAGAAAAACTGCGAAAATCACAAAAGAATGGTGAAAATAGAGCTGATGGAGGTTGGGGGCGAGACGCATTTAAGACCGTCGGATCAGCTCTGACATGGGAAATAAATGACTGATATTGCGTGACGGGGTTTCAGGGGATGTATGAATAAATAAGGGGATGGGGTGAAGTTGTATCCTGGTCGTTGGATTGAATAGATGAATGGCGAAGATCATTTGAGTCTGAGTCATTAGGGAGCAGGTGAATGGAGAATGGGCAGAGTAAGATTAGATCATATCCGTCGGATCATATCAACGAACGGTGGAGATCACATGAGGAAACACACAATGGAGGAGGGTGGTAAGCGGAAAACTGGGGCGGTTTTCGCACGAGTGTTGGAGCGGTAAAAGGTTTTAACAAAATCTGCGTGATTCCATACACTGCCTAATGCTTGGAAAAGTAATACCACCGATATCGCACAGCTTTGGACTGTTAACGTTTGGGTATAAAAATCGCACGATATGCCTCCTGACCATCGGATGTGGAGCAGAGAGATCCTACAGTGGAAAAACAACGTGATGTGGGAAGATGCATGAGCGAAAGTGGGCCATCGGGTTCACTGTGGACCGTTGGATTAATGCAGATGGACGGTGCAAATTTGCTGTCGGGCGGAGGATATGAGGGATGAAACGAACGACCATTGATTGGCGAAGATCGACGGCCCATATTCATTCTAGACCAAACCATAGGGAAAAATAAAAACAAAGGGAAATGTGCATTCGCAGAGGGAAAAAGGAAGAAAGGGCTTAGCGCTAAGTGCCCATATGTGGTCCCATGGATGGAAAGGACTAGGGTTAGAGTGAGTTTAAGCCTTTGGAGGCTTAATATTTCAAAGGAGCGGAGAATGCGTTTGTGAGCCTTTTTAAAGGGTTTTTTGGGTTTTTAAGCGCCCGGTTGTGGGGCCGAGTGCCTATGAAGAAAGGGGTTATAGAGTATAAGTCCTCGGGGGCTCAACTCTGTTACAATGTAAAATAAAGGGTTTTCAAGCCAAAAGAGTGCTTTTTTAGGCCAAATGGAGGTTTCGGTAGAGGGAATAAGGGGTTTCTAAACCAGACCAAGCATAATATGAGGTTTCAACAGGTTTTTAGGATGAGATGGGGGTTAGGGAGGGGATTTTTGTGGGATTTTAAAAAGGGGAAAAGTGATAAAAATGGAGGTTTTGTGAGGATGACATAGGGCAGATGGAGGCCTTTTGACAGTAATTTCTTCACCAAACAGTAGGATTTTTTTTTTATGGAAACAGTAGTGAAGATTCCTCAAGGAGCAGGGGACACATAGAGGATTCAAGGATGAAAGAGTTTTAGGGAAATGTTTCTCTTGAAGACTCAAAACATATTTAGCCACTTGTTTTCTATGTAAAAATTTTATAGGTGGCTAACACCTTGGACCTACAATAGTCTATGTACTTGTTTTTTAAGGTCTCTTGCATCTGTGCCCAAGTGGTGATGCTGTCCTCAGGCAGACCCATGAACCAGCGCAAGGTTGCATCCTTAAGGGTGGATGGGAATAGCTCCAACTTCTGATCATCAGAGGTGTAGTCATAAGTCCTACAAAAAACAACAAATTCAAACATGAATGTGTCAGGATCCTCAAAGGTAAGCCCATGGAAGTGTGGAAGAGTGGAGGGGCTAATGTTTTTCATCTTAGTTTCCACATTTTCCTCTCTTATGGGAAAGGCTCTCTAGATCCAAGCCATGGTTAAGAAAGGTGAAGTAGGTCCCTTAGTTGGAAAAAGGTATTCTTATTATTCCCCAATAGGTTCCTTAGAATATTCAGAAGGCTCTCTTATAGGGAGTTCAATCTCATTGCCACTGAACAAGAGTGAAGGGTGGTTAGGAGGTGATGTGAGGGTTTTGGGTAAAATTTATCTTTGAGTATTCATACTCCTACAAGGAATGAAAATTGGATATTTTTTGTATTTTTTTCAATATTTATGAAATAACATGAAAAGAACAGAAAGCATAAAAGTTTGCTAAAACAAAACCAAAGGTGAGCCCTAGTATTGCACCAAGAGGGCTGCAACTCCCTGGGGCTTCCCTACTTTACTTTATCAACCCGAGGTTCATACAAACTTAGAGGTGACAATGCTATATACACAACAGATGAATTATACTCATGTCATCCTCTTCTGCTCTATAGAAGGGTGTTACTTCTATGGTTTCTCTGTGAAGTCTGTCACACTTCAATGAAACTAAAATAAATTTCAGAAAGGAAATGAGAGATTAAAGGAAACTAAACTAAATTTCTGAAAAGAAATGACAAGAAAAGAAACTATTTTAACTTGCTGTAAAGAAATGGCAGAAAATAAACTAATTTAAACCACACTTAACTTTTCCAATCGGCTAAACACACCCTATTTATCCTGTGATCTATCTACCATGCTATCATGCTTCTAACCATGCAACTATTCATGATCTAACTAAAATTTTAAAAATGTTGCATGCAGTTTGGAGGAAAAAGGGCTAAATATGCCAAGGGAAGGCTAACCACACGAAACCAGGCTTAGAGGAGTGAAAAAGGTGTTTGGAATTTATTAAAGCACATAATATCACAAAAAATATTTGGAGAGGGAGGCTTTGAAAAGTGCGATGTCAGAATTGACAGAAGTGCGATATGCGATATGCGATATCACAATTCACAATATGGAAAAGCTGGAGGAGTGGTGGAAATGTTGTTCGGGAGCGAGAGGGAAATGCGAAATGTGATGAGATAGGATTTGTGATTGTCATGGGTAACGGAAGTACGATATGCGATATAGAAACATCACAATATCGCAAGGTTTTCAGAGAAGAGGCAGTGCAGTCGGGAGGAAAGTGCGAAGTGAAAAATGCGATACGGGAAGGTGCAATAATGTGATTGTGATAAAGCCAAAATTTGTGAAGTGTGAAATGTGATAATGCGGAAATTAAAAAATGCAAGATGTGATGGGTGACGTGGCAATGAAGTATAGTAAGAATATTGTAATCGGGGCTTGGAAGCAGAACGTATTAACGATAACCAAGTGGGGAATGCGATTTTCGATTGTGAAAAGGAATTGCGGTAAGTTCGAAGGAAAGGGTAAAGGTCGGGTTCTAATGTTTAAAGCATTTTTGAGCATAAATGGTAAGTAGTAAGGTGGAAAGGTAAATCACAAATTGCAATGAAGAATGGAAAAATAAAGGAGAGAAAGGATTCTTCGATGGCCGAGATGTGATAAGCAGGAAATTCGAGGAGAAAAAGGGCGTAGTCAAACTTTTGATGCTTTTCAAATGTTTTGGGAATGAAAAGGCGTGGAAGCTGCAAATAAGAGGAAAAGGAGGGAAATGGAGGTGTAAAGGAAAAGTTCAGAAGCGTAACACAAAGATGGATAGGAACTGGAAAATGAAGTGGAAAGGCTTAATAATTTCTATGGGTATTTTGATGCTTATTCCTACAAACAAACCTGTAGATTCATGCATGAAAAATAGAGGAAATGCGTGATAAAAATAGTGAATAGAAAGACTAAAACTGGTATTGAAAGTCTACTCTAATCTCAGAAGTAGTGAACATAAATCAATTTTTGGGTCTGTGGGAAGGTTTACCCCCCTCGAGCTCTATTGACAGAGATGAGAAGGGAGGTCTTGATCCACAAATTTTAGAGTTTTCTCCTCTATTCTATTACTCATAAGAAAAATAAAAAAATAACTACAACGACATGCTGAAAGAAAAAAAAAACAAAAATGAAACTATCAGAAGCAAAACTAATTGAATGACATAAACAAAACTAGCTAAATGACATAAAGGAAAGAATGAAACATCAGAGAAGCTAAGGCACATGGGTTGGGCCCTAACCCATGAGCTCAGCTCTCTAGATCTAGATCAATAAAAATTCATCTAAATACTCATTGCATTACAAAAATATAGTCTTATTACATCCTAAAGGTCTTAAACAACAAAAGCCTAATGGCTTGCAGCAAAATTTCTGAATGGAATGGAATCGAATCTCTTCCTAGCTCTAGCTCTGCTCTATTTATTCTACAAGGAAGCTACCAACAACTCCCTAGAAAATAATTATTGAGTCCATTTTGACTCCAAGTAAACCATAGATTGAGTGCACTTCGTCCTCAATTTCCTTGGATGCCTTTGATAGTTAAGAAGGGCGGAAAAACCCCTTGAATATCTCCAAGATTTCTCCATAATTTCCTGACATTGTGCTCATTTATTATTCAATATTGATCTTCCAATGGTAGGGAGAAATTCCCTATTTTATCTCCTTCTCCAAATCTGCATAATCTGCCCAATATTCTCACCATATTCTACAAAAATAACCAATATTAGGCACAAATATGCAATTACCTATAACCCTTCCTAAGAACATATTAAAGGATAAGAAAACATTAATAAGTGTAGAAGGAGAGATTTAATATATCTTTTATGTGCATAAGGAAGGTTATATGGGCCTAAGAAAGGTTATATGGGCCTTATTTTATGTCTAATTTAGAGGCCCATCATGGCCTACACCCCACCACATATTACTACATGGCTTAAGCCACCTGAAGGCAGATGAAGAGGGGACCGGTAGGGGTCGAACCCACCAGGCCCACGTGGTCAGCCTCCGAGTAGGTGGTCCCAAGACTTATCAACCAAAAACAACAATCTATTAAGGAAAAACAAATTTGAAACAAACATTGCCGAAATGGGTTGCGTCGAGTTTGACCCCGGACCATCCGCCTTCGCCAATGAACTCTGTTGGTGGGTGCTGCCAATGGACAACCGGCCTTGACTTTGAACATTCTGCCATACAAATTATATAGAATCATGTCGATTGTGCAGTATGCCCAGGTAGGGTAGAGCAGGTTCAGAACTAGGAGTGGGCCAGAGGGGCGGAACCCTACCTAGGGAATATTGAGGGCATAAAAAATATTCCTTGGGGTGCAGAACTTTCTGGTGTCCATTTGTGGCAAATTTTATGTCGAATTTACACCTCTCGACGACAAGATCTCAATGGTGATTTTTGTTTTTGCATCATAGCTCTCCATTTTTCACCCATTTTCCATACTGGAGGTATAAGGGTGTTTTATGTAATTTCACTTATACATATTCTTCTTCTTGCCACTTAATTAATGAATGCCTCCCCACTGTTGAGCAGGGTCTGGAGATGTAGTCCAAATTGGATGAACTCCATAATCAAATTTTTGGTGTCTTGATCTCATGCATGCTATGTTCTCCTTTCTCTTCGCTTTATGTGCTTATGTTCTCATAATTTTAAGTGCTATGTTATATGTAATTCTTTAATGCATCTATAAGCATTGATGCCTTATATCATTAGCTGCATTATAATATATTAGGTCATATATTCTTTATTCATTTGTTTACAAATCAAAACATGATGAGAGGAATACATCATCATTGTCATAAACAATGCTCATAACCAACACATAACCAACATAAATAATAAGGATACAACAACCATAAAATCCACATATAAACCAATACAGTTTCACATAAAATACAAAGGAGGATAAAATCCTATTTATGAATGGAAAAGCCAACCCGATATGGGACTACCACATTCCACTCGATGATAGATTACTTGAATCAAATCTCTCTTCAGACAATCACCCTTGTACCATATTCCAAGCATGAATGTGAGACTTAAAACCAAAATAACCAACTAGGCCTTCCCAAGGCTAAATCACCTCACCCTCATCAATAGAACCAGGCTTTACCGCAATCCTCACCAGATCACTAGGCCATAAAAATCATGTATGCCACCGAATCTCTCCACCTAAAGCGTGAGGAATTTTTCCATCTCAACCTCTTGACTTTACCGTGTATCCTGGAATTACCACCACTCAAGGGTAACACCACTGAGCTTTACCATGTATCCCACCATCCTCATTCAAGGGGTTCCTAGGCTCAATTGATGTGTTCACATCTAGGATTTATTGTGTATCCCATCCGGGATTCCTAGGCCTTGTGAAAAATCCTGAGACCACCCCACTCAAATTTGAGTTGATCCGACAATCCAACTAAACCAAAACATCAAAACCAAATCACACCATGCCTATTTAGAAATGGAAAGGAAAGTCTAAATAACACTATCACATCTAGGAAAACCCATGCCATTGACAACAAGAGAACCAAGAACACACTTGCATAACCATGCATGCCAAAAATCAATACCTGCAAGTAAACCCATTGTAGCTACTTGATCCTGATCTTCCTTTCTTGATATTTGCTTCCTCTTTTCCTTCTTTGCCTTTATTGATCCAAAGTTGAAATGCTCGAAGAAAACTCTAAGTGTCCAAGAGTGTGTGAGAGAGAATAGAGAGAGAGCTCCAAATCCAAACTGACAAAAAGCTTGAGAAAAAATCTTGCCCACTGATCCCCATAAGCCTTTTTATTAATGAGGCCTCTATTTTCTTCATTTTCCATTATTTTCCTTCATTTTCCTCACATGAAACTTATGACCTTTCACCTTTATTTTCGCCTAATTTCCATTATTTTCATAAATAAATGGCCAAAAATTTGATTTTGTCTTTCCAAAGCCTTTTCCAATTTCCTTATGCATAATAAACCAAATGAACACCCACACTAAGATTTTTTCCCAACATTCAGCTTGGAATAAGTGTCCCATAACTGTGGTTATTATTTTCCCCTTATTAACAAATAGAAATAATATGAAAAATATAAATAAATGCATAGAACATGAAGAATATCTCCAAACTTATTTATATTTATGATGACATCATCACATCCTAAAAATTTTCGGCATGAATTTTCTGCAATAACCACTTTCTCTTCATTGCACTCCTATCTCTAATAAAAAATAAGGTGTTGATGTTTGTCCATATGCCAAGTATCTCCATAATCAGCAGTCCATTATTGGTGAGAATAAAGGGCCTAAAGTATGAAGAAGTTGTGAGCTAGGAGGTTGAGATGGTCTAGTGCTCCACGACACCCTTCTCCTGGTGGCTAGGTTTTCCCTAACTATTTTGAATTCCTTCGTTTGTTGGAGTTGTCATGGAGGCCCTTCGTTTTCATTTTCTGCATGTTTTAACTCTTTACCCCTCGATTCTCTATGCATGGACTATCATCTAGCCTTCTCATGGTTGACATGTGGGTTTAAGAAAAATCATTTAAACTGGGTTACATTATGGAAATTGGGAACAAGGTTGCATTTCCTTGTTTCATTTTGACTAATTTGTGTAGAAAACATAACAACGAGATTCCAACTGATCTTGTAATGTACGAAAACAAGATATTAAATCCTTATACAATTTGAGGAAACAAAACATGATCTCACAATCACATAACAAGTAAGAGAAAGAGACAATAAATCACACAACACAAGATGTATCTGGGGAAAGAACACTACCTAAAACCCCTCTATCTGTATATTGTATAAAGTCAAGTTCATGAAACAATACAATACTTTTATCATTTAGATAAATTTCTTCACTCTACCAACTGTCTCACTCTGATCTAGGAAAAATCAGTCAAATACTTAACCAATTATCAACCTATGCTCAACGTTCCTTTCTGATGCATTCCTTGAGGAATTAAATCCATATTAAATAGGAAAATTCTTCTAATTGATTGCACAATGCTTGCTTGGTCTCCACATGACTCTATAACTGACTTGTAAAATTTTCTAATTATACAATTGATACCTATATTCCCTTTAACCTTAGTCTCAACTGGGCCTTCCTTAGAACTTACATGCAACAACTATTTATATTGAATTATCAGTTAACTGATTTATCACTACCTATGAATTAAATCAAATTTAATTTACTAGACCTCTCACTAGCTTATCACTCAATTAGAACTAGTTAAACTGGTTTTAACTCAATTCCTTGAGTTAACTAATTACAACTCAAATAACTTGAAATGGAATCCCTTAAATCATGGGAGAAATCTACATGCATCCTATCTGACCCTCAACTCAAATTTCCTAAGCTAACCCAGTCATTTTAACTTAGTTAACTAATACAAGTTATCATGGGATGAAATTACAATTTCTCTTCCAATTTAATTAAGGGAAAATTAAATCAGAGACGGATTATATCCTTTTCTGAACACAATCTCTTATATGTTGATATCGGATATCAATATGCTCAGACCTTTAATGGAATACTAGATTAACCAAGAGTTTGATACAACTCTAGCTATCATAATGTATCACCATTGGATCCATCTATTGACCAAAAAAACCAAAAAGTATCTTCATCATCTAGATGGCCCTGCATGCTGCCTCACTGTCTGCCATATACTCTGCCTCTGCTAAAATCAGTGCAACTGATATCTATTTCCTTTTGTACCAAGAAATTGTTGTTGATCCTATGATGAAGATTCCTCTTGATGTTCTCTTCCTATTAGATGGACTCCCTGCCTAATATGAATCGGTGAATCCTCGAAGCTTCACTCCCTTTGTCCATTTGTACCATAATGCATACTTTGTAGTGCCCTTGAGATATTGAAACACATGCTTCCCTACCTTCCAAAAGAGCTTGGTTGGCTTAACCATAACATGGATCAACTAGTTAACTACGTAGCATATGTCAGGTCATGTGTTCACCAAATACATGAGTGAACCCACAATATTCCTATAAATATTAGCATCCACTACTTTGCCCGAAGTAGCATCCTCCTTCCTCCAGTTTCCTACAAGAGGAGTCTCCATTAATTTGCCACCATCCATGTGAAACTTCCTCAGAATATCCTTGGAATACTTTCCCTGAGATACAAATAGCTCCCCATCCTTTTACATATTTCCAATCCAAGGAAATAGTGCAAGAGTCCCATGTACTTCATCTCAAATTCTCTTGCAAGATCCTCTTTGCAAGACTTTATGATCTGCTCATCACTCGCCAGTATCAGATCATCGACATAAAGTAAAATAATCAAAATATTACCATCAACCACAATATGATATAAGTTTTCATCCGCTTCACTCTTGGTGAAGCTCAACCTGGTGAAATAAATATCAATCCTCATGTACCAAGCACAAGGTGCTTGCTTTAGCCCATACAATGCTCTCTTGATTTTGCACACATGTGACTCCCTGTTTAAGGTCTCAAAATCTTCCGACTGCTCAATGTACACTTCTTCCTCAATAACTTCATTGAGAAGGGGTGATTTACATCCATCTGATGCATCTATCATCCCAATTATGTTTAGCGTGAAAGGATGGATCTAATAGATGCGTATCTTGCGACTGGTGCAAAATTATCATCATAATCAATCCCCTCCACCTGAGAGAACCCTATGGCCACAAATATAGCCTTGTTATTCTCCACACTTTCATTTGTTGCCTAATTCAACTTGTAGACCCACCTGGATCCTACAAATAACTTCCCAAATAGTCTTGGGACAACTTCCCATGCATTTTTTATGATGATGGAGTCATACTCCTCAACCATGGCATCAACCCACACTAGCTTCCGCACTGATTCCTCGAAATAGGATGGCCATATCTCAATACCTTAGCTCATAAGAGCCATGTATCTAGTGTATCCATCTGGGGATATTCTCTCCTTGTGATGTGATGTGGGTGCTCCCACATTATCTATTGCATCCAGCAATAATTTTCTAGCCTCTCTGGTGTGCTTCCTTCCATTTCTAGTAGATGGCTCTGCACGAGTGGTTTCTCCCACTCTCTATTCCTCTACTTGTGGCTACTCCACATCTTGAGGTTCATCCTTTGGAGCCAAGAGCTCCTCAACTACATGCAACTCGAGCTCCCTCCCAAGGGACAATCACATGTCCTTGTATTCATCAAATTTCATATCTCTGATGACCACTCTCATCCTGTGTGCTAAAAAGTACACCTGATAGTTGTGAGGTGTATCAGTGTACCCCACAAATATCGCCAAATCTGTTGTTGGCTCTAGCTTCTTCCTGGCATTTTTGGTCACATGGAAATAAATAGATGAACCAAAAATTTAAAATAAGAAACATCCGGTCTCTTACCTGAAAAGCCCTCCTCTGGTGTAATCATCCCAAGTATCCGATGAGGACCTTTTTTTTTGCACAAATATTGTTGTATTGCATGCTTCCACCCACAAATGCAACAATAGGCCTTGATCATGCGATGTGGCTCATTCTTATTTCTTTATTAAACCACATTCTACTATGGGTTATGAGGTGCCATTAATTTTCTTCGAATTCCTTCTGAGGTACAGAAGTTCTTGAATTCGTTAGAGATGTATAATCCACCATTGTCTCTCCTCATAGCTTTCACCTTATTCCCTGTATCTTTCTCGACAAGTGCCGTGAACTCACAAAACTTGGAGAATGTCTATTCTTTCTTCTGCATGAATAAAATCCAACACTTTCTTGAAAAATCATCAACACAAATCACATAATACCTCTGATTTTTTGTGGAAGTTGTTGAGAATGAACCACACAAGTCTGAGTGAACTCTCTCAAGGATCACCTTAGATCGAATTTCCTTATTGTGAAAGGTGCCTTTGGTATACTTCCCCAATGTACACTCTTTGCATGTGTCTCTCTGTGCAAGTGCACCCTTTGGAAGTCTTGTAGAAATCTATTGCATGATCCTCAAAGTGTTGTGATGTAAATGGCCCAACCTCTTGTGCCATAACTCACCGATGTCTCGTCTTTACACCTTCTCTGCTTTACTTCTCAGTGTTGTGCAATACTCTACATCTATTTTATAGATATTCTTTACTCTAATCCCAATATTTTTCACCTGTACCATGGCTTTGTGACGAAGGAATGCATTTACTTCACTGAAGATCACATCATAGCCACGATATTCCAACATAGCAACATAACCAAATTATTCTTTAAACTAGGAACATACATGACATATTTTAATGTGAGTTAATTACCTGACTCTCTTTGAAAGGTAACTATACCTACACGTGTAGCGCTATACCTCCCATCGTCATCCATATAGATGTGCCTTTGGAGATCCTTCTCCTCCAAGATACTAAAGAATTATTTATTATCGGTCATATGAAATGAAGCTCCACTATCCAAGTACCACACAGATTGCATCACCGATGACACCATGCATGCGATGAGGGTGAATTCCAACTCGAAATGTGAAGCCAATGCTTCACTTGCTGCTTCTCTTGAGGCCTTCTTGTTGTTCCTCTTTTTTGGACAATTTGTGGCATAATGTCCATGCTCATGACATTTGAAACATTTTACCTTTGAAAAGTATCGTTTATTTCCTGCCTTTCTGGTCTCATATTTGGAATGGCATACCTTCCCTTTTCCTTTCTTTGCCTTGCCATCCAAGGAAAATTTCTCCTCATCATCAGTCTTTGATGAGGATCCATCTTTGGTACCCCGCTGAATTTTGTTCTTGAGCTAGATCGAACCATAGTCAGTCCCAATAAGATAGCTTCTCCCTCCCATCCATAGAGTCCTAGTATCTATGCCAACTCTTGAGAAGGCCTAGAAGATCTAGGCTCACCAAATAATATGAGGCAAAAATGATCCCAATGCTTCCAAGCTCATTTCGACATTAAGTGAACTTTGTCAAGTATTTTTGGATCATGTCACCCTTCTCCATTTTGATATTAATAATCTTGTATTTCATCGCCAGCTTCCAGTGGTCACTGCTATTCTGATATAGATTTGTCAAGGCTTTCCACATTGCATATGGAGTCGTCTTCTTGTGGAGGCTCTAGATAATATGGTCTCAAACTGCCTCTAATAATATCCTTCTCGCCTTTGCTACATTCTTCTTCCATGCATTAAGAAGTTTAGCATATACTGTTGCGGGTTGCGGGACATCAGTATCTATGAAAGCCTTTAGTCTGTTTCCCTCGAGCACTGCCTCCATCCTATCCTTCCATGCAATATAATTCAAATTTCCCTCGAGTGCATATTCGAGTCTCAAGCCATTGAAATACATCTTGATCTGTTGTTGGATCCTGAAGAATAAATCTACAAATTAGAACTTGATTAAAAAATATATGTTCTTCTCTTCTTATTGTTATTCTTGGCACTCTGATACCATGTAGAAAATGTAACAATGAGATTCAATCTGATTTTGTAATGTACTAAAACAAAATACTAAATCCTTCTGCAATTTTTGGAAACAAAACATGGCCACACAATCACATAACAAGTAAGAGAAAGAGACAATCAATCACACAACACAAGATGTATTTGGGGAAAGAACACTACCTAAAACCTCGCTATTTTTATATTGTATAAAGTCAATATCATGAAACAATACACTTCTTTTCTCTCTTAGAGAAATTCCTACACTTTGCCAACTATCTCACTCTGATCTAGGTAAAATCAGCCAAATACTTAACCAATTCTCAACCTTTACTCAAACTTCCTTTCTCACATATTCCTTGAGAAATTAAATCCATATTAAATAGGAAAATCCGTCTAATTGATTTCAAAATGCTTCCTTGGCCTCAACATGACTCTATAACTGACCTGTACAATTTTCTAATTACACAACTAATAGTTATCATCCCTTTAACCTTAGTCTCAATTGGACCTTGTTGGGGCCCTTGTTTTGAAATTAAACGGTTTTTTGTTGCGAAGAACAGGTGGCAGAGCACAACCATGGTAGACAGAGAGCTGTCATGGTTACGAAGAGGTGAAGGGCAGGTGGTGCGGCTGTTGCAGAAGCAGGTACATATGGCAAAGGGAAGCGACAAAAGACAATTAGTGGGACTCCCAGCAATCAGGGAAAGCAACAAACAGCCGAGTGGAAAATAAGGAATAAATGTCAGTCGCGCTGGCGATGGAACAAATAGGCAGTCGATCAGCGGAAAGAGAAGTTTGGCTTAGTAGGGATCAGAGAGTAGAAGCTATAGGAGAGCTCTGTTCATGTTGTTTTGTTCTCTCTCTCCCACCGTTCTGTTATGTTCTACATCTTGTACTGCGATTGTAGTAAATTCTGCCCTGCACTCTCTGAGGAGTGTTGTAATAGTATTTTGCTATTAATGCATCACTTTCTAATATAAGGCTATTGTTATGAGTTCTATCATGTGTTATGGTTTAGTGGGATATACGACTATTTTTAATTTTGTATCATTCTGATCAAGTTCATGAGTATTTTTATCTATCTGGTATTTACACTTAATTGAAGTACTTAAGTTATGGATGGTTTGCGCATTTACCATGCTTGATGGATACTTGACCCAACCCCAGCCTTAGTAAGGTCACGGCATGCGTTGAGTGAGACACTCTGTTCATCGGAGTAGGGTGAAAATGCCGGCATTGTGCTAGACTACTGCAGTAACCCTTGTTGGCCAGCTTTTTGAACCTAGGTCTCCCCCTGAGACCTCG
The DNA here is from genome assembly GCA_034641835.2 of Pinus albicaulis. NCBI lineage: Eukaryota > Viridiplantae > Streptophyta > Pinopsida > Pinales > Pinaceae > Pinus > Pinus albicaulis. The sequence goes on along the minus strand of JAXQQM020059213.1, from coordinate 376,730 downwards.
TTTCTTGCCAACAAATGGTTCCATTGCCAAGACCTGAAATCTCATTATGGAGTTAGATCATGGTATCACGAATATTCAAGAAATAAATACAAAAATGGTGGGATGACCATCTGGACTAATTCATAGCTCAGTAACCAGAAGTGAGACAACAGAAAGAGAATACTATCGAGAACCATATTCTCTTCTTTGAGTCCACCAGTGATATCTACGATATATTTTGGGGAAATTTTCCTGAGGAGCTCTACAACTGGTTGTGGAGATTACAAATCAAGGCAGTCCTGAGAGGGTTGCAGACTGTCTGTTGCAAGTTGGTGCACTTAGATCTAGTAGCACTCCATCGGTTAGATACCGATTTGACCCGAGCTATAGATTTCTGGGTGCGATCTACCTTGGAAGGATACATAGTAGAGTTCATAGTTGAATGCTACCAGTCTTTCTCAAAAGTAGAGGACGTATTCAGATCAGGGCTGCACGAAGGACTGCTGAGAGAGATCCCTTTGTGGATCAAGGCATTAATGGTGGATGAAGGATTAATGGAGTTCGAAAAAGCTGAGATGCAGATCTAAACCTCCAGTACTAGGGGAAGGGACTGAAGGAGAGATGATACAAGTACATTGAAAAGGGGGAATAGGGATATGGATGCCGAGACCTCCAATAGGTTAAGGGAACGACGAGCACATCGGAGGGTGCAACTCATCGAGAAGTGGCGAGAAAGGGCTATGAAAGAATTAGAAAGACAACAAGGAAAAGGGAGAGAAAAAGGAGAGGCGCCTTAGATGATGAAGCATATGGAAGGTCAGACGGGTTCACAGGATATAGGGGGGGCCACCAAGGAAGTGCGACAGGTGTATAGGAGCCTATCCCCAACAGAAAAGGGGAAGGAGTATAATAGAAATGATGCACACCCCGAGGAGACATCCGATGTAGAGCTGCATGTTGCGATGGAGCAGCTATTCTAAGAAAGGTTAACACCCATAATCCCAGGTAACTCTATTCCCCAAAGCTCAAGTAGCTCTAATCCCGACCTTCCCCTGGTACTCTATCAGCCACTAGGTGAAATTTTTGTTAAGTTATGAGAATTTAGGTAAGCCAAGTAGCGTTCAGTACACAACAGTAATACACTATAGCAACTGTACTGGTACTACCATTTCACAGCTGGGAGTAAGGGTATTTGTTCTAGTAAGCCCCACACAAGGAAAAATGGCAGGATCGTTTAATCGGTACCCATAGCTTTCGGGGAGGGGTAATGACGATGTGGAGCAACACTGTTACCTCTGTGAGGCCATACGGAGGGCTCGACAGACACCAGGCACAAATAAGTTGGTAGAATTTCAAACTACTCTTTGGGAGAGAGATCTACGCTGGTTTATCAAGTGGTCCGAGACTCATCAGAACCCAGCATTAGACGATGTAAAAAGGGATTTCGTGAAAGAGTTCAAATTACCCCAAACAGATCAGCAAGGTTTATCAGAGATGTGGGAGATCAAGCAGTGAGAAGGGGAAACTGCATGGGATATAATGAGGAGATTCAAGGATGCGGTTGGAAAACTTAGCTACCCGATTGATCCCAATCACCAATGGGATTGGTTTATCAAGGCCCTTCTCCCATTGACAAGGACCCCACTGACACAACATAATATTGAGATGTTGCAAGATGCATTAGAATAGGCCATGAAGATAGAGGCCATGGAGGGATACCCACAAGAGTTTAAAGGAGGGGCATCAACTCAAGATCCTTCCATATTGGGACTACAACATCAAATAGCTAGCCTAACAGAAAAAATAAAGGAAATTCAACCCCTGCGTCTAGTAAGGCCAAATGTATGGTGTACGCACTGTCTAATGGAAGGACATGTCGTAATTGAATGTCCTCGATTACGAGGCCAGAAAGTGGGGACACCAACAACAGGGGCACCAGGAGCTCTACTAGCAGGAGGGGTCACGTAAATAAATACCCAAGGATTATATCTGCCACAACACCCATACACAGGGTTCCCCACGCAACAAAATTCAGCAACAACTGAGTATTGCGAAATCTGCAAAAGTGTGGGCCACTCACCCCGCCTATGCCCCATACTGTAAAAGTACTCCAATGTCTCGAAAAACGTATACTATGAGTTCTGTGCATCTACCACGCACAACACAGAGTAGTGCAGAGCTCTGGATGCTTTGGCAGAACAGTTAGACAGACCTTCATATAGAGTGAACGAGGCTCCTAGAGGATGAGGAGGAGGCATGAGAGGAGGTTGAGCAGGAGGAAGAGGACCAGTACAATGCTACAACTGTGACCAAGAGGGCCATGTGGCTAGGGAATTTCCACTTCCTAGAAGACCCTGGTGCTCTCAGTGTAGGGTTAATATGCACGCAACAGAATACTGCCTAGAGCTTATCAAAAGATGGGAAGAAAGGGCCAGACAAAGAGGAAAAAATATAGTAAATTCCGAGCCAAGAATAATCGGGGCTCAAACCATGTAGAGCATAGCTATAGTGACACGGGGAGGCAAACGAACCAGGGAAGATGCACAAAGGATGGACCCGATAAAACTGGTAAGACCAGTATCTCCAAAGCCAACATTCAGGCCAGAGAAATAGAAGCAATTATTTCAAGAGGAAGCATAATAATTTTCCCAGATTGGGGGAAGAAAAGGAATAGAAATGCCATGACCTAAGGAAGGGGTTGAAAACCAGGCCAATACAGGCACTACAATTGAAGAATGGTTCCGTCTATTTTTAAAAATTGTTAACAATGCACCCATACTGGAACAATTAAAACAGAACCTGGAAAGAGTAGTGCAGAAGATGATGGATCCATGGGAATCATCTAGCATGACACATAAATATATATGAAGAGTGAAGAGAAATAAGAGAAGGACATGCAAAGATTTTTGGGTGAATACTCAAGTCGCGGGATTCCAAATCAAGGACACAATGCTTGATCTGGGGTCCGATATAAATATCTTGCCCAGAAAAACGTGGGAAGCATTGGGGAAACCAAGACTAACATAATCACCAATTCAACTCCATATGGAAAACCAGTACTGAATTGTGCCCATAGGCAGGCTGGAGGAGGTGGAAGTCGACGTTGTGGGAGTAAAGACGTACATGGAATTTGAGGTCATCAACATTATAGGAGACAAAGATCCCTATTAAGCATTATTGGAGATCGACTAGGCTTTTGAAAACTATGTAGTAATAGATTTAAAGAAGGAACTGATGATCTTTGAGGACAGAGAAGGTAGAGTCACCCATCCACTCGACCCATATTAAGGTCCTCTATACACAGAGTTTGTCAATAACAGAGAAGTTGCTCAGATTCTTGACCATCTTTATCAAATGACTGCAGGAAGAAGGGAAGATTACATCAACCCGATGACGAGAGATTCGGTGAGCTGGAGGAGCATTCAAAGCTTAGACCTGGGCTCATAGATAGCTTGGGAGGACTGGTAGCAAGGGGGATATGAGACCAGCACAAGGAGATGCGCCACCATTAGAAGAATCAATTGGATCGGGACTTAGGTAAGAGGTTACCCAACCTTGTCCGATATGAACGTTGTAGATAATTTCATTATCAAAACAGAATACAATGTACTGAAGGATTAGAGGGTCCTGCTCATGGATTTGGCCTTGCAATCCATGGCTGCAAGATGGTGGAAAAACATCGTAACTCACTGTCGCGATGTGACAGAATTTTAGCAGCACTGAAAGCCAGGTTCAAGGGAGAAGAAGGACCCCAATGCACTCAAAATTTCCAGGGGAATTTAGATCCCAAAAAGCATTTTAAGAAGTGTGAAGGTCAATGGAAAACTGCAGGATACCCGCACAAGCTGTGGGTCCACAAATTTATACACTCCCTCGATAGGATTCTGCAGGACTGGTACCTAACGGAGGAGAGGAAAAGGGGAACTGGAACTTGGCAAGAAGTTTCGAATAAGTTTACATTGTGATTCTTATTTGAATGAAAGACATATACAGTTACCCAAGTAGTACAGGCCATTAAAAAAGTACTATTCTTCACAGAGAATCAGGAGGAGGACGAGAAACCACTCCCGAACCAAAACATCTGGTAGTCAGCAGCATGCAAGAAGATAGACAGTGAAATGGACGATGATAATCTAGAGGGAATTCAACATCTATACTTTGAAGAAACAGAGGGAGAACAAAATATTCAGGAAAACTCGACAACCAAGGGAATTCATTTTCTCCCCCTCAAAGCTAAGAAAATGAATATTGGGACCGAAGAGAAGCCCAAATTAGCATTGATCGGGGATTTTTGGGATGTTGAGACAACCAAGGAAATATTCAGTCTACTACAGGAATATGAGGACTTGTTTCCATCATCCGTAGCAGACTTGAAAGGAATTAAAGGGGACCTGGGAGAAATGCGTATAATACTAAAGCCTGATGCAAGACCAATCAAACACAGGCCCTACAGATTGAATCCAAGGGTAAAGGAAAAGGTTAAAGCGGAAATCGACAAGATGATGAAGGCAGGGTTTATATTCCCAGTAGAGGAATCAAAATGGGTACGTCCCATAGTTATACAGAGCAAAAAGGATAAGGCAGAAATTCGAGTCTATGTTGATTATAGAAGTTTGAACAATGCCTATATACATGACCCATTCCCCACCCCGTTCAATGACGAAGTCCTAAACAATGTTGTGGGGAACGAAGCATATTATTTTACAAATGGATTCTTAGGGTACCATCAAGTCAGGATAGCCGAGGAAGATAAGAAAAAGACAACCTTCACCACCGAATGGGGCTCCTTCACATACCACGTAATTTCATTCGGCTTGAAGAATTCGCCAGCAGTATTTTTGTGCATTTTCATAGTAGCATTCCACGACTATATCCACAAATTCCTAGAGGTTTATATGGATGACTAGACCATCTACAGCCTTTTGAAAGACCATGCCACGCTACTGAGAATTATGTTTTATAGGTGTAGATAGCTACAGATCTCATTGAACCTAAAGAAGTGCATCTTTGCGGTGCCGTTTGGAACATTGCTTGGACACATTGTATGCAAACAAGGAGTCTGCGTAGATCCAAAAAATGTAGCGGTGATAATCAACATGGAAGCTCCAGAAACTATGAAAAAATTGAGGTCATTGTTAGGCCATACAGGTTATTACAGGAGATTCATCCGGAATTATGTGAAGATAACATCCCCATTGGAGAACTTGTTACGGAAATCAGAAAAATTCAATTGGACAGAAAGTTGTGCAACGGCCCTAGACACCTTGAAAGAAAAATTGGCAAGTGCGCCAATATTGGTTCATCTAGACTGAGACAAGAAATTTCATGTCCACATTGATGCTTCAAGCATCACACTCGGAGCGGTTCTAGCCCAACTAGGGGACACTACAATTCATCACACAGTGTACTTCGCAAGTTGGACTCTATCAACAATGGAACGGAACTACACCACGATAGAAAGGGAAGCATTAGCAATGGTGTACTCCCTCCAAAAGTTCTGCCACTACTTGCTAGGAGGAATGTTCAAGTTTTTGATAGACCATTTAGCTCTGAAGTATCTGGTGAACAAACTGGTTTTGGAAGGAAGGATATGCAGATGGCTCCTACTCTTTCAAGAATTCACATTCGAGGTGATAGTCAAACCAGGGCGATTGAACGTGGGACCAGACCACCTGTCAAGGCTCGAAACCGGAGAAAATGAAGGATCTCTGGATGATCAGATGCCAAACATTGATCTTTTTAGGGTAGAAGCCATCCCAGAGTACTTGGATCAGATCACGACCTACCTAACCATAGGACAGTGCCTAAAGGAATATACCATAGTATAGAAGAAACACCTAGTAGTCCAGGTCGCAGAATACCAGTTCATCACAAGACACTTGTACAAAATGGGGTTGGACCAGATCTTACGAATATGTGTCCTAGACCACGAGAGAGAGGCCATACTATGGGAGTGCCACTCTGGAGTTGTGGGAGGACAAGTAGGAGCTAAACCGACGGCTAGAAAAGTACTATAGGTGGGCTTATGGTTGCTGAAGGTACACATTGACAGTAAGGAGTTCGTAAAGAAATGTGATGTTTTCTAGAGAACAGGACGTCCATCACATAGAGATGAGCTTCCACTACACCCAGTAAAAGCACTACAACCATTCTAGAAATGGGCAGTTCATTTTATAGGCTCGATTGCACCTCTGGCAAGAAACTTGTAGGCCTGGTATATCATCCCCGCAACTGAATATTTGACAAGATGGGTAGAGGCAATGCCAGTGAAGGACTACACAGCCGACACAATAGCACAGTTCATATTTGAGAACATAATCAGCCGAATTGGCTACCCGAAAAGTCTGACCAGTGATCAGGGTATGCATTTCGTCAATGCCACCATTAAATCCCTGCTCAAAAGCTTCATGGTACAACATCATAGGAGCAGCCCCTACCACCCACAAGCTAATGTCACAGTAGAGGCATTCAACAAAATCCTCGAAAAGGGATTAACAAAAATCTGCAACGCTCAATGAGACGACTGGGATGAACTTATACTAGTAACTCTGTGGGCATACTGGGTGACTATCAAGAGGCTTAATAAGAAAACGTTGTTCCAACTTGTGTACAGAAGAGAGGACATACTACCAGCAGATTTTTCAATACCTAGCCTCCTAATCACAACCTCACTCTAGCTATCAGAAGAAGAATCCCTGAAGGACAGATTACAGGAGCTGCAAGTGCTGGAAGAAGACAGGTTTTTAGCAGAATTCCACCAAAATGTTCAAAAGGAAAGACAAAAAGTGTGGCACGACCGCCACATCAAGCACAAAACTTTCAAGGTTGGTGGAAAAGTTTTACTATATGACAACAGGTACCAAAGGTTTCTAGGGAAACTGCAAATGCATTGGCTAGGACCGTATCATGTAATCGAAATCAAAGAATCTGGAGTAGTGTGCTTAACACAGCTAGACGTCCAAATAATACTAGAATGGGTGAATGGTGGATGCCTCAAACCCTACCACGAGTAAGTTTTGCATTTTTTTTCTTTTCTTCAAATAAGCTCTCGCAACCAAGAGAAGTCAGTAGGGTAGAGTAGGATAGAATATATCGAGTCAATAACTCTCTCGCACTCGATAAGAGCTTAGACAAGATTCCCAATAAAGATACTTCGTAGCATAAAAAAAAATTCACTATTGCATTGCGGAGACCACAGCGCAATCGATTGTGGTTAGGGGGATCAGGTCCAACGTGTCATCCACATCAGAAGGAAAAGTGTGTCAAGAATCATTCCATCATCATTACTCATAGTACCCATGTCAGTCCGTAGGATTACTGATATTTGAAAAATAATTTCCATAATTAGCATCACCCATACTACAATAAATTTTCCATAATAAGCCATAACCATCACCTGTCACGTCTACCCAAACCTCGAAACCACAATTAGCTTTGTCAGAACCCACCTCAGCCCGGTGACTAATCGCACGATTATAGCTGCAGGGAAAGGCAGGGTAAATTAATTAGTTATGGGGTCTTATCAACCTCATGCATGTCGTTTACTTACATAACCTACATGATAGAAAGTGTGAGAATGCTGGAGAAGTCCAAGTTAGAATCAGAAACAGCAAACGCAGCAAGGGAAACGTCGCTAGGAGTCCAGAAGCAGGGATTCATAAATAAAGAGGAGGAATAGCACTCAAAGTGTATCAAAGGAGATCAAAGATGACCAGGGTAGCACCAGCAGTCGTTGAGCATGGGCTCGATGAGAGGATTCACAAGATGGAATACCTGGTAGGCAGATAAGATAGTGCCTCGTTGATTGATACCGACCTCACAAACTCTTTCCAATTCCCAGCAATGAAGAAATAGGTCTACACGGAGAATTATGCAATAGAGGCGGGACAACAAGCACAAAGAGTACTTCCAGAGTTCAGAGGTGTGCAGAAATCCACCATACTAAACCTACGAAACCTTCCAGTGTTTGGCATTATGGGAGTTTCAATGCAATGCACCAAGTTTTTACTAAGAAGAGTTCACAATGGGTCGCTCTGGCTGGGAAGAGAGATCCCAATTCACATTGAAGACATTCATAGACTGAATAGGTTGTCACAGGAGGGGACAGACGTCTCTACAACTTTCCAAATGGTGTCCAAGAGAGCAAAGAAAGCAGGGGACATGGACTACTACAAAAAGTACGACACCAAGAGAGGGCGAAAAGGAGATAAGATAGACTTAACCAACAACCTGGTGATCAAGTTTGCGTGTTACTTGATTGCAAGCAAAAAAATGAGACATTATACAAAAGGGGAATGCACGCTAAACACTATCTTAGTTGCGAAGCATTGTCTCCAGGGGGCACAGTTGAATTGGTGCTCGTTTCTACTCAATGAGTTATTTGAAGCATGTGAGGACAACTACAGGAGGGCCACGGGATTCATCTACGGGTACCTTGTCATGGCGTTAGCCATGTGGAAACAAAAATTTCTAGGAATAAGGCAACCACTAGAAGTGGCACCCAGGCCAACCACTCGCAATGAAGTTCACACCCTAGAAAACATCAAGGGACCCCAGCTCGAAGGAGGTGAACGAGGAGGCATTCAAGTTCTGGTACAACCAGATGGTGGATGTCACGATGAGCCAAAAATGAATTCCACGGACCCTACTAGATAGCTATACAATGCAAATATGGTTTGGGGTTAACCATAAGCAGACTTACATCCGGCCAGCCTGCACGCCGAAGTCAAACTTAAGGATGAGGTTGTTTAAATTCCAAATTGATCAGTGGGATTTTCACGTAGAGGTATGCTCCTGGCCCGGGGTAGAAATGGAGATCAGAAGTGATGTCTAAAATAACTCATTCGATGGCATGCTGCCAGAACCGTTGTCGGGAGAGACAACAGAGGAAGTGATGGCTAGGTTGTCGTATCTACAACTTACTCCAATCATCGAGCAGCTAAATACCAAGGTACTGAGCTTTAACCGGGTGGTCCAAAGTTTAACTAATGATCCTCTTGTGTTTCCTACATTTACAAAATTTCAAGCATCAAATGCTGCATCCTCTTTTGTTCCAGTCCTCCTAGTCGCCACCCTACCATTGGACTTGTTTACTTCACCACCAGTAGCAATCACAGCTCTAGTCAGGAAAAGTAAAGCCTCAAATCCACCTATAGCCACCCCCAAGGCTAAGAAGGCGAGAGTCGCAATGTTCAACCAAGTCGTTGATCTGACAAGAGAAGATTAAACACAACATATGGACAGAGGGGTCCCAATAAGAGAAGAGCCCATAACAAAACCCCAAATGACTCAGGAGCTACCTCCCATAAACCCCTATTCTTTTCTCAACATCCGTATATCACCTCCTCACACTCACCAACCCTCAGTCACCACCTCATTCACTTCCAAAGATCACCCATCTCGCACACCCTCCACATCAGCCACCACATCTGACCTAGTCAGGGTGCAAACTAAAACAAACGGATATGCCGAGATGGAGGTTAACTCAGGTAAAACAACGATACCCGAGGTTAACCAAACCCTGGTTGGACCAGGTTCTTTTCAAGAACTTTTAAGGCAAGACACATCTTTTGCTGAAGACATAACAACTCCAGCTGAAGAGCCGAATCTATTCCAGTAGGCAAGGCTGATACTTCAGCAAGTTCAACCCAACATAAGAATGGGTAACCCCAGTGGTCTAGTGCCACAACCAACTCAACCGAAATCACAACAAGAGCACTCAGCAAGATCTATTTCTAGCGGTTAGCCGCTCCAAGAACGAAAGTCGAATCAAGATATCTCTAGAGACGAAAGTGTGCAGACCTGGGGAACAACCCAATCGTATAATTTCATTCAGAAGGCAGCACAACAAGCAGAGGGGCTTCACACAAAACTTCAATAGAGGTTCGAGTAGAAAAAAGTATAGATTATCACACTTACTGAAGAGTGCGAACATTTGAGAAAATAAAAGAGCCAACTCCAAGGCCAACTAAACACGGTGACCAAGGTCTTCCACGAACTCTAGCCCACAACGACAACCCACAATAATCAGATACCAAGTGACTTGTAAGAGGATGATGTAGTCAGACGGTCCATTCACGTCTGCACGGCCTATTCGAATCTCAACAGAGAAAACAAGGAGCTAAGGGCAGCATTGGAGGCTAGGCCCATGCTGTTGGACTCGGCCGTCATTTACGCAGAGAAGATCGCAGAGCGACAGACCTAGATTGTCGGGATGCAGGAAATCCTAAGTACTACAACCAAGGAGGCGTATGACCTACTGAAGGGTCTACAACCAGTTTTAGCAAAGCTACAATAGCTATCCAAATAGATTCATGGAGCCACAGACCCAGACGGACTCGACCAATTGTATGCTCAAGTGGAGGGGCTTGAAGTCCATATACAATAGATTGAGGAAAATTCAACCATAGCCAAACAAGCCGTATGAGAGCTCAGGAAGTCGGTGAAGACCACGGCACAAGCAATACAAAAAATAGCCACCAAGGCCAATGCCCAAATCTCAAACATCTTCGGCAATCTACCGATCGTCACGGGAGAAGATGAGGTCACCCAAATCACAACAGAAATGGACCTACTTATGTAAGGATGGTAGCAAGCCATTGACAACTTCCAAGAGTTGAAATCTTCCGCACTAACAAAGGTCTCAGATTTGGGGCCCTTGTTTGGGCATGTAGAGGAAAAGGAGTAGACAGAACGGTCCACAGAGTCAAGCGGACCAATGGAAACCGAGGTGGCAGGAAACAATTGACTCAGGACGAGTCAATAGGATGTGGTCAGGGCCCGTTGGGGCCCTTGTTTTGAAATTAAATAGTTTTGTGTTGCAAAGAACAGGTGGTGGAGCGCAACCACGGTAGACAGAGAGTTGTCATGGTGGCAAAGAGGTGAAGGGCAGGTGGTGCGACTGTTGCAGAAGCAGGTACAGATGGCAAAGGGAAGCGACATAAGACAATCAGTGGGACTCCCAGGAATCATGGAAAGCAACAAACAACCAAGAAGAAAAGAAGGAAGAATTGTCAGTCGTGCTGGTGATGGAACAAAGAGGCAGCCGATCAGCAGAAAGAGAAGGTTGGCTCAGTAGGGATCGGAGAGCAGGAACCGTAGGAGAGCTCTGTTCATGTTGTTTTGTTCTCTCTCTCTCATCGGTCTGTTCTATTCTACATCTTGTATTGCTATTGTAGTCAGTTCTACCCCGCATGCTCTGAGGAGTGTTGTAATAGTATTTTGCTGTTAATGCATCACTTTCTAATATAACGTTGTTGTTCTAAGTTCTGTCATGTGTTATGGTTTAGTGGGATATACGGTTATTTTGAATTTTTGTTTATCATTCTGATCAAGTTCATGAGTATTGTTATCTATTTGGTATTTACACTTAATCGAAGTACTTAAGTTATGGATGGTTTGTGTATTTACCATGCTTGATCGATACCTGACCCAACCCCAACCTTAGTAAGGTCACGACACACCTCGGGTGAGACACTTTGTTTGTCAGAGCAGGGTGAAAATGCTAGCGTTGTGCTAGACTACTGCGGTAACCCTTGTTGGCCACCTTTCCGAACCTGGGTCTCCCCCTGAGACCTCGTTTCTTGCCAACAGACCTTCCTTAGAAATAGCATGCAACAACTATTTATAGTGAATTATAAGTTAACTGATTGATCACTACTTGTGAATTAAATCATATTTAATTCCTAGACCTCTCACTAGCTCATCACTTGGTTAGAACTAGGTAAATTGATTTTAACTAATTTCTTGAGTTAACTAAGTACAACTCAGAAATAAATGTAACTGGACCCCCTTAAATCATGGGAGAATTCTACATGCATCCTATCTGACCCTCAACATGAATTTCCTTAGCTAACTTAGTCATTCTGACTTAGTTAACTAATACAAGTTGTCATGGGATGAAATTACAATTTCTCTTCCAATTTAATTAAGGGAAAATTAAATAAGAAGCACCCTTGGGTGTCATTTCAACAATTTGAGCCCCTATCGATGTCGTCCTTAACATTTTTGTTTTTTTGGATTGCTACTACAAGGGCTTACATTATTGATTTTGATATTAAGGGCACCATCATTGTATGTTCATTTTTTGGTTGTGTGCTTTAATGAAAGCACAATGATTTCCCTAAATAAATTTTTGAAGAAGGCATAATCATACCCTTCTTTCTATTTGGGGTTTTCCTCCTCAGCGACAAAGAATGTGGAGCTCATGAAGGAAAAAATGGTTAATGGGAAATGTCACTAGTTTGAGGGCAAGTTATGAAGCTTTTTAAGACCAGGTTTTTCATATCTAGGAAAATCATGAACCCTAAAGCATTCACTATTTTTGGAAATGAGTATTATGCATTTTTCTTTAAAAATTGAGAAGATAGAGATCAAATCTATAAGTGAGGTCCCCATTTCATTGGCACCAAATGTTTTCTCTTCACTCATTGGTCTCTAGAAAGTAATCCTATGATGGAAATCTCATCTGCACCTGTGTGGATCAGATTGCCTTTCATCCCTCTTCTTTGCAGGTGTGAAGGCATTTTTAAGGCAATTAGAGATAAAACTGGGCATATTTATTTGCGATGATCTCGAACAAGGGAATATATTTTCATGTCCCTGAATTTTTGTTGAAATAGACTTTTTAAAAGGCCTCCCAAAGGAAATTCAACTAAATTTGGATGGTTGGTCTCATCTTTAGGCTCTAGGTTACAAACAAGTTCCTTAAGAATGTAATATGTGCCATGAGTATGGATAATTTGTGAAAAGTTATAAAAAAATTCAGATTCTTGAAGCTCTCCAAATCCTCCTCTTAATTAAAATCAAGAAGAGACTACACAAATATTCATTCCCATTAAAAGGAAACATAAGAAGCATGGAAATAAAAAGCAAACGAAATGTAAGGCTAAATCTAAGCATCGACCCATTTTCTCAAATAGATTTGATGTTTTGAATGTTATAGAGTATTAAGGTGAGAATATTTAGGTCCAAGCGTATATGCCAAATAATATTGTTCCAAAGGCTCCTCCCGATTCAATTGACGAAGAACTAGATTAAGACCCTCCAAGGAAAACTCCTGCAGTCAGAAAATTTTCCCCAAAGGTATCTCCCGCTTTAAAATATGAAGAATTTGGTAAGGTGGTCGAGAAGAAGTCCTCCTCTTCTCTCCCTTCCTATTTATATGTGCTTAAATAACAACATTCTTCCCCACTAGTAATAAGAAGCAAGAAATATTATATTAGGAAGAACTCAGGTCCTGAATCCTGCAGGCCAAGCAGTGGACCATCTTCTAGTAATTTATAGAAATGTTAAATTTTCACATTTTATTGTGCAATAAAGTTGTTAAAATATACTCATGCTCTCATGAAGTAGTTGATGTAAAAAATATAAGTATTAGTTTTGGAAATTTTCCCTCCTTGCTCTTTTTTAGAGGAGGCTAGTTTCTTAGTTTTTCTATAGATGTGTTATTAGTAAAAGTTATTCAAAGTGACTCATATGGAGGAGAACATAATGTAACTCATTATGATCTGGATTGAATCACTATAATGTTTTTTATCCATCATATTGGAGGAATCATCTCACGAGACCATTTTTACCGGCAAGACCTAGTTTAGAAAAACAAGGTCTGAAAGCTTTTGGAGCATTTTGAGGCATCAAATGGTGTTTTTTGGGGGTATAAATTTACTGATTTAGTGCCACATCATTTTATTATATTCTACACAAAGAGATATTTCCAGGAGCACAAGAAGCGCATCAATCAGGGTCAATATGCAAAAGGTATGCCACTCAGAAGTTGACTTTCTTGTTTTCACACCAATAGTTTGGGTGTGTTGTACATATTTCCCCTTCCATTTAAATTTTGACCATCGGTCCCATTAAAATTTGCTGCAAACATCCTTCGCGATCAAAATCTCCATATCGTGCTCATGGCCCACCGTTTCATTGCCCTCCGATGCAAGTTTAGCCGTTGATCTTGTTTTGAGATCGAACGGTCCTGAGTCAATCGCAGTCCTGCCCTCAATTGCAATTGGAGCTTCCGAAATGTGCCACCCCGGTCTCCCCGCTCTGCTTTGCGATTGCGATTTTCGAATTGGGTCCCACCTCCTGCGGTCGTGTCATCATAATTTCCAAGTGTGCGCCGTGTTCCTCCTCCACCATTCATATGTTCCGGTTATGTGTCATATTTCAATGTTTATGTTATGAACCTTTGCCCCGTTCGTTCATTGTCGCTCCATTGTATTCTGCATTGTCACCCTCCATTTCTCCATTATTTTTATGCATTTCCTGTCACCCTGCATCGTCTCAACATTTCGCCTAGTCCGTATCACCGCTTCCATGGCCGCTGTCGTATCCACACTCCCTGTCTCCGAGTCAATTTTCTCTAATGTTTTGCGGGTTTTGCAGGTTTTAAAACGACTTAGTAGGCGCTTTAACTTTCCACCTCCATTGCAAAGATCGGGAGCATACCAAAGGACATATTCTGCTGGCGAAATTAAAGGAAGAAGCCGAGGGTAGGTGGGAGAAGTGATAGCCATTAAAGAAGACTAAGATATGGAGCTACAGAACCCTCTAGAGAAATTTGCCCCGCATTTAAGATCCAGAATTCAAATTCAAAGCTAAGGGCCGAGAGTACAGTACAGGAACGCAGATTATCTCAAGTCTCTTACGGTAGCAGATTTTCCCTCGGCTACAGGCAACACGATGTATATATTTTATTACCTGTGTCTTGTATATAAGGAGATTTTAATCTCCCAGCATTTATTTCTGAATACAGATTGTAAAGTACATTTAATTATAGTCAGTCATTCATAGGGAGGGCGCGAATGTTTTCCGCCATTTTGGTTCAAGTTGAGTCATTAAATGTGCTTCATCTACCTCCTCCTCTAGAATTTTCGATCTGTTCTATAAATACTCAGAAATACGACATTGTAAGGGTTCCAGATTTCTATCAGCAGACTGTGCAGTGAAAAGGCTCTCGTATACATCCTGTAATATCTTCTGTATGAAGCTTCAGAGCCCGTAGGGTCTCAGTGAGGAGGGGTTATGACTGTAATGAGGATTCTGGTCTCTGGTATCTCATAGTATGTAATTTCTCTTATGTGTTAATCCAATATCTCTTTCATGCTATTTGTCTTCTTGTATCATGTTCTAGAATGCGAGTGGCTCACTAGTTTGTAGTAAGGATTCATCCTTGTTGATGCCCTTTCTGGAATTAGTCAAGCGCTTTAAATAGGCCTAGTCATGGTATATTGTTCCATGTTCACTCTTTCCATATTTTCTGCTATATTAGTTTCTTGAGGAGGGTGCTTTTAAAACGCCATTGTCATATAAGGATTCGTAAATTGGTGCGCCCTTATGTGGTTCTGTTGTGTATCTGGGTATCAGTCTCATGCCAGCTAATATCTTCTTATGTTTCCTCACTGCACTCATCATCTGCTATTTAATTTCTGTGATATATTATCTGAACTGGCCCTCTTTACAGTAAGCGGTCTCTTAACTGTCTGATGCCTTTGTATTGGAGTTTTACTTGATGTTCCTACATTGTTCTTGTCTTTGTACTAGCTTCTGAGAGAGATTGGTCGCATTCAAAACTAATTTCCTTGTTTAGAACAAGAGATAGTAAGCGAGTTCTTGGACTGACAACCCAAACTAAAAGGGCTCCTTGCTATATTAAGATGTCCTAGGCACTAGTCTATGGCAACTCTAGGCTGTCTCTAGGAGGGTGACAAAATCATCCACAACATCTTTCTAGTGCCGTTGCCGGGGAGGAGAATTCAAGAATATCTGTTTCCCTGGGTTCGACATCTCATATTCACTCTCTAATCAGGTGAGCACAGAGAGGTGACGAGTTGCAGATTTCTCACCTTGGCGACTCCACTGGTCTTTATTTGATAAATTTGATTGGAAGTCCTGGCTTCCTGGAAGCCCCATTTGAGGTCAGACACCTCACAGCCGAAAACACCTGTGTCTGAACCGGAGAATATCATTCATAAAAGAGTTTGGAAAGAGAAGAAGTCAGTTCGTTCTGAAAACCCTGAATATTCTGTTGAAGATCATCCGCCCTCTTCTTCTCAAGAATCTAGAACAGAAAATCCCGAGTTTTACTCAGAAACTCCACGTAGGGAAAGTGCCTGGATTGAAGAAGATCCTTATTCTCCTTCCGAGGCTGAAGAAATTAAAGAGGTCACAGAAGTAGCTGCTGTTAACCGTGAGTTATTCCCATATACACCTCAGGCTTTTGTGCAATATATTCCCATTGTTATTCATACTCCGCTTCCTCCTACTCCTCTCCCTTCATCTGTATCTCAAATTGTTGTGCAACCCCTGCCTCCCCCAATGGCCAATCTTCCCGCTTTTCTATTAAATAAATATGCTCCTCTGGCCTTGCCCCAAGTGCTAAATGATATGCCACAGGATTACTTGAAGATTTTGCCAAGATTTAATGGTGAGAATGAAGTTGATGCTCAGAAGCACCTCGAGACCTTCTGCTCTTTTGCAGAGAACTTAAATGTTGAACATCTGGATGTGGTCCTGAGGTTATTTTTGCAATCCTTGGAAGGTGAAGCCAGAAAATGGTTCAAGACATTGGCAAACCATTCAATCACCACCTAGGACCAGATGGAGAATGCTTTTCTCAAGAAGTGGGGAGAAAAGAAAGATCACGGGTAGTGCCTCGTTGAATTCAATACGCTAAAGAAGAAACATAACGAGGGGATGGCAGAATTTATCAAAAGGTTTAATAAATTATATCTGAACCTTCCTGCTGATATGAAACCTCACCAAGCTGCTGCCAAAGTTGTTTTCATAGCAGCTTTTGACTTTTATTTCGGTTTCTCTCTGAGGGAAAGAATGCCTGTCACCCTGGATGATGCTCAGACAGATGCTCTAGAGTTGGAGGCAAATTTTGCTGCCACTGGGAAGTTAAAAGGAAAAATTGAACAGGAAACTAGAAGAAAAGGCAAAGAAGAGGTTTCTACCTCTAATCAAGAAAAGGATTCAGATAAAATGGATGAGATAAGCAAGATGATAAAGAAGATGGTCAAGATGGAGCTAGAAGCTAAAAATGCAGCTCCCAAGAACTATTACAATGCTCCAAAAAGAGGATATAATCCCCAGTATAAGAGACCACCTCTCCAGATATTGCCGAGAGAGACAAAGGAACAACAAGATCAGGTACCTCATCCCTTGTACCTGGAAGGACCAGAAGATGACTCCACTAGAGATGCAGCTTATGGATTAGAGGATTCCAATCTGGCCTTTTCAAATAATGATGATATGGAGTGCCCCCTGCAAGAAGAAGATGAAGAAGCAGAGATTGACCATTACTGCAAGCAATTTTCCGATTTCATGGAAGCACAATTCAACGTCAAATATGATCTCAGATCCTCAAGGAAGAGGACCCGAACTCAGGAGCAAGAAGAAGAACCACCTCAGAAAGAAGCATCTGCTCAGAAGGAATCAGCAATAAAGAGATGCATAGAAAAAGGTAAGAATCTTCTAAATAACCCCTTGCAGTCTAATGATCAGATTCCCTCTTCTTCTAAAATAGTCAGTCCTCCTAATGCTGAGCCAGTGTCAAAAGAAGTCAAGTCTTCAGTTGAAAATAAGGAGTCGAAAGAAATTGTGACAGAAAAGCTCCCATCTGCTTTCAATTTGCAAAAATAACTTGAGAAGATTAAGATTCCTGTCCCCCTAACTGAGTTATTGAAACAGCCTATATATCAGTCTCAAGTTACCTCCTTTATGCTCCCTCCTGAAATACCAATTGCACCTGATAGCTTAAATCTTCAAGAAGAAAGACCCATGGTAGTCTTTGGCCCACACGTCGAGGAGATAGATCCTTCTACTCCGCCCTTTTATGTGTCTCTAGTCATTCATGACCTGCTGCTACACAATTGTATGTTAGATTCTGGGGCTTCCCATAATCTTATGCCTCTCTCTGTCATGGAGCAACTAGGGCTGCAAATTACAAGACCATATAAAGATTTATATTCATTTGATTCTAAAAGGGTTAAATGCTTAGGAATGATTAAATATTTAGTGGTCAATTTGGCTCAAATCCCAGCAAAGAGTGTGGTCATGGACATTGTGGTTGCTGATATCCCAGCTTGCTTTGGCATGCTGCTGTCAAGGTCCTGGGGTACAAAGATTGGGGGATCAATCAAATTGGATTTAACATATGCTACTGTCCCAGTCTTTGGAGGTCAAGAAAGGAGGTTATACAGGGAGACTAGATTTGTCAAGATGGTAACTAAGGCTAACTGCTCAGATAATTCCCCAGTTTATAAAAAAGAGGGAGACTTTTCATGTTTAATGTTGGAAGAAAATCAAGATTATGCACATGAACCCCTTTTTGGTCAAATCCAAGCTGAGCAGCCTAAAGAAGATCAGGAATCAGAAATTTGGACTTTGCATTTTGATGGAGGCAATGGAGCTGGGGTATTGTTGATTTCTCCTACAGGGAAATGGGTGCCACTGTCTTTTAAAATGGAGTATGAGGCTACAAAAAACGTGGCCGAATATGAGGCACTATTATTGGGACTGCAGACAGCCAAGAATATGGGCATCCAGTGTTTAAAAGTGTTTGGAGACTCTGAGCTGGTGGTAAGGCAGATAAAAAATGAATGTCAAACTAAGCATCCATGGCTCAGAGCATATAGAAACGAAGTATGGGACATGATAGAAAACTTCTTCTCAGCATTTAACATACAGTTCATGCCCCGGGAGCAAAACAGAATAGCAGATTCTCTCGCTGTAGCTGCCAGTACTTTCCGTCCTCCTCAGAATCCGCTTCTAAGATATGAAGTGGAGGTACGGTACAGACCATCCATTCCAGATAATATAAAGCATTGGCAGGTATTCGAAGATGATGAACAGATGAAAATATTTATGGAGACTTTGGGAGAATTCTCCAATATGGATATTGATGATAATGAAGAGGAAGAAGTTGAAAATATTGCAGAAAACAAATGGGAAGAAAAGATAGCAGGAAACAGAATGCTGCAGCTGAAAGGTAATATTATACCTAGAGGCCTGGTACCTCTAGAAAGATTATTTAATAAAGATGATGTACCAATGCAGCCAAGCAGAGTGACAGAAGAAGATCAAGTGGAAGGTTTGAATCTGGGTACTCATACTGATCCCAAAATTGTTAAATTATCTAAAAGAGTCCCAGAAGAATACAAAGAAAAGTATTTGAAGTTGTTTCAATCTTACAAAGATGTATTTTCTTGGTCCTATGAGGACCTAAAAACCTTTGATATTAGTATAATGCAGCATAAGATTCCATTGAAGGAAGATGCAAAGCCATACAAGCAGAAGCTCAGACAGATAAACCCCTTACTGCTTCCCTCAATTGAAAAAGAAATTAAGAAATTATTGAAGGCCAAGATAATTGTGCGATTGAGATACTCAGAGTGGATAGAAAATCTTGTTCCTGTGCGAAAGAAGAATGGAGAAATAAGGTTGTGTATGGATTTCAGGAATTTAAATAGAGCATCTCTCAAAGATAATTATCCACTGCCTAAAATGGATCACATCCTGCAGAAAGTAGTGGGAGCATCCAGAATGTCAATGATGGATGGATTTTCGGGCTACAATCAAGTAGTTGTGTTCCCAGAAGACCAGAAGAAGACTGCATTCACTACACCATGGGGAACCTTTATGTACGCCAGGATGCCATTTGGATTAATTAATGCAGGAGCTACTTTTCAGAGGGCAATGGACATAGCCTTTGTCAGAGAACAGTACAAGTTCTTGGTGGTGTACCTTGATGATATCACAGTGTTTTCAAAGAATGATGATGAGCATATTGAGCATTTAAGAAGAACTTTTGAAAAATACAGAAGGTATGGCCTTTCTCTTAACCCTCAAAAATATTTGTTTGCATTAGATGAGGGAAAACTCTTAGGGCACATTGTGACTAAAGATGGTGTGAAAATTGATCCTAAGAGAGTTGAAGTGATAAACAACATTCCTTTGCCAAGAAATAAGAAAGAAGTACAGGTATTTTTAGGCTAAATTAATTTCTTGAGAAGATTTATTCCTAACTATGCAAAGATAGTTAGGCACATAACCAATATGTTGAAAAAGGAAAATGAAGTAAAATGGTCCCAGGAGTCTAGAGATGCATTCACAAGAATAAAACGGGCATTCGCTGAAGCTCCAGTGTTAGCCGGACCAGATTACAGTAAGCCATTCATGATCTTTTCATTTGCTTCACCTCACACAGTTGCTGGAGTGTTATTGCAGAAAAATGAAGAGGGATATGAACAGCCTATAGCTTTCTTCAGTCAAGTGCTTTATGATGCTGAATTGAAATATAATATATTGGAGAGGCAGGCATATGCCCTGGTGAAGTCCCTTAAAGCCTTTAGAGTGTATGTTTTGCAATCTCATATTACTGCATATGTCCCCTCAGCATCTGTCAAAGACATTCTGGTTCAGGGAGACAACGAAGGTAGAAGGGGAAGATGGATTGCAAAAATCCAAGAGTATGATTTGGATATAAGGCCTACTAAGTTGGTGAAAGGACAGGGACTTGCCAAGATGTTATCTAAATAAAATCATCAAGCTTTGGGCATTAATCTGTCTGTGATAGAAAATGAAGAATCAGAAAAAGAAGAAGAGCAGCATGGACTAGAGATGGCTACTCAAAAAATACACATGAAATATCTAACTAGTCCCTGGTATAAGGAAATAGTTGAATATCGTTTAACACTCAGCTGCCCTTCGGGCTGTGACAAAGTGAAATACAGAGCTGTAAGGATGAAATATCATAAATATGTAATTGCTAATGGACAGCTCTATTGGAGAGACCCTCTCGGTGTATTACTGTTATGCCTCACAGAAAATGAAGTGCAAAATGTAATGACATAATTTCATGAGGGGATATGTGGAGGACATTACATCTGGAGGGCTACAACACATAAAATCTTGAGGGCTAGTTTTTACTGGCCAAAATTGTATTCAGATACTTTTTCCTGGGTCAGAGCATGTGACAAATGCCAAAGATTTGCAGAAAGACAGAAATTAGCAGCATTGCCCCTAATTCCAATTCATGTAAATGAACCTTTTCAGAAATGGGGATTGGATTTTATAGGTGAGATACATCCCCCATCAAGTGGCCAACACAAATGGATATTGACAGCCACAGACTATTTCACGAAATGGGTGGAAGCCATACCTACCAGAAATGCTACAGATGCTGTAATAATGAGATTTATAGAGGATAATATCATATCTAGGTTTGGCTGTCCTGCCAGAATTGTAACTGACAATGCACAGGATTTTAAGTCAGCCAGGTTTGTAAAGTTCTGCCAAAGGTATAACATAATATTGACTCATTCCACAGCTTATTATCCCCAGGGGAATGGCTTAGAATAATCATCTAGTAAAACCCTGGTGAGGGCCCTGAAGAAAACAATAAGTGGAAATCAAAAAAACTGGGACTCTCAATTAAATTTTTCTCTATGGGCGAATAGGATAACCAGCAAAAGAGCAACAGGTAAGTCTCCATACGAGCTAGTGTATGGGAGAGCAGCTGTGTTTCCTGTGCAATTGGCCTTGCCAGTGGCATGTTTTATGCAGGAAAACCAGGAAGAGCCAGATGACATGATCAGAAGGATTAATCAGCTGGTAGAATTGGAGGAAACACGGAATCAGGTGGATCAGAGATTGATAGAGTATCAGGAAAAAATGAAGAATGTCTTTCATCAGCATGCAAGGGATAGAAATTTTCAAGTTGGAGACTTGGTTCTCAGATGGGATGTTCGCAGAGCAGAGAAGGGCAAGCACACAAAGTTTGATCCACTGTGGTTTGGGCCATTCAAAATAGTGAAGCTGGGAAGAAACAACACCTTTTCTTTAGAAAATTTACAGGGTGATTTGCTCGATGCCCCCGTGAATGGCCAATTCCTCAAACCGTATTTTCAATTCTGACCCAGGCTGGGAATGCCTGATTGTATATATTGTATATAGTTTGTTCTGGCTTTTATTTTTATAAAGGAAAAGAATGCTGATAATTACCTGAAGCGGGGGCGTAGAGGAAATTAAGTAGCAGAGTGAAATATTGAATGGTCTGCGTGTTCTCGACATGCCCGAGGACGACCATGCCGTCCCCAGATGGAGCCGATGTTGTACATATTTCCCCTTCCATTTAAATTTTGACCATCAGTCCCATTAAAATTTGCTGCAAACATCCTTCGCGATCAAAATCTCCATATCGTGCTCATGGCCCACTGTTTCATTGCCCTCCGATGCAAGTTTAGCCGTTGATCTTGTTTTGAGATCGAACGGTCCTGAGTCAATCATAGTCCTGCCCTCAATCGCAATCGGAGCTTCCGAAATTTGCCACCCCGGTCTCCTCGCTCCGCTTTGCGATTGCGATTTCCGAATTGGGTCCCACCTCCTGCGGTCGTATCATCATAATTTCCAAGTGTGCGCCGTGTTCCTCCTCCACCATTCATATGTTCCGGTTATGTGTCATATTTCAATGTTTATGTTATGAACCTTTGCCCCGTTCATTCATTGTCGCTCCATTGTATTCTGCATTGTCACCCTCCATTTCTCCATTATTTTTATGTATTTCCTGTCACCTTGCATCGTCTCAACATTTTGCCTAGTCCGTATCACCGCTTCCATGGCCACTGTCGTATCCACACTCCCTGTCTCCGAGTCAATTTTCTCTAATGTTTTGTGGGTTTTGCAGGTTTTAAAACGACTTAGTAGGCGCTTTAACTTGCCGCCTCCATTGCAAAGATCAGGAGCATACCAAAGGACATATTCTGCTGGTGAAATTAAAGGAAGAAGCCGAGGGTAGGTGGGAGAGGTGATAGCCATTAAAGAAGACTAAGATATGGAGCTACAGAACCCTCCAGAGAAATTCGCCCCGCATTTAAGATCCAGAATTCAAATTCAAAGCTAAGGGCCGAGAGTACAGTACAAGAACACAGATTATCTCAAGTCTCTTACGGCGGTATATTTTCCCTCGACTACAGGCAGCACATTGTATATATTTTATTATTTGTGTCATGTATATAAGGAGATTTTCATCTCCCAACATTTATTTCTTTAGACAGATTTTTAAGTACATTCATTTATAGTCAGTCATTCATAGAGAGGGCACGAATGTTTTCCGCCATTTTAATTCAAACTGAGTCATTAAATGTGCTTCATCTACCTCTAGAATTTTCGATCTGTTCTATAAATACTCAGAAATAAGACATTGTGGGGGACCAGATTTCTATCATCAAACTGTGCAGTGAAAAGGCTCTCGTATACATCCTATAATATCTTCTGTATGAAGCTTCAGAGCCCGTAGGGTCTCAGTGAGGAGGGGTTATGACTATAATGAGGATTCTGGTCTCTGGTATCTCACAGTATGTAATTTCTCTTATGTGTTAATACAATATCTCTTTCATGCTATTTGTCTTCTTGTATCATGTTCTAGAATGCGAGTGGCTCACTAGTTTGCAGTAAGGATTCATCCTTGTTGATGCCCTTTCTAGAATTATTCAAGCGCTTTAAATAGGCCTAGTCATGGTATACTGTTCCATGTTCACTCTTTCCATATTTTCTGCTATATTAGTTGCTTGAGGAGGGTGCTTTTAAAACACCATTGTCATATAAGGATTCGTAAATTGGTGTGCCCTTATGTGGTTCTGTTGTTTATCTGGGTATCAGTCTCATGCCAGCTAATATCTTCTTATGTTTCCTCACTGCACTCATCATCTGATATTTAATTTCTGTGATATATTATCTGAACTGGCCCTCTTTACAGTAAGCGGTCTCTTAACTGTCTGATGCCTTTGTATTGGAGTTTTACTTGATTTTCCTACATTGTTCTTGTCTTTGTACTAGCTTCTGAGAGAGATTGGTCCCATTCAAAACTAATTTCCTTGTTTAGAACAAGAGATAGTAAGCGAGTTCTTGGACTGACAACCCAAACTAAAAGGGCTCCTTGCTATATTAAGATGTCCTAGGCATTGGTCTATGGCAACTCTAGGCTGTCTCTAGGAGGGTGACAAAATCATCCACAACAGGGTGGATGTCACATCAACCCCCACTATTCATGGAAAAGGGTATAGCCATGTGATTATGATGTAAAATACTCTATAATATTCTATATTGTAACTCTAGTTAAGAGTTGATGTTTTCAAAATTAACCACTTGTAGGCTATTGAGTCGTGTTATGACTGGCCACTAGGAGGAAGAGGCATTCCATTATTTCGAGAGAATTTTGTTCCATAGCTGAGAAAAGATAGCCAGGAGAGATAGGAGGTAGAGCACATAGAGAATATTTGTGAACTGTAGTAGCCCATAGGCCACATGCATTACTTCTTTGTATTTGCAGCCATATTTCCAAACAGAGAAAGAGAGCGAAGCATACTCACCTTCGAGTTGGGTTTTCTCACAAAAAGATTTCCCAGAGAGCATATATTGTGTCTTATGTGTGTGTGTGAGCTTATTTTTTCATTTTTTACTTTTCCACATAATTTCCATTAGCATACATGCACTGGTTACAGTTCAGTATACAAATCTACAATTTTAATAAAATTGTAATAGTGTGAAATTTCAGTATTTCCATATATTATTATGAGTTTTGTTGTGACGAAATGTCAAGTGGAATATCCACGGAATTTTATGGATCGCATTCCCCAGTAAATGTTACATCTAATCACATATTTTGATATAAATTCTTATCATTTATGATAAAAAAAAAGAATAAGAGGCCAAAAGTGCAAAGTGTGTTATCAAATTTTCATTATGAGAAGATCCACCATTCCTATAGAAAGGAGCATTGATTCAACCTTGAAATATCTTCAATTTTTTTAGACAAGAATGAAAACTCTTTATGAGATGGCCCTCCTTATGAAAATAGCCACATATGACAATTTTTGTGTTATAGTATGTTGATTATCCCCCTTTTCCCATATTGGAGTTGGATTTAAGAGGGCTTGAAACAACCTTTTAAAGGGATTTATCTTAAGGGGCGAGGGGTTTGTGGTTTGGCTGAGGTGGGGGAAAGATAATTCATCCATATTACTTAAAGTAGATTTATGTTGAATTTCATTAGAAATAAATTAGAAATAATATTTATAGATTGGAGGTTTATGTGACGTAGATTTTTAGATGTAGAACTCGGAATCTCCACAGTCTTCATTTTTAGTCTACGTTTCGAGTCTAAATCAAGACTGGTCTTCAGGAAAAACCTGCTATGAAGAGAATAGATTAGGGTAAATAAATAGAGGTAAGAAGGTTGCGAGGTGAGAGAGTCAACCAACTCATACTTTTAAAAAGGTTAATATTTGATTAATTAGTTATTTTACCCAATATATATTTCTAAATAGAATTATGAGAAAATTAAAATATTATAATACTATTTATTAATTTTTTTTATCTTTGGTTACAATGCCCTATGTTTTCATACTTAAAAATAATAATTTTTTTTTTTTTTTTTTTTATAATTAATAAGTAATATTAGTAATATTTATAAATGCTAAATTTTTGTTACTACTTAGAATTTGAGTAATTTTTGGTTATTTTTAATAGATTTATGAAGTTTAGCTAATAAAATGACTAGATTAATTTTTATTTTTTATTGTTACATTTTAGTTTTTTACCTACTAATGTTACTAAGGTTTGAGTGTTTGTGATAATGTAGGAATAATATAATTAATATTAGACAGGATTTAATGAAATTTATTAAGAAGGGGAGTTTTTTTATTCTACTAGTTTTGATTAAGGTAGGTGATTTAAGATGAGATTTTAAGTGTGTTAATGATTTAAAAAGTTGAGAAGGGTAATAGGGTCATGGGATGGATAAGGGTAAGGAAAGGAGTTGGAAAGAAGAAAAAAGGAGGATAGAGGTAGGGGGGAAATGTATAGGGAGGAGCATTATAGTGAACTTGGTATGAAAATGGTAAGGACCATGTAATGCGGGAAGATGAAAAGGGTGAGGAAGTGGATACAAATTGTCCTGGGGGGGGAAGCTTATTTTTGGGAAAGAACATGGAACCAATTCCTACTAACTTCTAAACCTCCATCTCTATTAAGGTTGTGAGGGTGCTTGATAATTTCCAGGGCTTCATGAAACTTGTATTTAAAATGATATTTTTCTTTGGAAATGACCACTGCATATTCAAGGCATATGTGGTGACACGCTTTATTGGAGTGTTTTCCCAAAGCCGAGGTTTTGGTTCTTCCAAGCCTAAAAGTCCTTCATAAACCTTAGATACAGTAATAAAGACATCAACAAAGCTATTCAAAGATCCAGATCTGGAAGTAAAGTAATTACAACTGATAATTACTCAACAAAAAAAAAACATACCTCCCCTATATTCAAGGAGTCACTGACAAGATGGCCAAAGTCCCAGCAAAAAAGGAAATTAGAGCATCATTCAAACCTTTAATGACCATCAGAAAAAGGATGAAATCTGTCAAAGATGACCCTGACCACCAACAAAAAGGGGTTTACAAGATTAATTGTTCATGCATAGAATGCTACTTTGGGGAAACAGGTAGGATCTTCAAATAAGGCTTAAAGAACATAGTGTTGATATCAGGCTTGGAAGAACCAAAACCTAAGCTTTGGAAGAACACTCCAATAAAATGCGTCACCACATATGCCTTGAAGATGTAATGGTCATTGCCAAAGAAAAACATCATTTTAAACGTAAAGTTCATGAAGCCCTGGAAATCATCAAGCACCCTCACAACCACAATAGAGATGGAGGTTTAGAAGTTAGCAGGAATTGGATCCATGTTCTTTCCTGAAAATAAGCTTTCTCCCTCCTTGACAGTTTGTATCCACTGCCTCACCCTTTTCATCTTCCCACATTACATGGTCCTTAACATTTTCATACTAATTTCGCTATAATGCTCCTCCCTATACATTTCCCACTTACCTCTATCCTCCTTTTTTCTTCTTTCCAACTCCTTTCCTTAGCCTTCTCCATCCCATGACCCTACTACCCTTATAAACTTTTTAAATCATTAACACACTTAAAATCTCATCTTAAATCACCTACCTTAATAAAAAATAGCAGAATAAAAAACTCCCCTTCTTAATAAATTTCATTAAATCTTGTCTAATATTAATTATATTATTCCTAGATTATCACAAACACTCAAACCTTAGTAACATTAGTAGGTAAAAAACTAAAATGTAAAAATCAAAAATCAAAATTAATGTAGTCATTTTATTAGCTAAACTTCATAAATCTATTAAAAATAACCAAAAATTACTCAAATTCTCAGTAACAACAATTCAACATTTATAAATATTACTAATATTACTTATTAATTAAAAGATAAAAAGCTTTTAAATAAAAAATTATTATTTTTAAGTATGAAAACATAGGGCATTATAACAAAAGATAAAAAATTAATAAATAATATTTTAATATTTTAATTTTCTCATAATTCTAATTAGAAATATAAATTGGGTAAAATAAATAATTAATCAAATATTAACTTTTAAAAATTATGATTTTGTCGACTCTTTCACCTCACATCCTTCTTACCTCTATTTATTTACCCTAATCTATTCTCTTCCTATCAGGTTTGTTCTGAAGATGAGTCTTGATTTAGAATCGAAACATAGACTAAAAATGAAGACTGTGGATATTCCGAGTTCTACATCTAGAAATAATATTATCAAGTGTAAGAGTTGAAGGATCTCTGAAGAATAAAGGTATACTATATAAAATAAGAGTAAAAGATTTAAATGTTGAAAAAATTTATTTCGAACAACACTT
This sequence comes from Pinus albicaulis, assembly GCA_034641835.2. Taxonomy (NCBI): domain Eukaryota; kingdom Viridiplantae; phylum Streptophyta; class Pinopsida; order Pinales; family Pinaceae; genus Pinus; species Pinus albicaulis. The sequence goes on along the minus strand of JAXQQM020059213.1, from coordinate 349,011 downwards.
GCAAGTTCCAAATCTATTTTCATTTTTATCTTGCTTGAATAATGATATCTTTTAGGCTCTTAGCCATTTAAAATTACTCAACCATGTGAAAGTCACCCATCTTGATATTGGAAACTTTAGTGTTAATTTTCTTAACTTAAGTAGTATTTATTGGTCCAAAAAGTCATCCTAAATTTTCTTTGCTTTTTGTTATCCTTGATATGATGAATGAGATTAGGCTTGACATAAATATTGACCAACAAAAGAGATTCATCATTTTTTAAACATATGAATTTATAACTATCATCTTTAATAAGAGGTGGATTCACCAAGTACATCCATATATATTTTCTTTGAAGTGCGCTAGTAGTTTGATCCACTCAATAATTATAAGTGGCCCCATTTATATGAAGAAACAATTACTTTGAATCCATAGGCTCAATAAAAGTAGGATGAAGGCTCCTTAGGGAAAGAAGGCTTGAAAAAATCACCTTTATAGTTTCAAATGGTGAAAAACAATAGTAACACCAAGAATATAATAGCCTTAAAGAAGGGTAAATATTCCAATGAACACCCAAGAAGGAAGGCGCAACCTTAGTTAAGGTTTATATCTCTAAAACCCATTAAGAAACCCTATAAGTGAAGATCAATTAATTCCCTAGTTATGTATAGAATAAAAATGTCACTGGCCACATTTTTCATATTATCCAAAATCATTGAGAGAGTAAGGTACACACCTTGCATACCATATTAAGCTTTATAAGTGTTAATAAGATAATATATGGAACAAATTATTTCCAAGCTTATGAAGTAAAGTCCTCACAAGTGCATCAATAAGACATATGTATAATGTAATATAGATAAAATGTAAGATCTAAGTCATGGTACATTAAAAATATGATGCATAAGGGCTTTGGAGAGAAAATTCCAATCAGAAGATAAAACCTACAAATATAACAATCCTTAGGCTTATTAAATTTTGTATATTAGATCAAGATGAAAAAATATGAGAATATAAAAATGAGACCTAGAATTGTGTATTTATACATAACTAAAGGAATCCTCACATGATTTCTTATAAGGCCACATAACAAGAGAACACATCCCAAGAGGATTCATGAGCCCACCTGCCAACTTTGACTAGGCTAGCCTTAAGCATAGATCTAATATATAATAAATGAAACAAAAAATAGTCATAGCCATAGTTACAAGTACATAATCATACATATGAATGGGTTTTGGCTACAAGTACAAATTATTACACCAATAATTCAAATGAGATAAAGGAGAAGGATTGGGGCAAGAAGGAGGTTGTGGTGGGGGTGGGTTGGTGTGGCAAGGAAGAAAGGTGGTGGTGGGATGAAGAAGGACAATGGATAAAATAAAAATGGAGGGGATGATGATAAAAACAACAATTATGAATCCAAAGGTGATGGTGAAGACAAAAAAGGTTGAATCTCAGAAAAATGGATTCCATATTCTTAAATATGCCATTGAATATCTCTTATCAAGGTATTTTCAAACCCATTAAAATAAAATGAGATGATAGGAAAAATGATTTAGCATGAATCTAGGTGAGGTTGTATATGATAGCACTAGTTAGTTAATAAAATATTAAATGGTAATTTTTCCTCTTCAATGTAGTGTGCTAGCCTAAAATTTTAAGAGAAGAGGTGGATTTTAGGAAGCATGTAAGCTTACCTAAATAAATAAATATATGTTTGCAACTTCTTGTTGTATATCAATCCATTCAAAATTTTCTTATGATTCTTCAAATTAGGTTGAATCTTTGTTCTCTTCATAATGAGAATATGATTCTTAACATTATGTTCCATAGACTACACTATTATCAATGATTAGTGAAAACTCCCTAAAATGATGATGTCATAATTCTATGCACATATGGAGAAAGAATCATAACACACTAAGTTTATAATCAAATAGAATATTATGACACTAGTATGATATTAATAGGATGTTATATATTTATATAAGATGCTATCTTGACTGAATCTAATGCAAAGCAAATACCCATGATAAATGCCATATTTTAGCGATGTTCAAATGATGCAAAAATTATGATGTTATGATAATGTTAAACACATGTATAATGCAATAATGATCAAGACAAAAGAAACATTTAAAACAAAAACATTTTCAATGTTGTAAATTTTATGCAAACTTATGCCACAAAGTCCCAATATGCATCAACAACAAAAATATGGAAAATGGGAAATGGGTTGTAATGATGCAAAAAAATGATGCTAAGGAATAATGCAATTGTGAAATTATAGATGTCTAACTCCATTAAAAGGTGGTTGTATAATTAGTCTCAAAAGGAGATGTGAAATTTCAAAATAACTTCAATACTCAACAATATCAATAATTAATCCTTCGAGGTCAATAATAGTAACTTGGATGATGATTGAATATTGAAAAAAGGGTAGGGATGGAGAGCGCATAGAGTCTTAGGGTTTTTGTGACCTAGATCATCTTAGGGTGGAAGATGAGATATGGACATCGCGGGAAAGTGAGGGAAAAATCCTGAGAAATTTTTTCTTGACTACGCTATTTACATGTCCGTCGATAGGCTACCCAGATTAGATAGGGGTCTTACAACTTTTTTTAGTGACAATTTTCAGAAAATTTTGGGGATTTTATGGTGGGTAAGCCATTTTGGGCTGAGGCCTGAACACCATTCTCTTTCAAATTCTAATTCATATGTGCACACAATTTTGGTGGAATTTTTTACCGCAAATAAGTTGATGTTTGTGCATGAAAAGGAGATGTTCACACATGGATTTTCCTCCTAATTTCACAGTCTTATTTTGGTTGACAGTGTGGAAGTGTTGGTACAAGAAAGATTTTAGATCTTCATTAAAATTGTCAATGGGATTTCCTCCCTATTTTGGATTGGGTATTTATATTTGGTGGAAAACTTGAAGCGGTGCATTGAAAACACATTAGGTATTCTTGTTTATTCTCAAAACATGATTTTTGAAGGGAAAGTGCTACATGATATGTTAGGTATTCGTGTTTATTTTCAAAATATTCTTTTTAAAGGGAAAATTCTACATGATTCTTTCCACATGAGGGACTACCACATCTCAATTAAATCCACCATAACCTTGAAATTGAGCTTACGAGGAGGTGCTTCAGGACCCAAATTAATAAGGGATTTTCCTCCTACAAGGATGAAATGAATGGAAAGAGTTCTATTCTAGCATATCAGCGTCAATGCATGCCAAGGCCCTACATTGTAGAACAAATTTATCATGCACTTGCCATGGAGGTTAAGAGTCTTCTTGAGGCAAATTACCTTTTCTCTGCACTCCAATCCAAAGTTGTGTTATGTTGTTTCAATGGTTTCTAGCCTAAATCAAATTCTTTACATCAATGGATATTTTAATTTTGGACCCCCAATTATGATATCTATTTATGCTTTAAATTTTTTTCTTATTTTCCAATTTGAAACATAGGAATACTTAAAAATGTATTGAATGACGGACCCTGGTTTTGGGGAGGATTAAGGATCTTCGTTACCCCTTGGTTTCCATATTTTGTTGCCACAAAAGTGGTGGTATCAACAATGTTGATATGGGTGAGGCTACCTAACCTCCTCCTCCCTTTCTGGCACCACAATGTTCTCTAGAATATTGGAAACAACTTGAGAAAATTAAAAAACATGTACCTAGAAATAATATAGAATGGTATTTTTACCTTTGCCAGAATCTATGTAGAAATAGACCTTAACAAAGGTCTGCCTAATCACATTCAGGTGAAACACCAAAATTTTAAGTGGATCAAATTTGTATATTATGAGAACATGAAATTTAGATGTTGAACATGTTTCCGAACATAGTAGTTGCAGAATATATGTCCACATTAAAAAAAAATATCTCAAAAAATATATTGCTCGACCAAGCAGTAAAACAAACCCTCGATCGAGTACCTCTACAAACCAAGGTTATTTCGGAACTTGATTGAGCGGGGTGGGTCCATAAATATAAAATATGGAAGCCATATGATCCTTACCTCTCAAAATAAGTGGAATAAACCATGGAGAACATTCCTATCCAAGCATAAGAGGATGAAAATTACCATAATGGCGCCGAATCCCAATCACAAAATAATATCAAATTACGAGAGATCCAAACATTATAACAACAAGATAATGAAGTACATACAGAAAATGGGATGGGGGGCACAAAGAGAGCACATACATCAAATACTTTATAATCTACTAAATAATCCTCATAGAAGGCATATGAATGCATGCTAACTATATTTCATTTTATCCGACCTCGTGGGGTTGGTATAAAGTGTAAAAAAATAAACGCAAGAAAGAGAAGTTAAGTGATTATTAAAATGTATTTTTTTTAGTTTTCTCTTTTTAGCTCATAAGTTGAGAGGGTTATCATATGGAATGCTTTCAGAATATGAAGAATGTAATTTTGTCCCTCGTTTTTCAAGATGAATAAAATAAGGGTATTTTCCTAAAAGAAAAAAAGGTAACTTGGATGACATGTGCAATGTGTACACATGCAATTTTTAGCTTAATAAAAAAATTCCTTTCAATAGGTTTGCCAATGATAGAGATCAAGATAGCCTTTACTACTTTCTCCTGTTTGACTAATATTAAATGACTCGAACTTACAATATATATACTTGAACATACTTACATATTGAATTTCATATAATAATTATTATTGAGAATAGTGTTAATTAATGCACTAAATAAGAAATATAAGTACATTAATTTTTCTAAAATCAAATTGTATTTCTATTTGCCAGTATGATAATATTGCTACAAGATTTTTTTGAAGGATCTCCAATGGTTTGGTGAGAAATTTTTTTCCCTAGCTACATGGGTTCAAGCCTTTGGAGACATGTTATAAATAGCCTATTTGTGGAATTTATGAAATAGTTGTATCTACTGTAATAGTGGAAGTTGATCTTTCGAAGTTACTGATTCTCTAGAAATTCTCGTTCCGATTAAAAAAATAGAAATATTGCTACAAGATTTGTACCGTTGGCTATACCTTAACAAATATTGAGGAAAAATCGTACTAGTAAATCATAATAACAACTTTATCCCCAAGGGATATCTTAATTAGTTGATACATATTTCCAAGGCATGTTTTTATGGGGAGCTGATTCAATAAGAATCCAACCCCTTACAATATTAGCATAGTGGATTTTCTCTATAATTATTGTGAACAAATTGAATTCTAGTAATATACAAGGAACAACCATAGTCTACAACTGAAATGAAAACAAGAAAAAACACACCATTACACATCTACATTATTTATTAAATAGTTTGGTGAAGGTCTCAAGTCTCCATTACATTCACGAGGCCTATGCATTGGACTCTAAACTGAACACCTAAAAAATATTTTTTCATTCACAAACTTCATATTTGTGCTTGTGCTCATTGTCTTTCTCCCTTATAACTACCCTAATCATTCAAATCTGAAAGACAATGCTTCACATTCCACTGGCTAGCATAATTTCACTTTAAACAAAAAATATCACATTCATCATAACATTTTTTACTTTACTAGTCTCAAATTATGATCAAAACATAAGTAAATGTAAGAAAATGTGCAATATAGATATATTACTAAGAATCATCTTGCATTAATCTACCATGGTTGAAAAATGTGACAATTTTACTTATAGAATTGTTAATAAGTGTATGAATTTTACTTATAGAATTGAAAAAAAATGAATGTTGTGGAAATTCTGAGCTTTTCATCTCAAAATATACACCACAAAAACCTCCAAACTATCAATAATATAATATCTTTATCCTTTTTTTTTCTTCCTTCTCAACCACAATTTGTACTACTCATCCCTCCTTCATATTTACATTTCATACTCATTCTTCCTCTATGTAATCTTCACCTTTTCACTTTGCAACTATATGAAACTCATATACATAATCAATTTTTCTGTCTTTCTTTTTTCGTTCACCTTCATAATTAACACCATCTCTTCTACCACATATTGCAAGTCATCCACCTTTCTCAATTGATGCTTATTGAGTTGCAACACATACTCCTTTACCTTAATTATTTCCTTGTAATATTTTGCCACAAGCACCTTATTAACTCTCCTTTTGCACATTACGTGAAAGTAGACTTAGTAGTCCACTTCATGAAATCATCATGAATACACAACATAATCCATATTAAATAAAATTGTTTATTATAAGATATATATCTAAATCATGATTAATTTACTACAATAGAAATGTATGAATACACGTGCTGGGTGATAGGCCATGTCTTTATTGAAGGGCATGACTTATCATTAATACCTAGTAATGATTACATACTAATTGTTATATGATTATTATTACATGATTGATATTTATAACATAAAATTAAAATATTATAACCCTAGTTGTAATATACCTAAGGTATATTACAATTCTCCCCCTATTAAAATATGCTTTGACCTCAAAGCATGGGAAGGAAAACAACTTCCCAAAAAAAAACCATCTTTTTATAACTTTCATCTACTTATAAGGTTGACAAAACAAGGTGATTAGACCTTCAAAGCCTTGAATAATATTTTCATGAATCAAGGTAGTTTCCTTATATTACTCATATCATAATATTATGAATTTAATCTTCTTTGATATGGATTTTGAGGTGTATTGATCTTTGGATGCTTCATTATGTAAGAGAACCATTGAATTTGGTTATGTTCCTTGGGATATTAATCTGTTGATTCTTGCACACTACAAATTTCTTGATTTGAATATTGATATTGTACCCCAATAAGTTGATCCTTATTAATTTGTGTTTTAATCTTGTCATAATTTACTTGAGTTTTCATGAGAATATTGGATATAATTCCACTGACATATGACTTCAATAATGGTGATCAATGGCATCTAAACCTTCATAAAATTTGTGGATGTTACATTACTACTGAATTGTTTCAAACTTAACTACTAGAAGCTCTTTTAGTATTAGGACTCATTACCAATTTGATAAATCTCTTTAACCATTAGGACTTCATTACCAATTACACACTAATTTTCAGTTTTGATACCTCCCGTTGAGGTTAATTTCTCTGTAGTTTAATATTTTGGAGGCTCTTTCATGAATACAACTTCATTCATAACACCAATAGTTTTTTCTACATTTATGGCATTAGTGTTAGCACCCTTATCCTTGTTTTGGGATTTTTGGCACACCTTCTTCTCCTTATTCAACTTCTTTATTTTTGTCAATAGATTTTTATTGTGATTTCTCAAATGATAAATTACATTATCTGTGTAGGATAGTTATGTATGAATATTTTATATGTATTATTCGTGATTTCTCTTTAATTTTTTATTTATATGTTGTATTTATTTTATTTTTTGTTGAAATTTGAAAATTTCTAGATCTGTATAAATTCCTTGTAGATTCAAACTGCTAATTTTAATTTTCTAAAAAAATAGGCTTGAATCTACTCTAAAAATTGTGGAAACCAATTTAAAATATCCCTAAATCATGAAACATACAAGAGAAAGAATTCAAACAATAAATTACAGAAGGATTTCCTAGGGAAAGCCAAAACTAAAAAACCCCACTATCTTTGTATTGCATTAATAAGAAAATATGGGAGATTAAAATGTTTTACTCATGCCCGGAGCAACCTCTACACTATCTCTATCTGTCCCACTGCTTCCTAGACAGGCCTAGGCCAATACTTAACCAAATTTTGGCTTGCCCGAGTCCTTATTTCCTTGCATTGTTTCCTTGGGTAATTAGCCCCTATTAATCAAGGAAACCCCCATCCAATACTGCACAACCCATCTAGGGCCTTCCTCTGATTACATGCACCACCTATACAATTTGGATGATTATACAACTGATAGTACACTTCCCTTGAACTCCAATATACACTAGGTAACTCTCAGTTCACACATGCATGAGTTATTTATGGATGATTTATTAGTTAATTGATTGATCACTGAGTGGAAAATTGAGTACTAGACCTCTCACTAGTTCCTCCAATAGTTGGAACTGGTTAAACAGACTTTAAATCAGATAAAATGAATTAAAAACTATATTCGCCAAGAGTTTGATGCAACTTTGATTGTCACAGTAAACCACTGTAGGATCCATCTGTTGACCAAACAACCCAACAAGGATCTTCCTCATCCAGATAGCCTGAAAATTTGCTTGACTAGAAGCCATGTAATCTGCCTCAATTGAACTTAGTGAAATGATCTACACTTCCTGCTGTAATAGGAAACTGATGTTGACCCTGCTATCACTCAGAAAAGTGAAACATTATTTGACATGGTCATAGAGTTCATTTGTCACAAGTTGGTATAGGAAAATTTAAAATTTTCATCTTTAAACCTATCCTAAGGTTGAAACTCACCTCCATATAGATCACATCATGTCTCATCAGTCATCATTAGGTTTTAGATTCCATAGCCCAAGCGTTTAAATGTAAAAATGACATTTAGCCAATTATTCCTCTTTTCGTAGCGTTTTACACTGTAAAATAGCAATTTTCGCTATGAAACTAGCTAATAGGTTCTTAGCGAAACTATCAGAAAATGAACTAGCCACTATGAAACTAGCTAATAGGTTCTTAGCGAAACTATCAGAAAATGAACTAGCCACTATGAAACTAGCTAATAGGTTCTTAGCGAAACTATCAGAAAATGAACTAGCCACGCTATGAAAAATAGTTTTTTTTTTTTTTTTTTTTTTCTGTCTTGTCAAATCCGGTGAAAGGTGTCAGTTCATAATTAGAGGAGATAGGGTGAATGTCATTAGAGTCAATTAGGGTTATTTCAAAGGTACAAGGTCATGCTTGAGGTCATCGTTACTGTTTTTAGAATGCATGAGTCATGATTAGGGCCTGAGTTGTCATCAAAACCATAAAAAATTAATCAATTGATTCTTTTTGTCAGTATCTGTTTTATCCTTGCATGTTATTGAGTTTTTGGAGAGCTTCTTCACCGAGCAAAGCTGGTTGTTGGCATTTTCAAAAGTTATAGGTGTCACTAATCAAGCGAGGCTAAGAAGACACAAATTCGTCATGGCTGCAAGAAATAAGACAAACAAAGGTGGTCACTGCTTAGATATGATCCCATGAACATGAATTTGTAAAATTAAGACCCAACTACCTTGGATATATTGAGAAGAACAGGTTGTTTGCAGTTCTGCCAAAGATTGCAAGGGTGCCATTTGTAGGTTTCTAAGGAGTTTTCTATCAGTTTCAATGGGACATATTCAAAGGTGGGAATATTAACCTCACAGTAACACCAAAGACTATTGCAGTAGCAATAGGAATTCCTAGGGGATGGGAACAATGGTTTAAAGACATCAAGTTCACCATGCAGGATTGCAAAGAATTTATCAAGCAATAGCATAGTTAAATTGATCTCACAAATTCTATCCCAAGGAGCTACATGAAAGAAAACTTCTCAAAGCTGCTGCTAATTATTCAGAAGTACTTCACCTGTGAAGGGAGGTTTCACATAGTTTATTCCTACCACCTTAGGGTTCTACTACATTTTTTGGGTAAGAGGTCTCTTGACTTTTCTTTTACTTATACAGAAGTCTAGCTCAAATGTCAGATAAGGTCCAAGTTAAAAAAGAAGGAAATGAAACTCTCTCTTTCATCATGGTTTGATCAAGTTTTTAGTGTTAGAGGAGTTAAAAATATTAGGCAGAGATTGGACATCCTTTCTGTTCATCAGTGGTTTTGAAATAGATGATTTCACTCCTAAAAAAGTTCTAAAACCTAGAGATGATTCATCAACTACAATGGAAGAGCAAGTTGAGCCAGTGAGCATGGAGACATAGCCCTTACAAAAGGTTGATACACCCAAAGCTAAACCTGCAAAACAAAAGCCAACAATTAGCAAACATGGCAGTAAGAGAGTTAAGAGGAGCCAAACAATGGCTAAGGGTAACTTAGAGGACATATTGCATGCCATTGATATTGAAGAAACTCCCATATTCCAAGATGAAGACATAGATGAGGGAGGAAGGAAGCTTAAGAAATGAAAAACAACTAAGAAGTTAGAGTTTTCAGGTGATGATGCGGGATTCATTTTTCAAGCTAGAAAACCAATGACAAGACATGCAAGAAAGGTCATAGAAAGCAGCAAATAGGCTCAGAAGGTTAGTGAAACTATTCAGCCACCACCAAGCATCATATACCTCTCCTTACCTGCAAAAGAAGATCTGGTAATCAAACAAAAGAAGGGCAAAGAGAAAATCACTAAAAAAGACAGAAGTTGAAGCCCTTAAGGAGTAGTTGAAATATGAAAGTGAAGATATATCAACCTTGAGGAAAGAGGCAAAGAAGCATAGAGCTGAAAGAGTGCAGTTTGAACAAATGAGAAAGATTTGGGATGATCAAGTCACAAGTTTCTCAAAGACCTTGGACAACACAGAAAAACTGATAAAGTGGACTCAACCACTAAGAAGAGAGGTAAAGAACATTAAAAAGGTAAAACTGCAATTACAATCCAAGAATAGGATAGTCAAATACCAAGTCAAATACCTTCAAGAACAATTGAACATGATTCATGAAGAGCTGGAAAATAAAGGTTTAAAGAGGACTGTGGTTGAGAAGCCCATAGCTCAACTGATCACAAATAAGGAGGAAACACCACAGGAGCCATAATTTGAGATTGAATATGCTTCAGAGGGTTCATTACATGCATAAAATCAATATTTTGTAGTAGGAGGTCATTTTGTGAAGACAATTTTGAAATGTGAAATTTCTGCACTTTTACACAGTTTCGTAGTGTTTCCTAGGCTTAAAGCCAGGAAAATGCTACAAAAAAACCTGTAGCAGCCTTTTTGCATCTAAAGTCAATTTTTGTAGTTTTCAAGGAGGTATATTGATGGTGGTGATGTGTCATGGCTTTATTGACACCATGGAACAACAAAGGAGTGAAGTTATTGGGTGCAGAAGCCACTTTTTCAATGCTACCAAAACTCGCTACAAAACTGTCATGTTTTCGTAGCGAGCATTTGTTAAAGGTTTTGGAGCATCTTAATTGCAGTTTTGGTTAGTTGGACTCCTCCAACATGTCAAGGGATATTATCATCAAATACTTATGACTCGAAGGAAGTGTTGTGGAGACATGTCATTAGCCAAAGCAGATTTAAGGATAAGGGTCATGTTTTCCTAAAAAGTAGGGTTATGCTCCATAGATCTAGGAGGGTTTTTTAATATGTAAAGTAGTGATGAACTGTCATGTATCTTTCGAGCATGTTATACTTATGTTGTAACCATCATATAACTGTTTCAAAGATAAGTTAGATTTATGTAATAAATATGAGTTAGAGTCCTATTAGGAGATGTCTTCTTTAAGGTGCAACTGTTAGTTTTTAGTTAGAATTCATGTTTTTCAGTTATGTGATGTGTCATAGGAGAATTTGATGGTCTAGCCACCAGGAATATCATCCTTATTGTAAATAGTTTCTATTTAAATACAAAGCATTGAAGTAGTCAGGGGTTGGAGATTTTTTTCACTAAAATGCTGCTTTTATGTATTTGACTTATATCAGTAATACAGAGTGACTTTCTTCTTGACAGACCTGAGATTCTCATAGGGTTTTTAATGTCTTATTGATATATATCTTTATGTTTTTACCATTTGCAGTAGGTTTCATCTCTATTACTTAGAAATTCATAATTTATGCTCTGAATTCCTTTATTGATGAAATGATTGTGTTTCCCTATGTTTTATGTGTGATTTGCCTCTGTTAAAGACCCCTATCTACCTTAGCTTCCATTTTAAGAAACCTTGCCACTGAAACTACTAATTGTTGACTCCATAAGCCCAATGGTAGCAAACCTGCATTCTATTCAACCTGTAAACATAAAAAAAAAGTTACATTTCTAATAGAGTTAGCCATCTAGTACCATAATTATTCAATATCATAAAAACCCCTTGAGAGATCCCTCTCAGGCTGAAGAGGCTAAGCTAAAGTCAAAAGTTGATTTGAAATAGTTACACTGAGTTGTTTGATAAGAATCTAATCAAGTACACTTTTGTGATAACATTTTGGTGCGTCTGTCGGGAGTTTGAAGATATACTTTTCCCGAAATTTTGAAGCTGAAATTTTGAAGGTAGAAGGAGCTCAGAATCTATTCGAGGCTGTAACTACCTTGGTGACTCCATTCAAAATATTCATGTTCAAAGGTGGCTTCGAAAAGGAGATATATGAGGAGTAATCCTGACCCAAATCCACCTACAATTGTGGATAATCCAAACAAAATTTCCATAGGCATTCAAGGCAGTTCTACACAATCAGGTACTCCATTACACACAAAAGCCTTGTCCTTTGAAGTTTTAAGAAGCGCTAAAGATAAAAAGTTTGATGATAAAATTCAAGAAGTCTTGTTTAGGTTTGGAAATGAAAAATAATTAACTGAGATTGTTTTAGACCTACAAAGAAGAGGTATTGATACCTCAGCCTTAGTGACCCAAAAAGATAAAGAAGAGTTTTGGGGGGTAGTCACATTAGGGTTATTGCTGTAGAGGGAATATTTAGACAAGTTGAAGGAACTAGACCCATTTGAAATCTTTCTTAGTAGAAAATCTGGTTTTCCTTTACCTGACTAGAGTTCAATTGTAACTAGACTACAAAGACCAGCTACACCACCTCCTAACAGTTCCTCTTCCTCTATTATTGTTGTCCCTAATTATACCACAGTCCCTATCATCATGGCTAGAAATGTTCCACCTCCACCTATTGCTGCACCTGCTATGTATGCCCCTCTTGTTCTTCCAGTTGTCCTTAATGCCCTTACAAGAAAATATTCTACTAGAAGCAAAACTTGGGGTAGTGAGGAAGAGACTACAACTGAAGAGCATGTAGAACAGTTTAATGAATTTATATAAAGGGAGGAGGTTGACCATGAAGATGTCAAAATGAGGCTTTTTTCTTAGAGTTTCATTGGTGAGGTCAGAAAGTGGTTCAAAGCCCTTGCTCCAAGAAGCGTGCATAATTGGAATGAATTTGAAGATATGTTTTTGAGAAAGTGGGGAAATAGAACCAATCCTGTGCAAGCCCTCACTGAGTACAACAGTTTGAAAAGAGCTGTTAATGAAAATGTCCAAAATTTCTCCAAGATATTTAACAAATTTTATGACTCCATCCCTGCCCATATTAAGCCTCTACTAGGAGCAGCTCAACTGAGATATGCTAAGGCTTTTGACTATGACTTTTCTATCCTGCTTAGAGAAAGAGAATCCCCTTCACTAGAAGAAATGAAAAATGATGCTGTGAAGGTGGAGGTCAATATGATAGGAGCTAAAAATCCCAAGATGGGAAAGACAAAATTGAAAGAAGAAGATATGCCTTCCACCTCAGATGACAAATTTGACTCCATGATGAAAACAATAGAAAAAATGATGGATAGGATTGCCCTTGGAAACACTTCTAATCCTCCTGCACAACATGAACCATAGTTAGGTAGTTCAGAAGACCTCAAAAATAGTATAGACCGAGGGAAAACATAAATCAGCCTGACCCTCAAGTAAGGCCTCCTTTTCAGCAAAATTTAGTTCATGAAGAAGATCGGCTTGAAATACCATAAGACTCCATGTATTGCCTAGATGAAAACATGTCAGGAATTTTTTTGACTAAGGAAGAACATTATGAGTATGATCATGATGTAAAAAAGGGTGAGGAACCATCTGATTACCTTAAAGGTTACCAACATGCAATCTTTGAGATGCAGAAACAATACAACCTCAAAAACAAAAATGTTCCAATTACCGCAAATAAGACACAACCTAAGAAATATGCCCCTAAAGATACTGAGGTTACAAAATATCCACCACCTCCTCCTCCTGTCAAAGAGACTGAGAAAATTACTTATGTTTTCAGTTTTGAGAATGAAATTTCCAAAATCAAGATCCCAGTCCCTTTTGGAGAAATTCTTAAGGTGAATGAATATAGAAGTCAAATTGTAAAAAGGTTAAATTCCCAACCAGGGGCTACTGACATCCTCAATGTCCAAGAGGATCATCCTACCATATACTTGGGACCAAGATTAGAAGATGAGCATAATGAAGAGGTTCCTCCTTTCTATGTTAGCCTTAGTACTCGTGACATGACATTACATAATTCCATGTTGGATTCAGGAGCCTCTCATAACCTCATGGCTAAAGTAATTATTGAAAGGATGGGATTGGAAATTACTAGGCCATATAAGGATTTGTGTTCTTTTGATTCAAAAAGTGTTCAGTGCATTGGTTTGATAAAAGATGTTTTTTTTGGTCTTACACAAGTCCCTGCCAAGACAATGGTAATGGACATTGTGGTAGCAGACATTCAACCTAAGTTTGGCATGTTGCTATCAAGGTCTTGGGAAACAAAGATAAAAGGCACCATGCAAATGGACCTAACTTATGCCACCATCCTTTCTTTTGGTGAGTAAAGAAGACTATACAGAGAGACAAGGATGGCTTATATGGTAAGTAGTAAGGAAAAACCTCAGAATTTCCCAATTTATGTTGTTGAAATTGAATTAGGATCAGATATTCTTTTCAATGAACTAACTAATGAAGCAAAAGATGAAAAGAAAGAATAATTTCAGGAGGTTGAAAATCAGAAAAACATTGAAGTAAAGGCAGAAGGTTGGTGGTTGTTACACTTTGATGGATCAACAGGAAGAGAGGGGGCTGGAGCAGGCATTTGGATTACAACTCCAGAGGATGAAAGTAAGTTATTTTCTTTCAAAATGAACTTTGATTGCACAAATAATATGGCTGAGTATGAATATCTCTTTTTGGGTTTAGAAAATTTGAAAATATTGGTTGCCCAAAAGATTTCCATTTGTGGAAATTCTGAATTAGTTATTAAACAAGTTGAGGGTGTATATCAAACCAAGGATGTGAGAATGAGAGCATACAGAAATTTGATCATGGATATGTTAGAGAATTTTCAAGAATATTCCTTTATTGTGAAGACTAGGGATCAAAACTCAGTAGCTAACTCCCTAGCCGTTTCTACAAGTCTGTTTATTATTCATGCACATTCCTCTAAAATATATGAGGTTGAAGTTCATCATAGGCCTGCTATCCTTGACAACATAATTCAGTGGCAAGTTTTTGAGGATGACCAGCAAGTCAAAAAATTCATAGAATTGAAAGAAGAGTTTGAAAGCACACAAGTAGATATGAAACAAATGCTTGCTAAAACTAAGGGTAATTCTAAAGTGTTGCAACTGAAGAATAATTCTATACCTAAAGGTATAATCCCACTTGAAAATATTTTTGACAAAAATGATGTGTTAAAGTATCCTAGGATACAATATGATGATGAAGAGGTAGAGAGTTGTAACCTTCGTACAGTAGCAATGAAAAAAATGATCAAACTTTCTAAATTTATTTCTGCAGATGTGAAACAAAAATATATTGAGATGATGAAAGGGTTCATAGATGTTTTTTCATGGAGTTATGCTATTTGAAGAAATATGATACTACTATTATTCAGCATGCCATTCCCATTAAATAAAATGAAAAGCCTTTCAAATGGAAGCTGAGGAGGATTAATCCACTTCTCATACCTATGATTGAGAAGGAAATCAAGAAGCTCTTTGATGCCAAAATTATTGTCCCAATCAGATTCTCAAAATGGCTTGCTAAATTGGTTCCAATCAGAAAAAAGAGTGAAGAAATCAGAATCTGCATTGACTTCATAAACTTGAACAAAGCTTCTCTAAAGGACAATTACCCTCTCCCAAAGATGGAACAAATTCTGTAAAACATTGTTGGTTCCCAAAGGATGTCTATTCTGGATGGTTTTTCAGGATGCAATTAGATACTAGTGCACCCTGAAGATAAGGAGAAAACTTCCTTTACTACACCTTGGGGAAAATTCATGTATGCCAAGATGCCCTTTGGTCTGATGAATGTAGGAGCAACCTTTCAAAGATCAATGGACATTGCCTTTGCTGAGGAGAAGGATAAGTTGGTGGTTGTCTATCTGGATGACATAATAGTATTATCAAGGAGAGAGGAAGACCACTTGAAGCATCTAGAGAAAGTTTTGCTAGAGTGTAGAAGGTTTGGTATTTCTCTTAATCCCACTAAGAGTATTTTTGCTTTAACTTCTAGAAAGTTACTTGGGCACATTATGTCTAAATATGGGATAAATATTGATCCAATCAGGGTAAATTGCATTCAGAAAGTAGATCTTCCTAGAAGAAGGACAAAAAATCAGTCTTTCCTTGGAAGAGTAAATTTTGTGAGGAGGTTTATTCCCAACTTTGCTGAGATTGTCAAAGGCATAACCAAGATTCTGAAGAAAAGAGCTGACATTAAATGGATGGTTGAAGCAAAGCACTCATTTGAAGAAATCAAGAAGGCACTCACTCAAGCACCAGTGTTGATTAGCCCATATTTTTCAAAAGAATTTTTGGTTTTTACATTTGCATCAGAAAATACAATTGCTGGAGTTTTACTACAGAAAGGACAACAAGGCAATGAGCAGCCTATTTCATTCTTTAGCAGGACTTTAGCTAATTCAGAACTGAAGTACAAAATCTTAGAGAAACAGGCCTATGCTTTGGTCAAAGCCATCAAATATTTCAGAATTTACATTCTACATTCTTATGTCATAGCATTCGTTCTTAATGCTATTGTGAAGGACATCTTGACTTAAGCTGGTCCTGATGTTAAGAGAGGGAAGTGAATAGAAAACTTGCTGGAATATGATATAGAAATCAGACCTACAAAATTGGAGAAAGGTCAGGGGCTAGCAAAGCTGATGGCCTAGTCCGATTTTGACTGTCTTGATATGAATTTAATTGTAGAAATTTCAGAATTATCAGATGAATATGAAGAGATGATTCCCAGTGGAGAGAATTACATTATGTATGAGTGGTACAGAGACAATTTTTTTGTCTTACATCATCATAGAGCTCCTGCTGAATTGACAAAATCCAAAGAAAGGTTTGTGAAGTTGAAATCTCTGAGGTATTGCATCATAGATAAAAATATGTATTGGAAAGATACTGGTGGTATTATTTTAAATTTTTTGCTGGAAGAGGAAGATGAAAAAGTGATTGAGGAGTTTCATAAAGGAGATTATGGAGGTCATCACTATTGGAAGGCCACAACAAACAAGATTCTTAGAGCAGGGTACTACTGGCCTACTATGTTCAAAGATGTCTATAAGAAGATAGTTGCCTACCATGAATGCCATATTTTTTATGGTAAGAAAAAGCTTGTTCCTTTACCCTTTATGCCTATTTATGTTGAGGTGCCATTCTAGTAGTGGGGGCTAGATTTTATTATTGAGAATCATCCATCATTTTCAGGGCAACATCGCTTGATCCTGACAGCAACTGATTATTTCACCAAATGGATTGAAGCAATCCCAACTAGGCAAGAAAATTATTCAGTTATCATTTCATTCTTAGAGAATAACATATTGTCTAGGTTTGGTTGTCCTATGAAGATCATCGCTGACAATACACAGGCATTCAAATCCAAGAGGCTGATCAGTTTTTGTCATCAATATCACATTACACTTGGGCACTCTACTTCTTACTATCCACAAGGTAATGGTATTGTTGAATCTTCTAACAAAAGCATTGTGAGAATTATTAAGAAGGTGCTGCAGGAAAATAAAACGTCATGGCATATGAAGTTGAAGTATGCTATGTGGGCTAATAGAGTGTGTACAAAAAGGTTAATTGGTAATTCACCTTATGATTTGGTGTATGGGGTTGAAGTCATTTTTCCTACATCCTTGGGAGTGCCTGTCATGAAGCTGCTGCAAGGATTAGAGGAGGAGCCAAATGAAATTCAGAGGAGAATAAATCAGTTGATAGCCTTGCAGGAAAAAAGGGAGGAACTCTATAACAACAATCAACAATCTCAAAACAGAATTAAGAAGACATTTGATAGGAAGATCAAAAAAGAAAACTTTCAGATTCAGTATTTGGTATTGAAGTGGGAGGCCAAAATTGAAGAAAAAGGGAAACATGGTAAGTTTGAGAATATCTGGAAAGGTCCATTCATAGTAGTTACATTCCATGGAAACAACACTTACATATTGCAGGAGATGGATGGAAAACCTTATATTGGAGGACTTATCAATGCCAGGTTTTTGAAGCACTATTCATCTTAAGTTCTACTGATCTTTCATTCCATTGTATATATTCCATTGTGTTATGTTTTTCCGCTAATAAATACAAGATGATCATCAAGCTTGAGCCTGAGGTGAAGGCCATTAGAGTTTGAAGGAAGCTTGGGAAAATTCAGAGTTTTTATTTCCAAGAATATGGATAGCACTAAAACTATAGGTTCTTTGGTGTATTACAGGGGCACACCATCCCTAGTGGAGCCACTTTTATCACTCTAATAAAGTGAAACATTATTTGACATGGTCATAGAGTTCATTTGTCACAAGTTGGTATAGGAAAATTTAATTTTTTCATCTTTAAACCTCTCCTAAGGTTCAAACCCACCTCCATATAGATCACAACATGTCTCATCAGTCATCATTATGTGTCATATTCCATATCCAAAGCATTTAAATCCGAAAAAGACACTTTATCTAGTTTTTCCTCTTTTCATATCGTTTTACACTGTAAAATAGCAGTTTTTTCTATGAAACTGGCTAATATTTTCGTAGTGAAAGTGTTAAAAAATGAACTAGCCATGCTACAAAAAATATTTTTTTTGTCTGTCTTGTCAAATCCGATGAAAGGTGTCAGTTCATGATTAGAGGAGATAGGGTGAATGTCATTTGAGTCAGTTAGGGTTATTTCAAAGGTACAAGGTCATGCTTGAGGTCATCATTACTGTTTTTAGCATGCATGAGTCAGGATTAGGGCATGAGTTGTCATGAAAACCATAAAAAATTACTCAATTGAGTATTTTTGCCATTCTTTGTTTTATCCTTGCATGTTATTGAGTTGTTGGAGAGTTGTTTCACCGAGCCAAGATGGTTGCTGGCATTTTCAAAAGTTGTAGGTGTCACTAATCAAGCGAGGCTGAGAAGACACAAATTCACCATGGCTGCAAGAAAGAAGACAAAAAAAGGTGGTCACTACCTTAGATATGAGCCCATGGACATGAATTTGATAAATGAAGAACCAAATGCCTTGGAGATATTCAGAAGAACATGTTGTTTGCTGTTTTTCCAAATATTGCAAGGGTGCCATTTGCAGGTTTCTAAGGAGTTTTCTATCACTTTCAATGGGACAGATTCAAAGGTGGGAATGTTAAACCTCACAGTAACACCAGAGACCATTGCAACAGCAACAGGAATTACTAGGGGAGGGGAACAATGGTTTAAATGCATCAAGTTCACCATGTAGGACTGGAAAGAATTTATCAAGCTAGAGCATAGTGAAATTGAACTCACAAATGCTATCCCATGGAGCTACATGAAAGATAACTTCTCAAAGATGCTGCTAATTATTCAGAAGTACTTCACCTATGAAGGGAGGTTTCAGATGGTCTATTCATACCACCTTAGGCTTCTACTACATTTTGTGGGTAAGAGCTCTCTTGAATTTCCCTTTTACTTATACAAAATTCTAGCTAAAATGTTAGATAAGGTCCAAGTTAAAAAAGAAGGAAATGAAACTTCTCTCTTTCATCATGGTTTGATAAAGTTGTTGGTGTTAAAGGAGTTAAAAATATTAGGTAGAGATTGGACATCCTTTATGTTCATTAGTGGTTTTTAAATAGATGTTGTCACTCCTAAAAGAGTTCCCAAACCTAGAGATGTTTCATCACCTACAGTGGGAGATCAAGTTGAGCCAGTGAGCATGGAGACAGAGCCTTTGCAGAAGGTTGATACACCCAAAGCTACACCTGTAAAAAAAAATCCAACAATTAGCAAACATGGCAGCAATAGAGGTACAAGGAGCCAAACAGTGGCTAAGGGTAACTTAGAGGACATCTTGCATGCCATTGATATTGAAGAAACTCCCATAGTCCAAGCTGAAGACATAGATGAGGGAGGAAGGAAGCTTAAGAAAGGAAAAACAGCTAAGAAGTTAGAGTTTGCAAGCGATGATGTAGGATTCATATTTCAAGCTAGAAAACCAATGACAAGACATGTAAGAAAGGTCATAGAAAGCAGCAAAGAGGCTTAGAAGGTCAGTGAAACTATTTAGCCACCACTAAGCATCATAGACCTCTCCTCGTCTGCAAAAGAATATATGGTCATCAAACAAAATAAGGGCAAGGAGAAAATCACTAAAAAGACAGAATTTGAAGCCCTTAAGGAGAAGTTGAAAGATGCAGGTGAAGAGATATCAGCCTTGTGGAAAGAGGAAAAGAAGCATAGAGCTGAAAGAGTGTAATTTGAACAAATAAGAAAGATTTGGGAGGATCAAGTCACAAATGTCTCAAAAGTATTGGACAACACAGAAAAACTGATAAAGTGGAATCAGCCACTAAGAAGAGAGGTAAAGCACATTAAAAAGGTAAACATGCACATACAATCCAATAATAGGAAACTGAAAGACCAAGTCAAAGACCTTCAAGAACAATTGGAACTGATTCATGAAGAGATGGAAAAGAAAGGTTTAAAGATGACTGTGGTCGAGGAGCCCATAGCTCAAATGATCATAAATTAGGAGGAAACACCATAGGAGCCATAAATTGAGATTGAATATGCTTTAGAGGGTTCATTACATGTAGAAAATGAATATTTTGTAGCAGGAGGTCATTTTGTGAAGACGGTTTTGAAATGTGAAATTTCTGCACTTTTACACAGTTTCGTAGCGTTTCCTAAGCTTAAAGCTAGGAAAATGTTACGAAAAAACCTGTAGCAACCTTTTTTCCTCTAAAGTCACTTTTTGCATTTTTCAAGGAGGGATAATGACGGTGGTGATGTGTCATGACTTGATTGACACCATGGAATAGTAAAGGAGCAAATTTATTCGATGCATAAGCCACTTTTTCAAGGCTACCAAAACTCACTATGAAACTATCATGTTTTCATAGCGAGCATTTGTTAAAGGTTTTGGAGCATCTGAATGGAAGTTTTGGACAGTTGGACTCCTCCAACATGTCAAGGGAGATTATCATCAAATACTTATGACTCGAAGGAATTGTTGTGGAGACAGGTCATTAGCCAAAGCAGATTTGAGGATAAGGGTCATGCTTTCCTAAAAAGTACGGTTATGCTCCATAGATCTAGGAGGGTTTTTTAATATGTAAAGTGGTGATGAAATGTCATGTATCTTTCAAGCATGTGATACTTATGTTGTAACCATCATATAATTGTTTCAAAGATAAGGTAGAGTTATGTAATAAATAGGAGTTAGAGTCCTATTAGGAGATGTATTATTTAAGGTGTAGCTGTCAGTTTTCTGTTAGAAGTCATGTTTTTTATTTATGTGATGAGTCATAGGAGAGTTCGATGGTATAGCCACTAGGAAAATCATCCTTATTGTAAAGAAGGTCTATTTAAAGACAAAGCATTGAAGTAGTCAGGGGTTGGAGATTTTTTGCACTAAACTGTTGCTTTTATGTATTTGATTTATATCAGTAATATAGAGTGACTTTCTTCTTGACAGACCTGAGATTCTCATGGAGATTTTAATGTTTTATTGATCTATATATTTATGTTTTTACCACTTGCAATAGATTTAATCTCTATTACTCAGAATTCATAATTTATGCTTTGAATTCCTTTATTCATGAAATGAATGTGTTTCCCTATGTTTAATGTGTGATTTTCCTCTGTTAAAGATGCCTATCTGCCTCAGCTTCCATGTCAAGAAACCTTGCCACTGAAACTACTGATTGTTGAATCCATAATCCCAATGGTAGCAAGCTTGCATTCTTTTCAACCTGCAAACATAAAAAACAAGTTACATTTCTAATAGAGTTATCCATCTAGTACCATAATTATTCAATATCATAGAACCCCCTTGAGAGAGCCCTCTGAGACCGAAGAGGCTAAGCTTCAGTCAAAAGCTGGTTTGAAACAATTACACTGAGTTGTTTGATAAGCATCCAATCAAGTAAAATTTTGTGATAAAAGACCCAATACTGAAGATTCTTCTAGATGTGCTCTTCCTATCAGATGGACTTCCTACACAATCTGCATCTAGAGAGCCATGCAACTTCCTCCCTCTATCTATCTGTACCAAAGAGAAAACTGAGTGGTGCCTTTGAGGTTTCTCAACACATG
Source organism: Pinus albicaulis (assembly GCA_034641835.2). NCBI lineage: Eukaryota > Viridiplantae > Streptophyta > Pinopsida > Pinales > Pinaceae > Pinus > Pinus albicaulis. The sequence continues at coordinate 326,860 of JAXQQM020059213.1, read as the reverse complement.
TTTTGATACCTTCCAATAGAGTTGGTTGTATTAACCATTGTTTTACTAAGATGTTTAACCACAGAACACATGTTCGATCGTGTGTTCACTAAGTACATGAGTGAACCCACAAGCTTCCTGTAAATGGTATCTTCTACCACTTCACTTGAAGTAACATCTTACTTCCTCTAATTCCGTACTAGAGGAGTCTCCATGGGTTTGCTGATATCCATGTGAAACTTATTCAATATCTCGTTGGCATACTTTCCCTGAGAGACAAACAATACCCCATACCTTTGCCAAATTTCCAAACTGAGGAAATAATGCAAGAGCCCCATGTCTTTCATCTCAAATTACCTTTCCAAATATTCTTTGCAAAATTTTATTATCTTCTCATCACTTGTTAGAATTAAAACATCAACATATAATATATAATCAATAATTTACCTTCAACCACAATATGATAAAGGTTTGTTTTTTCTTCACTTTCGGTGAATCCAAACCCGGTGAAATAACTGTCGATCATGGTGTACCAAGCACGGGTTGCTTGTTTCATACATACAACAATTGCTTGAGTCTGCATACATGAAACTCTCCATTGAAGGTCTCAAATCATTATAGCTTCTCTATGTACACCTCTTCCTTAATCACCTCGTTGAGGAAAGTAGTATTTACATCCATCTGATGTATCTTTCATCCCATCTACGTTGAAAGTTCTAGAATATATTTGATTGAAGAGTACCTTTCTACTGGAGAAAAGGTCTCCTCATAATCTATTCCATCCACCTGAGAGAACCCCTTGGCCACAAATATGGCCTTGTGTTTCTCGACACTCCCATCTGCTACTTTCTTCACCTTGTAGATCCATATAGATCCCATAAATTAATTGACCTATGGCCTTAGGACAACTTCCCATGCAATATTTATAATAATGGAGTCATACTCCTCTATCATGGTATCAACTCGTACTGGTTTCTGCACTACTTCCTCGAATGAGGATGGCCTAATCTCTACATTGTCGCTCATAAGAGCCATGTATCTAGTGTACTGATCTAGTGACCTCCTCTACTTGTGTTGTGATGTGGATGCTCCCACATTCTTTCTAATATCATGCATCAACCTTTCAGCTTCTCTGGCACACTTCCTTCCATATCTGGATGTCTCTACATGAGTGGGTGCTTCCACTCTCTGCTCCTCCGCATGTGTTTTCTCCACATCATTCTAAGTTTCTTCCTTTGGAGCTAAAAGCTACTCATCTGCATGCAATTGAAGCTCCCTCTCAAGGGAAATTAAAATGACCTTCCCTTCATCAAATTTCACATCTCTATGAACAACTGTAATCCTATGAGATGGAAGGTACACTTGATAATTTTGAGGTGTACCAGTACCCCAAAAATATGCCCAACTCAGCTGTTGGTTCTACTTTTTTCATGCATCCTTGGAAACATGATAGTAAACTGATGAACCAAATATTCTAAAGTGCGCCACATCTGGTTTCTTACCTGAAAAGGCTTCCTATGGTGTAATCATCTTGAGAATATGATGAGGACTTTTGTTTTGTAGATATACCGCTACGTTGTGTGCTTCTGCCCACAAGTGCAACGATAGGCCCTGATCATGTAACGTCGCTTGTGCAACTCCCACAATGATTTTGTTCTTTCTTTATGCAATCCCATTATGTTGTGGGTTATGGGGTGCTATTAAATCCCATCAAATGCCTTCTGATGCACATAAATTCTTGAACTCATTCAACACATATTCTTCACCATTGTCGCTCCTAAGAACCTTAACTTTCATGCCTATGTCTTTCTCAACAAGTGCTTTGAACTCACAAAATTTTGAGAATTTATGGTCTTTCTTCTACATGAAGAATATCCAACACTTACGTGAGAAATCATCTACAAATATCAAATAATACATGTGATTTCCCATGGAGGCAGTCAAGAATGGTCCACACACATGTGAGTGAACTCTTTCAAGGATCGCTTGCACTTGAATGTCGTTTTCATGAAAGGTGGCTTTGGTGTACTTCCCCAATGTTGATATAAATATGGGACAAGTATTTTTGTTGTGTTATCTCCCTCATCAATTTAAAAATAGTGCATTTAGGATCGTCTCAAATTAGCCATTTGTGAAGTAGTTTATGTCTCAAACTTAGTGTTTTGTTTATGATCAATTTATGAGTTAATTAGTTGTTAAAAACTCATGTACAAAAAATAAAATTCAGATAAATAACACACAACATACACACTACACAATAGTTGATAACGGAGTTCACCCCTCATGGGTTACATCTCAATGGACCTGCTTCAACTGGCTAGAACCTCTTAGGATTAATGGTCGATTGTATGATTACATGTACCTACAATGCTCCAATGGATTTGAAACCTGCTCCATTGGCTTCATAATACCCAAGAACCTCAAAATACACTCTTCAAGCTTTGAAAATGGTCCTCAACTGATCTACGCATGACCTCCTCTCCTGGTGGCCCTCGACTTATTTAATCTTCAAAGTGGAAACAAAAAACACTTTCAGAAGTGCTCCAACACCTCTGCAACTTGCACCATCATTCTTAGAGCATCAAAATCATTTAGGAATGACTCTTCTTGAGCCAAAATTTGTCGAAATATGCCAAGGTTATGGCTACCTCAATATTTCCTAGGAAAAATCCTCCAAATCTGGAACATCTCCAGTTAAGTCTGCCAAAATTGGTAGTGGCGCCGAATCTGGGGCTCTGCCAAACATGTCTTCATATTAAAATCGATTTAATTAAATGTTAAGCATGCATTTAATGTATTCTTAGCGCATTAAGCATAATTAACAAATCCGAATTTATGAAATTGGATTAACGCCTTAATATGGGTTTAAGGGTAAACAACCGGGTTTAAATGCTAAACCCTGTGCCATTAGACCTGGCCTCTGCCATAGTTATGGGCCTTTAGTCTAGTGGACAAGGGGGGTGCTAAACCTCCACGAAAAAGACGAAAAATAATACAAACTTCAGATATATATGGTACCCTATGACTGTTAGGTCACAACGTTGGGCGTATTGGTACGCGGGTGCACCATTCGGACTTTGGGATAATTTTGCACCATAGTATAAAATTTTCAATTCAACCTTGGCATAAAATTGAACCTTGGAAGGGGGCACGTGGCGACCTCCGGGCTAGCCACGTGTCCTCATGCCATTGGTTCCTTACCAAAAACAATCAAAACACGAAAAATGACTCACTTAGACCAACCACAAATTGACACTTGGCATAGTGTCATTGGGAAAAATTGGAGAAAACACAAATTTTTGGCCTTGGACCCTGTTTGACCCCTTTTTTTTAAATTCGTCTATTTGGCATGACGATCAACAGGCTCTAACTTCCTCATACAAACTCCGTTTTGAGTGAAACAAATTGCACCAAATTCCTGGCGATGGGCCTGATCCGATCATTCTAGTTTGGTGTGATTCTGAGTACTTTGAATTTTTGGCAAATGTTTGCCCCCAATCCACATTCTGATCAAATGTACACCCTTTTCATGTATCATTGATTTTTATGAGATCTTTATGTAAATGTGCTTGAGGTAGTTTAAATTGCTAGTGTTAATATTGAGTTTTTATGTTAATTTCTTATACACATAAAGCATGAATTTAAACTCTGAAATACCATAAAAAAACAGAGAAATACACCATAAAAATAACCACAACACAACAAGTGACGAAGGAGTTCACCCCTCCTGGGTTACGTCCCCCGGTCGAAATTCCAATGGCTCGGCCCTATATTGTTAAGCTAAAAAATGGTGATTACATTAGTTTACAGCGCTCCAATGGCTTCAAAACCTATTCCATTAGCTTTAGAACTATTAAAAATTCTTGTCTAGCCTCTTTATGCTCCCAAATTGGTCAAAAATTGAAGAATTTATGAGTTTCCATAGCTTTCATGCTAGTTTCTCTACAATTTCCCCAAAATATAGCACTGTCCTATAATTTTTCCCTGAATTCCGCTAACGAAGCGACAAATTGACAGAAATTCGACGCAAATTGTGGGATGATTTAAATGCATAATGCAGGCTAAAAATATACATTATAAACCATAATCATGGTAAAATATTTAATTTAAACATGGGTGGGCTCCGCCTCCTCCATGCCCACAGTTCTGAACCAAAATTATATGGTATGTTTTGTTGGGGGGGCAGGGCTAAACCCTGGCCCCTTACCCCATTAACTTCGTCGATTAAATTTTTAGTATTGTTTGGTTCGTATGCTTTAAAAAGAACCATACTTAGCCCAACTGGTAGGGCATTGCGTTGTTTGTTGTGAGATATCGGTATCAATCCCGCTGGAGGTTAATTTGGACTTCAACCAAATTTTTGGTGGCCCCCGTGCTGCCACGTGGCGGCCTTCGGTTTGGCCATGTGGAAGCATGTGGTTGGCCACCATACAACCAATAAAATTCACCGACGGCAATTCCAGTAAAATTCGGCCAAGTGGTGAGACCTGATTGGCCCAACGAGCCCAGTCAACCATGCCCATTCAGCAGGCCTAGTCATATGTATGGACCACTAACTAGGCAATCTGTAGAAATTTTGCCAAAATTTTGCTTGTTTGGGAACACAAATAGAACTCATTTCCAGGAGCATAACGTATCGGTTTTATGCAAAGTGAGTTGTGCCGGATACATAACAACAAGATCTACACAAGTGCACAGGTTTCGTGTCATTCCAACAACTTTAATTTTTGAGCACCCTGATCACTCCTCCCCACTAGAAGCTTTTGGACCCTAAAATATTGCTTTCATTTGTTCAATAGATGAGGGTACAGTTCCCTCAACTTTCCAATCTATATCCATTTTCCTTTTCTTGGAATTGTTCCTTTGAGTCCCACACAATGGTACTCCACATTCCCTCGTTTTGAAGTCCTTGTTCTTTTGTCAAGAATGCTGTCTTGCTATAGTTATTTAAGGTATTCAGGAGACAAATCCTCAATAGAAGGAATTTGAGCATTATCTCCTTGATCTTTAATCAAATGAGGCTCATACAACCTCAAGTTATCAACATTAACGACAACATAAATTTCCGTATATGAAGGAAATCCAACATGAAAGCATTATCACCAATCATTTCTAAAATTATGAATTGACCATATCAATTTTGTTTCAGTTTTTTACCTTCTCCTTGAAACCTTTCATTTCTAATGTGAAGCCAAACTTCATCACCAACTTGGAAATTGTGATCTGCACGATTCTTGTCATGCCTTATTTTGTACTTGACTTGGCTCTTTTCCAGTTTTCTTGAACTACTTGATGTATGAATTGAATTTGTCCATTGAAAATTTTATCTTTGTCTATGTCACTATGACCATCAATAGCAACATCCTTTCAAAAAATGAAATCCAAAGGATACTTGGGCAAGTATCCAAAACATGCCTCAAATGACGATGTTTGAGTTGAAGAGTGCTTGTCCCGATTGTAAGCATGCTAAATATAGTGCATATTTTCATCCCACAACTTAGGATGATTACTGAAATAACCGTGAAGAAGATGTATCACTGTCTTGTTCACCACCTCTGTCTGACCATCTGTTTGTGGATGAAATGTTTTACTCTTTTTCAATTTGGTGTCCATCAATCCCCACAAGCTTGACCAAAAATTCCCAATAAAGTGAGAATCTCGATCACTAACAATGGATGTGGGCAATACAAAATGCACCCATACATTCTGAAAGATTAACTAGCAGTTTGTTCAGTTGTAATTTTCTTTTTACATGGCATCAAAATACACATTTTGTCGAACCTATCCACACTACATAAAGATAATCATGATTCCTTTTTTACATAGGAATACGTCCAACAAAATCCATAGAGACACTCTCCCATGGACGAGAAGGTACTGGAAGTGATGTATACAATCCTAACTTTCTATTGCTAGGCTTATTGAAAACACATAATGAACATCCTATAATAAAACGTGACACACTGTCAAGCATACGAGGCCAATAAAAATACCTTTGTAGAAGTGCCACTGTCTTACACCAAAATGACCAACAATAAGAGAAGTATTTGCCTCTCTTATAATGTTGACTCTTTCTCCCTATGGAATACAAAGCTTACCAAGATGGTACAACAAGCTATCATGCACATGATAATCCAATTCCTCTACTTGGTTCGCTTGAGTCAAAGTTGCATATACATCTTGAAAATCACTATCTAAAGCATATTTTTCAACATAGACTCATGCAAAATATAATTATGCTTAAGAATATTAGCAACACTAACAATAGGCCTAGAAAGCATGTAAACAAATTTATTGTATATACCTTTCTTATACCTTATCACCAAGTGGAGTTGTGAAGAAAACCCATCCATCGAAAGTGCCTTGATTGCTGCAACTTTGTTTGTGATTTCAAGTATTGCAATGGTTGATGATCATTGTGAATGATTGTTTCCTTACCCATCAAGTATTGTTTCCAATTTTTCACACTTTGCACCAATGGATAAAATGTCTTATCATATTTAGGATAATTAATCACTGCACCATTAAAAGTTTATGAATGAAAATAGATGGGCTTACCATGTTGCATGAGGACTGCACCCATGTCATAATCACTAGCATTAGTCTGAATCTCAAATGACTTTCTCAAGTCTGGAGGTGAAAGTACTGGAGCTGAGATGATATTTTCCTTGAATGCATAAAATGTGTTTTGTTTTTTACCTACCCACTCGAAGACCTGCTTCATAGTTGTCAATGCATGCAACGAAGCTGTGATAGAAGAGAAGTTAGAAATAAAATTCTTCCAATATTGGGATGCTACTAAAAAAATTATTACCTCCGTAACTGTTTTGTTCTTTGGCCAACTCAAAATGACATCAACCTTGGAGGGATCTATTTTCAATTAACCTCCTCCCACAATATGACCCAAATATATTAAAGAAGTTTTTCCAAACTCACAATTTGACATCTTTAAAAACAATTGTTCTTTATTCAAGACATCAAGTACCTTTTTGACATGCATGAAATTTTCTTCACAATATTTACTAAAAAGAAAGAGTCATCTAAGTAGACTATCACACAATAATATAAAAATGGCCTCAAGACATCATTCATCACACACATGAAGGTAACATGACCATTGCAAATACCGAAATGCATAACTAGCCATTCAAACAAACCTTGTTTCGTTCTGAATGTTGTCTTCCATATGTCACCTTTAGAAATTATAATTTTATGATAGCCACTCCTTAAGTCCAACTTAGTAAAATACTTAGCATATTTCAATTGATGAGGTAAATCATCAATTCTAGGAAGTGGGTAATAGTTCTTTACCGTAATTTTTTCCAATGCACGGAATTCAGCACACGTGCACTACGTTCCTCATCAGTTGTAAGTTTTCATTATTGCATATCCAATATAAATGATAAGGTCTTGGATGAGGAATGGTATCTAGATTTAACTTATTGACTAAGTCTCTGGAAATCAAATTTCCTTGTGAACCACTCTCAAAGAGTGTATCAATTTTGGTATGCTTTGAAATAACCCGAATATGGAAAATTTATGTTCTTGTTTTCTCATCTTGAGTATCATTAGGACAACTTGAATAGCTAGTCCTTGCTATGTACTTAACTTTCATTCCAATTTTTGTATCTTTGTTTCATCTCCCGAATCAGAGCCTAAGTCATGTTGTGTAGTTGCAGCTATATTTTTCTTCCCTTTGTTTTTAAACTTCTTTGGTTTCATGTCAGGATAAGGCTTCCAAAAATGAGCTTCATCACGACCCTCTTTAGAAAAATGTTTGCATGTTAATTTTTCTCCTTCCTTCTTGACAGATGAATTTTTCTTTCCTTTCCCTTTGAACTTACTCTTACCCTTGTCTCCACTAGTGAATGGCTTCTTGCTACCCTCTTGTGAAATGTTTTTCCCTCTTGCTTCAAGATGTATTTGATGAACACAAACCTTGTCTAAACTTGTAGGATAAAACATCAGGATAATATGCCTCAAATAATTTTGTAAACCCCCAATGTGATTTCAACGAAGTTTCTTGTGATTTCAAGTCTACACCTAGTATCAAAGACCTTCTTCTAAAATCTTCGGTGTAACTTTGTAAACTTTGACCCTTTAGTTGTCTAAAATTCTGCCAATCCATAATAGGCTTATTCATATAAGCTAATGGATAAAATTTTCTTCAAAGTGCAGCAATAAAATATATTCAAGAGGTTGAGACCTTACCATGATTTTTCATATCCTCTTTTGTTTTGGCTTCCCACCAAATCAAAGTAGCACTTTCCAACCTTAATGAAGGCAACTGAATCTTTGTTTCTTCGTATTTGATGTTATGAATCCTACATTAAACTTCAAGTTGACGAACCCAATTATCAAGTATTTTAGAATTAACCTCATCATTATACATAGGAAGTTTGAATTTGATATCAATTTTTAATAAGGGAGTTTTACAATGAACCCTTGGGGCATGTGGAGGTGTTTGGGTAACAATTGTTGTGGAAGAAGAAGAATATGAAGGTGAGGATGGAGGTGACGATGATAGCGGAGAAGAGGGTGGTTTGTCACCATTTATTTTTGAAGGCTTGTCATCATCTCCTCCTTTTCCTCCAGAAGAACCCTCTTCTTTTGAAGGTTTAGAACTTTCACCCTGCAATCTTGAATTTCTCTCTTCATAGAGAACTTTCACCATTTCAGTCATGTCAAAGAAATATTTTTTGAAAGTCTTCTCATCATCTGACATATTATCAACTCCTTCTTCATGAGACATGCTTACTGAAGCTTCAGGTACAACTTGAGGTGAAACTTATGGTGTAAAATGAGACAAATGAGTTCTCCTTGTCCTTGTCCCAAATTGAGAACCTACAACCACAATCTTTCCTTCTCCTTTCTTAAGCTTCAACCTTGTAAGCAACATAAACACTTGCAATCAATTAAATCCTCACAATAGCAAATAAAACCTAGGCTCTGATACCAAATTTCATTTGTATGAGATCTATATGTAAATGTGCATGTGGTAGTTTAAATTGAAAGTGTTAAAATTGAGTTTTTTAATGATATTTTAGGTAAATCTCTTATGCACATAAATCATGAATTTAAACTCTGAAATAAAAGAAAACAACTGATAAATACACCATAAAAATAACTACAACACAACAAGTGATGAAGGAGTTCACCCCTTTTGGACTATGTCTCCTGGTCTAGCTTCCAATGGCTTGGCCCTATATCATTATGCTAAAAAATGGTGATTACATTAGTTTATAGTGCTCCAATGGCTTCAAAACCTATTCCATTAGCTTTAGAACTGTCAAAAATTCATGCCTAGCCTCTTTCTACTCCAAAATTGGTCAAAATTTGAAGAAGTTATGAGTTTCCCTAGCTTTGCTTCTAGTCACTCTATAATTTCCCCAAAATCTGGCACTATCCTACAATTTTTCCCTGAATTCCGCTAACAGAGCGACAGTTTGGCGGAAATTCGGCACAAATTATGGGATGGTTTAAATGTATAATTCACCCTAAAAATCCACATTTTAAACCATAATCATGGCTGAATATTTAATTTAAATATGGGCGGGCTCTGCCCCCTTCGTGCCTACACTTCCGATCCAAGGTTATATGGTATATTTTGTTGGGGAGCCAAGGCTAAGCCCTTGCCCCTTACCCCATTAACTTAGTTGATTAAGGTTTTAATATTTTTTGGTTCATATGGTTTAAAAAGAACCATAGTTAGCCTGAATCGTAGGGCATTGCGTTGTTTGTTGTGAGGTCTCGGGATCGATCCCGCCAGAGGTTAATTCAGAGTTTAACCAAATTTTTGGTGGCCCCTGTGTTGTCGCGTTGTGACCTCTGGTTGGGCCATGTGGCAGCGTGTGGTTGGCCACCATGCAACCCATAAAATTCACCCAGAACAACACCAATAAAATTTGGCCAAGTGGCAAGACCTGATTGGCCCAACAATCCCAGTCAGTAGGCCCAGTCAGTTGTATGGAATACTGACTAGGAAACCTACACAACTTTTGCCAAAATTTTGCATGTTTTGGAAAATGATCATAACTCATTTCTGGGAGCATATGGTATAGGTTTTCTGTGAAACAATTTGCGTTGGATTTAGAACAACGAGATCTACACAAGCATACAGGTTTCGAGCCATTCTGACAAGTTTTATTTTTGAGCATATTTTTGAGCACTTGATTAATCATGCTACTCAAGTGCAACCTTGGGAAGTCCTGTAGAAATATGTTGCATGATATTTAAAGCTCCGTGGTGTAGATGGACCAATATTATATGTCATAACTCACCGATGTCTCGGCTCTGAACCTTCTTTTCTTTCATGCTCAAAGCAACACAATATTCTACATCCAATTTGTAGAGGTTGTTTACCTGAACCCCGATATTATTCACTTTTCCCATGGCTATGTGATGAAGGAATGTATTTCCTTTACTAAAAATCACATTTTATCCATGGTATTTGATCTAGGTGGCTCCAGAAACACTCAAAGATCCCAAAAGGCTTAGAGAAGGATAAAAAATCAAAGTTGTTGGATTTCAAATAAACCAATGTCAAGTCATAGAGCTTGGCGAGATATTTTTGGTGGCTTAGAAAAAACTCAAAAACGACTCCGTATTATGAACTTATGGCTCTTTAAAGTTTGATAAGATAGGGGAAAAGTGGGGCCCATAGTGTGCCACATGGCATCCTAGTCAGCAGGTGGGACCCACAACGTACATGGAAACCCATCAGTCATTGACACATTACACTCCTCTTTTGGCTCTCATCCATGCAGAAAAGACAAAAGAAAATAATAACTAGAAAATGAACATATAAAACAAAAACTTTTATAATATATATATATGGTTATTAAATTAATTATTAAAAAAAAATTGGTCATAACTATTACATAAGCATATAACTTAAGGTTGATGGTTAATACAAAACCAATATATATATATATATATATATATATATATATATATATATATATATATATATATATATATATATTAAAAGAGCCATGACATATTCAACAAATTAAATAACCATAATGGTGGGATATGGTTAATATATTAAATCAAATGTGATGTGTTGGGACCCATGGGTCAACACATATTGTTATGAGTTCAACGATATGCCATAACATTTGAACCCCATCATAAATGCACAACAAATTCCATGGATATGCTGCCAACGATTATAGTTGGTTTTTTTTGGAAAAAAACAAGAAATACTTTACAACACGCCTAAGTCAAGAGGGGTGGGATTTGATCCCCTGACCCTCCATTAACACTACTAAGTTTACCAAGGCGTCAATGGCCAGACTTGGTTAAATACACCCAAAAAATGTACTTAATCTGATCCATTCGCCCAATAGGAGAGGAGGTTCGAGACAATAGATCATCGACACGGATTTACATATTAATATATTTTATCGCAAGGGAAAAACCATGAGCGACTAGATGGGTGGAACCTTGCCCAGACAATAATGAGGGGCATTAGAAAGATTCCTTGAGGTCTAGAACTTGCCAGAGTAAGAATTTGAAAAATTTTATGTCAATTTTACACCTCTCGATGACAGGAACTCAATGATGATGTCAATTTCAGCAGCAGAGCTTCCCATTTTCAACCATTTTCCAGATTGGAGTGATGATGTCAGATTCCCAAGTGTGGACAGTTGATTTTATGCCTCTCGATGCCACAAATTTGATGGTGCAACTAGATTTAGCAGCTGAGCATCCACTTCTTCAGCCAACTTCAGGGGTTGAGGAATATGTAGTATTGATGTCATGTACTTCTTTTTTCATTTGCTATGATATGTAATATGTTGTTTAGATCCCTGCTTGATTTATGTTGCAGGATCTATGTTTCTACTTCATGTAAGATGTATTTGCCATGGATTGTTATGTTTTATTGAGATCCCTATGTAACCTTGATGAATGGATCCTCATCGTCACCTTGTGTGAGATTATGTCATGTTGATAGGAGGCCTATTGTGAGTGAGAGTTCCTATAGAGGAATGTCTCGTGCAGAGACAAGCTACTCATGTTGAGGTCATATATCATTATATGACAGAAAACATAGTCCATGTACATCATCACCATTTCCATCACTATATGAATCAACCTACCCCATCTTGATACCGAGCCCAGAGACATAGTCCACACTGGGTGAACTCCATTATCAACATCTCGTGTTCTTATGTTTTTTATTGTTGTCTTGTTCCCTCTTCTTTACAAAATGAATAAATGTTCATTTATGCTCTTTTAAATTCAATTATAACCACATCACAGAAGTAAAAGGTATTGGATGAATCTGACACTGAAGGAATCCAGATCAAGATGGTATCAGAGCGGTCTTCTCGCTAATGTGAATTGCGAGCGTTAATAATGATTGAATGTGAAGCAATGGAGGATGACAAAGATATGTATGAGGCCATGCTCAGGATTTCCACATTGGTGGACATAATGTATGACGCTTATGAGAAGAGAATATAGGAAGATGAGAAAGAAAAATCATAGAACGATGCTTCATCCACATCTTCCAGTGCATGTGCATCTTCTTCATTGCCTTCATCATCTTCTCATCATTTGAATGAGGAGATCAACCAGAGTCTTCAAGAAGAGAATGTTGAATTAAGGAGGCTACTACGAGATGAGAAAGAGGAGAATAAAATTTTGCAACTTCAATTGCGAGCCGCTGAAGAGGCCTTGGAGGAATTGAAGCGCAACTAAGGCTTAAAGAAGCCATCATCACCTATTTCTAAATCAACAGTTGAGGTAAAAAATGTTGATTTCTCTTCAGTTTCATCTTCACATGCTATTATTTTTGTTGGAAACGTGGAGATACCCATTATAAGAACTATCATTAGACTTCTCACCAGGATGGGGTACAAAGGAGGAGGAATTGGTGTTAATGGCCAAGGCATAATTCAGCCATTGGAGATTGTACAGAGACCTCGATTCACAGGTTTGGGATACACTAAAGGACATTGCTCAAAGGTGTTGGAAGCTTCCAATACATGGTTGAAAACATTGGGGAAAGAGAATTATGGAAACACTTCACCATCATCCTATGAAAACACACATTGCAAAGAAAAAGCTAAGGCAAGATCTTATCACCATGATTGCACTAAAAACAAACAGGAAAGGTATAACAAGTCTCAGTATTCTAATGTTCATTTTGATTACAATCATTTTTATAATAATGACCATAAATCATGGCATCGAAAAACATGTAGTTTTTGTAGATTACATAACCGTGTATTTGTTGAGTGCTAGAAGGGAATGGAAACATGAGAGAGGATGAGGCGTGAAAGGCCTTCTCCGCACCAGGGAAAGAAGAAGGTAAAGAAGGTCTAGAGGAAGAATATTAATTACAGTTATTGAGACAAAAGTGACCATAAAAGAGCCACGTGTGGGAGGCTCTATCCAGAGCAACATCTTTAGGAAAAAGTACCAGTACATGAACTAGTTGAAACAGTGGTTCGACAAGCAAACACGCCACATAGAGATGACCATTCACTTTGATCAGTGAGAGATGGTTTTTCTAGGTGTAGTAGTGTCATGGCCTTACTTTGTAAATCATGTGTTGCAATTTAAAATGTAAAAGTGATGATGTATTTCCCATAACTTGTTAAGAAACAATGATGCTTTAGCCTTGTATTGATAGTCGGGGTATTGATTCCATTTTGATGTAAACTTGAACACCGAGTATGTGTTATAAACTCGTGAAAAGTATGGGATGCTTGGGTCATAGTTGGTCATGTAATTGAGCATGTCATTTTCAAAGTATTGTATTACATGTTTTTAGAGGATGCATGTGTCAACTCATCGCTTCTGGCTTCAAAGAACAAAGGTGAAGGAGAAGAAAGGTTGACTTGTCAACACACTTGTGGTGCACACAATGTGTTGTAGCCTAATTTGAGTCAGCTGAAAGTCAATATAGGTTCTAAGCAGTTCAAGGTTATTGAGGAACAATTGTTAAAATCTCAAAAAAGGCTTGTAATATGCTCGAAAGGATAACCAAAATCTCAATGAGGATTCGACATCATAGGTGCACCAGAACCAAAATCAATGAAGCAACAACATTGGAGGTGTAATCTAAGCCAGAGGAGAAACAAAGAGAAAAGCATGCAGGAGGGGTCAAGTTGAGCTCATTCACATGTAGAAGAGTTCAAGAGCCAGACCGATGGGCACATCCAAACCGATGGGCGCATTCAGAGCATTGCACGTTGAAAAGGGTCGAGTTGGGCTCATTCGCAAGCTCAGGAGGGACCAACGTGATAGGAAACCGGATAAGCTCAGGAGGGTTACACCATGGAGCAAACAAACTAATTTCCCAAAGACAGAGAAAGGGTGCATTTCCCTTGAACGCTTAAGAGAGCTGGAGGAGGCGTAAAGGGAAAAACAGATGGTCGGGATCAAAGCATAGAACTGGAGCAGAGAGATAAACAATGGAGATCAAATCTCAAATCACAAATCGCAAGTTTTAAAGAATAAATGCGGAGGTAAATTTTAAATTTGTTGAAGTGCGATATGCGATGCAGTGGGGCCCGATCACAAATCGCAAGTTTTAAAGAATAAGTGTGGAGGTAAAATGTTAAATGCGCCAAAGTGCGATATGCGATGCGGTGGGGCCCGGTCGCAAGTTGCGAATCATGAATTTTCAAGGATAATTGCAGGAGATAATTACTAAAATCTCCGAAGTGCAATGTGTAGGTGGATGCGACGCGGTTTTAAAGGTGAATTCCAAAGGTTTTCAGATCCGTAAGTAAGTCATTTTTTAGTGTTAAATCGCATCGGAGGAAGAAAGGAGGCTTATAACGTAAAGCTGGTGAAACACCTTGATAACGGAAGAAGGTCTGAATGCAAGCAGAGAGACTCGGGTAAGTGACCCCACATAGAGCAAAGGAGAAGAGAATACTGAACATAGAAGACATGTGCAAAAGAGGCAGAGTCGGGTAGCAGGTGACATGATGACAGTGTTTGAAACGAAAAATCATGGGAAAATTCGGGTAGAGATGCATTTATACAGACTATTGGGACATCACAGCCGAAACGCACAAAGACATAGGTAGAGTTAGGCAGAAGAGCAGATGGTGGCACTGTTGGAAGCACGAAAGCTGGGGCAATTCGGGCACAGGGGCGTTGTTGCAGAGCTGTGTAGCTATCGCATCATAACGAGAAAGGACACCTCAGCACTTGAAAGGGACACATCAGCAACAAATCAGACTCAGCAAAAGGATTATTCCAAGTGTATTATGTTTTCTTTGTTAAGATCGAAGCCACAATGGTGTCCTCGATTTCAAGAAGCTCAAGCAGTTACAAACTGCTTTGATTTAACCAAGGGAGAAAGAGTTAAGAAAGGGGGTTCCGAGTTTTGGACCTCTTGGGGATTACATTTTGTACTTCTTTTTCTGATTGGTAAATGAAAGTAGCAACAAGTTTCCTAAAACTCTTGATGGTGATTCATATTTCTTGTGTCATTTTGTGTCCCTTCCTCTTTGAATGAAGTGAATTAATGTAGCAGTTGGTCTCTTAATTACATATGTTTAAGAGTTAAATAACCTTAATTTGCGCTCCTTCACTCCAAATTTTCTCTCTTCACCAATTCTCTCTGAAAATTTAAAGTGGTAGATTCTGCTCCTCAGCATATCATTTTGAGTTTCCCCTCTCTTCACAAACTCCTGATGAAACTTTAAAGTAATAGATTCTGTGTTTACAACATATTATTTTGAAGTTTCCTCTCTCTCCATGAATTTCCTCTAAAACTTTAAAGTGGTATATTCTGCTCCTCAGCATATCATTTTGAGTTTCCCATATAGTTCTTCTTTCCATTCAGATATCAACAGTGAATGGCATTGTGAAATCTTCTATTATTCCAGATCATTAAGGGTTTTAGAAAACTAGTTCCCAGAGGGATATAACAAGGACCTCATGATAAAATCATTCCTGTGACACACTTTTAAAATGTTCTTAAGCAATGATTCCTTTCACAATCGATGGATTGTCTCTTAAGGTACAACATTTTTTGGCGTCGTTTCCGAGGATGAAGGCACTAAGTTAATTTTCCCTAGGTATTGAAATCTATTTCTTGATGGTGAAAAATATTTATATACAAATTTGGTTGTGTATTATTCACTTGGCGACTCCACTGATGAAGGTTTCATTGATGAGGAATTCTGCAGGCAAGGAAATGAGAAAGCACCGTGGAAAATACAGGTATCAGAGTTTGAATATTTTAGAGGATTTTTTATTTTTCACTATCAATTTGATGGTCTATCAAGAATATTTTTTCCTACTTTATATCCTCAAAAGATTATAAGGCCCAAAATGTACATTCTTTATTGGAGAAAGAAGATCTTTCCTCCGATTATATTATTGATCTTGATGCAACCTTATATGAGAAGATAGATGAATGTTGCATTACAATTCCTGAAGATTTTTGTCAAGAGTTGGCATTATACGAAGAACATCAACGTTATGAGGAACAAACCTTAGATTTATCTTCCCAGCCTAAATGGTTTTTTAGTAGAAAACAACAATCAAACTTCTCACATAAAACCTCAAATTGAGGAGTCAAACAGTGAAGGAAGCTGCCCTGTTCAAAGAATTCGACATCAATAAGATCTTCAAGATAAGGAGGCAGCCAAAAATTTGTCTCATCAGTTCTATGCTCCCGTGGCTGACCATATGACAACTTTCTTTTGTCAACAACAAGCATTTATACAAAGGTATGTGTAAAGCTTTGTATCTGGGAAACTTTCATGGCACCTCCCTATTGTGATCTTCAAATTTCAACAGTATGAAGGCATTAGGTCTAACATGCAGGCATTGGGTTGGTGCCATTGGAAGGCTGATTTCACCTGATTAAGTTTGGGCATAAATGCACATGTGGGATTTGTGCATAAATAGGCTCAGAAGTTGAGCATTTTTAGTTGTATTATTTCTAGTTCAGTATTTTCAGTTCAAGAATGAAGGAAGAAGTCCAAAGTGTAGCAGGTTTTGGGAGGATTTCATACTAGATCAACTCACATTTTGGATTGACTCCATGCCCAATAAAGACTACTGATCTACAAGTTCTATTTGACTCCATGCCCAATAAAGGCTATTGATCTAAAAGTTCTCAACACTTTGTTACCAAAGTGTTATCCACAATTGGAGCCAGATGTTATAGCCTAATTTGACTCAGCTAAAAGTCAAGAGAGGTTCTGAGTAGTTCAAGGTTATTGAGGAAAAATTGTTAAAATTTCAAAAAGGAGTTGTAATATGCTTGAAAGGATAACCACAAGCTCAATGAGGATTCAGCATCACAGGTGCACCGGAACCAAAATCAAGGAAGCAACAACATTGGAGGTGTAATCTAAGCCAGAGGAGCAACAAAGAGAAAATCATGCAGGAGGGGTCAAGTCAGGCTCATTCATGTGCAAAATAGTTCAAGAGCCAAACCGATGGGAACGTTTAGAGCATTGCATGTTTAACAGGGTCGAGTCGGGCTCATGAGGGACCAATGCAACAGGACACTGGATATTCTCAGGAGGGTTACACCATGGAGTAAACAAACTAATTTCCCAAAGGTGGAGAAAGGGCACATTTTGCTTGAACACTTAAGAGAGTTGGAGGAGGCACAAAGGGAAAAACTAACGATCAAGATCAAAGCGCAGAACTGGAGTGGAGAGATAAACGGCGGAGATCAAATCGCAAATTGCAAACCGCATGTTTTAAAGAATAAGTGCGGAGGTAAATGCTAAATTCACTAAAGTGCGATATGCGATGTGTTGGGGCCCAATCACAAATCCCAAGTTTTAAAGAATAAGTGTGGAGGTAAAATTTTAAATGCGCTGAAGTGAGATATGCGATGCAGTGAGGCTCGATCGCAAGTTGCAAGTCGCGAATTTTAAAGGATAACCACGGGAGATAATATCTAAAGTCTCTGAAGTGCGATGTGCGGGTGGATGCGACACAATTTCAAAGGTGAATTCCAAAGGTTTTCAGATCGGGAAGTAAGTCATTTTCATGTGTTAAATCACATTAGAGGAAGAAAGGAGGCTTATAACGTAAAGTTGATGAAATTCCTTGATAACGAAAGAGGTTATGAATGCAGGCAAAGAGACTCGGGTAAGTGACCCCACGCAGAGAAAAGGAGAAGAGAAGACTGAACACAGTAGACACACACAGAAGAGGCATATTCAGGTAGTAGGTGACATGATGACATCATTCGAAACGCAAAAGCATGGGCAGAGTCGGGTGGATATGCGTTTATACATATTATTGGGACATCACAGCCAAAATGCACAAAGACATGGGTAGAGTTAGGCAAAAGAGAAGATGGTGGCACTGTTGGAAGCACGAAAACTGGGGCAAGTCAGGCACAGGGGCGTTGTTGCATAATTGTGCAACTATTGCATCATAACAAGAAAGGACACCTCATCACTTCAGAGGGACACATAAAAAAAAAATCAAACTTAACAAAAGGATTATTCCAAGTATATTATGTTTTATTTGTTAAGATCGAAGCAACAATGGTGTCCTCGATTGCAATGTAATTAGTAGTTTAACAGTTTAGGCAGTTTAGGAGTTTCAAGAAGCTCGAGAAGTTACAAAATTATTTTATTTAAGCAAGGGAGAAAGAGTGAAGAAAGGGGGTTTCGAGTTTTGGACCCCTTGGAGATTACATTTTGTACTTCTTTTTCTGATTGGTAAATGAAAGTAGCAACAAGTTTCCTGCAACTGTTGATGGTGATTCATATTTCTTGTGCCATTTTGTGTCCCTTCCTCTTTGAGTGAAGTGAAGTAATGTAGCAGCTGGTCTCTTAATTACATCTGTGTAAGAGTTAAATAACCTTAATTTGCGCTCCTTCACTCCAACTTTTCTCTCTTCACCAATTCTCTCTGAAACTTTAAAGTGGTATATTTTTCTCCTCAGCATATCATTTTGAGTTTCCCCTCTATTCACAAACTCCTGATGAAACTTTAAAGTAATAGATTATGTGTTTACAACATATTATTTCGAAGTTTCCTCTCTCTCCATGAATTTCCTCTGAAACTTTAAAGTGGTAGATTCTTCTCCTCAACATATCATTTTGTGTTTCCCCTGCAGTTCTTCTTTCCATTCAAAAATTAGTAGTGAGTGGCATTGTGAAATATTTTATTGTTCCAGATCATTAAGGGTTTTAGAAAACTAGTTCCCAGAGGGATAGAACAAAGACCTCATGATAAAATCATTCCCGTGACACACTTTTAAAATGTTATTAAGCAATGATTCCTTTCACAACCGAGGGATTGTATCTTAAGATACAACACAATGTACACGACAATTACAGATTATGTTCATGCTTTTGGAGGACCAAAAGCTGCTTTGTGGGGAGGAATGGTCTAGGTGGCTCCAGAGACACTCAAAGATCCCAGAAGGCTTAGAAAAAGTTCAAAAATAAAAAATAAAAAATTTGATTTCAAATAAACCGATGTTAAGTCATAGAGCTCGGCGAGAGCTTTCTGGTGGCACAAACGACACTCAAAATCGAGTCCGTATGATCAAATTATGGCTCTTTAAAGTTTGATAAGATAGGGAAAAAGTGGGACCCACGTCGTGCCACATGGCATCCCAGTCAGAAGGTGGGACCCACAATGTACATGGCAACCCATCAATCATTAACACATGACACTCCACTATTGGATCTCATCCCTGCAAAAAACACAAAAAATAATAATAACTAGAAAATAACCATTTAAAACAAAACCTTTGTATATATATATATATATATAGATAGATAATTAATTATAAAAAAAAATTTGGTCATAACTCTAACCTAACCATGGAACAGGGTTTATAGTTGTACAAAAACAGTTAAAACTATATATATACATATATATATATATATATATATATATATATATATATATATATATATATATATATATATATATATATATATATATATATATATGCCAAATTAAAAGAGCCATGACATATTCAACGAATTAAATGACCATAATGGTGGGATATGGTTAATATATTAAATCAAATGTGATTTTTTGGGACCCATGGGTCAACACATATTGTTATGAGTTCAACGATATGCCATAACATTTGAACCCCACCATAAACACACAACAAATGCCACAGATATGCGACCAATAGTTATAGTTGGTGTTTTTGGAAAAAAACAAGAAATATGTTACAACACGTCTATGTCGGGAGGAGGAGGATTTGATCCCCTGACCCTCCCTTAAAAAATTAATAAGTTTACCAAGGAGACAATGACTATACTTTGTTAAATCCGCCCAAAAAAATGTACTTAACCTCAAAAATTTTCCCAATAGGAGAGGAGGTTTGAGACAATAGAGCATCGACACAAATTTCCAGATTAATATATTTTATTTTAGGGGCGTAACCATGAGCGGCCAGAGGGGCAGAACCTTGCCCAGAGAATAATGAGAGGCATCAGAAAGATTCCTTAAGGTCTAGAACTTGCCAAAGTCAGGATTTGACAAATGTTATGTCAATTTTACACCTCTCTGCGACAGGCACTGAATGACGATGTCCGTTTGAGCAACAGAGCTTCCCATTTTTTTTCCATTTTCCAGATTGGAGTGACGATGTCAGATTCCCAAGTGTGGACATTCGATTTTATGCCTCTCGATGCCACGAATTAGATGGTGCAACCAGATTCAATAGCTAAGCATCCAATTCTTCAACCAACATTAGGGGTTAAGGTATATGCAATATTGATGTCATGTGCTTCTTTTATCATTTGTTGTGAGATGTAATATGTTGTTTAGATCCCTGCTTGATGTATGTTGCAGGATCTTTGTTTCTACTTCATGTAAGATGTATTCGCCATGGATTGTTATGTTTTATTGAGATCCATATGTAACCTTGATGAATGGATCCTCATCGTCACCTTGTGTGAGATTATGTCATATTGATAGGAGGCCTATTGTGAGTGAGAGTTCCTGCAATAGAACATCTCGTGGAGAGACAAGCCACTCATTTTTTCTGGCGTATATCCTTTTATGACAAGAAACATAGTCCATGTACGTCATCACCATTTCTAGCACTATATGAAGTGACCTACCCCATCCTGACATCGGGCCCAGAGACGTAGCCCACACTGGGTGAACTTTGTTATCAACATCTTGTGTTCTTATGTTGCTGATTTTTGTCTTGTTCCCTCTTCTTTAAAACATGCATATATGTTCATTTATGCTCTTTTAAATGAAATTCTAACCACATCACATAAGTAAAAGGTATTGGATGAATATGGCACTAAAGGAATCCATATAAGTCTTCCAACATAGGAACTAAAACTAAATTATTCTTCAAACCTGGAACCTACATGACATCTTTCAATGTGAGAGGAGAACCATACTCCCTCTAAAAAGTAAAAGTACCGATGTTGGTTCCACTATACCTTCCATCGTCTCCCATATCTAAGTGCATCTGGAGGTCCTTCTCCTCCAATTCGCTAAATAATTCTCTATTGTCAGTCATATGGAATGAGGCTCCACTATCCAGGTACCACACACTACCCATCACTGATGACACCATACATGCGATGAGGGTAAAATCCAACTCAAATGGTGAAGAAAGAGATTCACTTACCACTCCTCCTGAGGACTTCTTGTTGGCCTTTTTGTGCGGACACTTCATGGCATAGTGTCCTAGCTCGTGATAGTGTAAACATTTAATCTTCAACAAGTCCTTCTTCTTGCCTTCGTGACTAGAATCTGAATTGGAATGCGATGAATTCCATTTCCATTTATTTTCCTTTCTAGCTAAGGCAAAGTTCTCCTCATCATCATGCTTAGATGAGGATCCATCTCTGGTGTTTCGCTAAATCACTTCTTGCACCAAGTTAGACCAAAAACGCTCCTATGCTAGTAGCTTCTCCCTCCCATTTACCGAATCCTTGTAGTTGTGCTAGCTCTTGGGAAGGCATAAAAGTACTAGGTTGACCATATCATCTTCAACAACTATTACACCAATAATTCCAAGCTCATCCCGACATTGGTTGAACTTGGTCAAGTACTTTGGTATTGTGTCGCCCTTCTCCATCTTGATTTTCCTGAGCTTGTCCTTTAGTGTCAGCTTCTTGTGATCATTGTTGTTCTGAAACAAATATGTCAAGGCCTTCCACATTTCATATGGATTTTCCTTTCCATGGAGGTTCGAGACAATATGATCTCAAACACATTCCAGTAGTATCCTTCTCTCCTTTACTACATTATTCTTCCAGTTCGCTAGATCTTGAGCATCAGTTATTGGAGGTTTAGTAATATAAATGTCTATGAGATCCTTAAGCCCATTATCTTCCAACAATAATTCCTTCATGTCCTTCCAAGATATGTAATTCACACTTCCCTCTAGGGCATACTCAAGTCTCAATCCATAGAATGACAGCCTGCTGATCCTGAAGAATGATATCGCAAATTCAATTCACTTGAACAAATAAAACTCATATTGTTTTCCTCTATAGTGATTTCATCTCTGATACCATGTATAAATTCCTTGTATATTGAAACAACTAATTGTAATTTTCCAAAACAATAGGCTTGAATATACTCTACCAATTGCAGAAACCAGTTTAAACGATTGTGAAATCACGAAACATACAAGAGAAAGGATTAAATCAACACATTAAAAAATGATTTCCTAGGGAAAGCCACAACTAAAAAACCCCTCTATTTATATATTGCATTAGTTATAAAATATGAGAAGATTACAATGCTTTTCTCATGCCCGAGCAAACTCTGCACTATCTCTATCTATCTCACTACTTCTTAGACAAGCCTAGGCCAATAATTAACCAAATTTTGGCTTGCCCAAGTCCCTATTTCCTTGTATTGTTTCCTTGGGTAACTATCCCCTATTAATTAGGGAAATCCCCATCCAATACTGCGCAATCCATCTAGGGCATTCCTCTAATGCATGCACAACTTGTAAAATTTGGATGATTATAAAAATGATAGTACACTTCCCTTAAAATCCAATCTCAACTGGGTAACTCTCATTTCACATATGCATGAGTTTTTTATGGTTGATTTTTCAGTTAACTGATTGATTACTGAGTGGAAAATTAACTACTAGACCTCTCACTAGTTCCTGCAACAATTGGAACTAGTTAATCTGACTATAACTTAGATAAGCTAAATTAATTAAATACAACTCAAAATAAACTCAACCAGGGCTCCTAAAAAGTAGGAACCACTCTACATGACTCAAGTTAGACACTCAACTTGAATTAACTGAACCAACTAAGTCAAACTAATTTAGTTAACTTGTACAAGTTGTCATGTGAAGTGGAATTACAATTTTCTTCTAATTTAATTCAAGTGAAACTTAAATTAGAATCTTTCTTGGTTCCATTTTCAACAAGACCTTTCTACTCCAATACCTTTTGAGTGTGCACAATTTCTTCTTCTTTATTGATAGGGGGCTCTATTCAAATCTTTAATTTATCCTTCTAGGTCATCATAACTTTGTTGTGATAATCCTTTTTCCCCTTGAATTTTAGTATTTTGTATATGGCCTGTCTTCTAAGAAGGGGACTTTTTCATCTTTTTACTTCTTTATGATTGTATAATATTTTATCATTTAATTACTTGATATGTGTAATCAACTCTTGAATACAATTTTTTAGGTAGGAATTATCTTTCCCTTTTAGAACATTGTAATATTTTTGCATATCATTTTCCCATTGTAATTGTATGTTGCTCTCTTTTGTTTGTGAAAAAAGATTCTATGAATTAATGTCATGCAACATTATTTTATTAATAAGATACTCACCCGCTACGCATTTTTTATTAACATTCATGTTTCAAGTATCAATATACCTCAAAAACAAGAGTTCCCCAATATTACATCAACTTCACCAAAATTACATTTTAGGAATACTCATCAATTTCAATTCTAAATTATTAATTTACCATCCTACTGTGTTATATGAACTCTTTTAACTTCCTCTTTTGTATTTTTCTAATTAATATCAATATAATTTTAATAAAATTACAGAGAAGTCAGTAGAAATGCTTACAATCTCATTATGGATCCCCTTAACATAAGTACGGAAATATTGATTGGCTCCAAAGCATACCTAGAAGTGAACTAAACCTTCATAACATACCTAGAAGTGAACTAAACCTTCATAACATACCTAAACCTTCATTTCCATTTCAACTATGATAAAATTATCACTTCAATTAATATCCTTACTTGACTTGTATTGCTTTATAATTAAAAATTCAGTTACTATCCATTCACTTTTCGGCTCTACTAGATAAGAAGATATGTTGGCACTT
Source organism: Pinus albicaulis (assembly GCA_034641835.2). Lineage (NCBI taxonomy): Eukaryota > Viridiplantae > Streptophyta > Pinopsida > Pinales > Pinaceae > Pinus > Pinus albicaulis. The sequence continues at coordinate 302,605 of JAXQQM020059213.1, read as the reverse complement.
AAGTTGCTACCACGAAGGTACCTTTCTATATGATTTAGCTTAAAAGTATGTTTGATTTTCTTTGTACATTTCTTCCACGTACAAATAATTTGGCATATGTTCACCTTTTTCACTTTTACATGCATAGTTATAAAACTTATCCGGATTTATATTTCTCCCCATTTTTTCTACCAAGTAAAAATTCCTCCACTTAAAAATGCAATCCTTCTTTCTTCGCATGCAATTTCAAGCACTTCTAAAACTTTTTTTTTTTATTAGCTCTTTTTTCCCATGTACAAGGGAATTCACATCCACTATTGTATCTTTGGTTAGCTTGATACTTTTCCTTACATGCACTTTTAAATATTTTTGGACAATTATCATTTTATTTTTTCATATCTGTTTTTTAACATTGTAACATCTCTGGCAAGCCTTTATTTCCATCAAACTATTTTGCAAAATGAATGCATAAAGTAATCCATAATAAATAATAACTATTTATTATAAAAATATATAACTAAGTCATTATTCATTTAAAACAATAAACATGTATAAAATACACTTGGTAGGTGATAGGTCATGTCTTTGCCAAATGTCATGATTGATCATTAATAGTAGGTAACAATTACATAAGAATCATTCTATGATTATTATTTATTACATAATAATCACTATATTATAGCACTAGTTGTAATGTATCTTAGGTACATTACATTACCCACAACATTCACTTCACACACACTTTCCTTAATAGTACATGTATCTCACTTTCATAAACAACATTCTCAACAATCATATTCAAGAATGATTTGTCTTTTTTTCTCTCTTATTGCATCCTTTTCTTTTTTTCTACCCCTTCTCAATTGTCAAGTACAAATGGTAAGCCTCTTTTGATAATTGTAACTTCTCCACGATTATCTTCAAGTCAATGGACAACTTCAATTCATCTACAAACTTTATAATTTCTTCCTCACTAACTCCCACATAACTAGACCTTATGGACACTTTATAAAATTCATCAAAATATTATTCTACACATCTATTCTTCAACTTCAATTTCTTTAATTTTGTCTTCATTTCAAAGTATTATTATAATTTACAAAATTATCTCTCAATTTGGTGACCATATTCTTCTAACGTGTCCTTCTTCAATTGTTTCCACCAACAATATGCATAACTCCTTAATTTCCATAGGCAATTTTCATTATTCGGGGCCCTTTAATTTGACCATGTTAAAATCCTCCCTATTTGTGTAATGGTCACAGGGTGGGGGGACAAGGGGGCCCACTAGAGTAATAACAATGTAGTTGTTGTGGTCATTCAACATAAAGAGGATCAAGTCAACTTTGTTTGTTATTGTCAAATAAGGTCCATCGGTTAGTTAGCATGGAAGATATGTAATGTGGCCTCAATAAAGAAATTCCACTAAGTAGTTTGGAGATGGTCATGATTAGGGTTTCATAGATAGTTATAAATAAGGATGGAGTTGTCTTCATGGGGCATGTATTAGATTATATTGTAGTAGATCTTAGCTCATTCAAAGGTCAACCTACCTTAAAAGGTAAGTAAATATCAGTGAATTCCTTTCATAAAATGATTATTGTATTATGTTTACTTACGCTAAGGGTATTTTCATAAGCATAATGTGATAATTTTATAGTAATTTTACTTTTATTTTAGATTTAATGGTTAAGGATCATAATGAGTGGTATCAAAGCTCTTTCTTAGGTCAAGAAGATATTTGTTTTTCTTGCAGATTTTTTAAGGAAAAAATAATCAAGAAATTTAGATCCATTCCTATAGATTTCCATGAAAAATATAAAGAAAGTAATCATAGACTTGAGCTCCTCTCCAACAAAGAAAAAAAATCTCAATTAGAGTCTAGGAAGTGACTATGCCATTGATTTAAAATCAACAATTATAGGTTTTGTAACTAGACCAATGGCATTGGATATATATTTTAGTGTTTTTAATAATATATTATATTAGTATAATTATACTTAATATTTAACATGTTATAGCCTCGATAAATTTCTACCGTAAAACCTTAGTGAAAATGATGTAGGACATGCTTTAAATTTGGCAGGATATAAGGGAAGATTTACAACATTAGAAGCACTATATCATCCACAAAACTTGTCCTTTAATCAATATGAATATAACTAAGATACAAAAATGTGATATGATTGAGAGGATGATGGTGGTGATTAATACATATATAATTGTCCTTTATGGGAAGATAACTACTTTCACATTATATTTCATGACTCTACTTCACTTTATGTAGAGAACATAAGTAAGGGCTTTCAAGGTCCTTTTAAGACTACAAGTGTTCAACTTGCATATAAGCCAATGGTAGTGTTCCTACTAGGTCAATAATTGAAATTTTATAGTTATGAAAATACCCTTTTGGGCATGGATGATTCTCTTTATATGGATCCATATAACTATGGTGGGCATTGGAGTGTCACACACAACCACTCAATAAGAGTTATTAGTTCCAGGAGCCCACATGAGCACTTAGATATGGGACTTAGGTTTATGGATGAGCTTCTTGGACTACTTTAGCATTGAGACTACTATTTGTACATGGGACCCTAGCTTTTGAATTAGCTTCTAGGATGACTTTGACATTGAAATTAACACCCATACATGGGACCTATACTTATCAATGATATTCTTGGACTAATTTATCTTTGTGTCCATTCTTTGTACATGGAATCGTGGTAAATTGGACTACTTCAACGTTGTAGTCAACAACTATACATGGGACCTTCATTTATGGTTGTACATCCTCACTACAACTGTTGATAACACTTTTCGAAAGGGGACATGATGTTGGAATCATCCCTAGGGGTGTAATGATGGGGTCGAAGGGCCCACTAAAGTAATATAATGTATTTATGGTGATCATCAAATGTAGAGTAGACAAAGTTCACTATGTTTGTTATTATTAAATAATGCCTACTAGTTAGTCAACATGGAAAAAACTTAATGTGGACTCCTAAAAGAAGATCTATTGGATAGTCGATAGCTGGTAATGATTAAGGAATCATATATAGATATAAATAAGGATGGAGTCCTATTTATGGAGCATGTATTGGAGTGTAGTGTATTAGAGCTTAGCTCATTGAGATGTTTCCTTACTTTAAGAAGCAAGTAAACACAAATCTATTCCTTCAATAAAATGATCATTGCACAACGTTTCACTACCTTAAATATATTTTAATAGATAAAGTGTAAATAGATTTTAATATCATTTCTTATAATTTAGATTTAAGATTAATAATTATAATATTAGTACATTTCTTCAATTTTATTCTTAAATTCTTTTAAGTCTAAACTTCCATAAAATTTAAACACCTTCAACTTTATTTGGTGTTATGTCACATCTAATTCTTTATATTCATCACACTCTTTAGTCTTGATTGCTATGAGTCTCACTGTGTGAATGTGATTGCTAACCTTACTAGCTCATTTCTTAATTTCTATGATTCTCATTATGTGAATGAGAATGCTAAAGACATTTCTTTACTTTTGTCGATCCATATAGTAAATCCCACTTACATGAGAATCTCGATTTCCTTTATTAAAACTTGTAGAAACTAAGTTTCGATACATGTGAATAATAAATACATTATCGTGATGGAATCGATGGCTTTCAAATTGGCACATGAAATTAATTATATAAATTAAAGTCATTATGAGTGTGGTCTCCCACACACTCTATCATTAGACCATGGGGGATGATTCTGCTTCAAGCACATGCTGCTTTCTTTTATCAAGTTGGTGTTCCATATAGACCATGGGGGATGATTTTGCTTCAAGCACATGTTTCTTTCTTTTAAAACATAGTTGGTGTTCCATAAGGGAAGTTTTTGATTTCTAGTTGGTGTGGTATTCATGACGATGATGACTAGGATATAAGTTAAGGTTTTCTTTACATTTTTTTTCATGTTTAATAGAGTTTTTTTTTTTTTTTCTTAACATGTTTAATAGAGTTTTTTTCTTTTTCATAACATGTTTAATAGATTTTATAAGGAAGTTTTTATTAAAAAAAAGTAAATGAGTAGTTGTGAGTAAGTCGAGGAGACTAATGGGAGTTAAAAACTAATCATACAAACACTTGTAGGTAACTAATGGGACACTTGTAGTTGACAATGAGATCGCTATTCTAGGCAAGGAAGTTTGTTCGTTGGACTTTAAGAGGCAAATGGGTTATTGAAAATTTAGTAATATTTCATTTTACATTTTCTAAAAACCTTTTGATGTTACCTCGTAAAATTTATCTTCCTTAGTCAATGAGATTCTAAGGGGGTTGATTTTCTTGAATAAATTTGAAATTCAAGTGGAGAAATTTCATATAAAGATATTATAAAGATGTTAAATATAAATATTTTATAAAAAGGAAATGCAATTAGAATATCAAAATATATGGTATGGTAAATTTAGAATTTAACGTTTTTGAGGTTGCTTAAAGATATTGTACTTAGCTCGAATCTTTATCTAATGTATCTAAAATAAAAGTTCACATAATTTTGAGATCTACTTATTTTAAATAATGTTGAGATCTATTTGTTGATAAATTATTAGCCAAATCAAACAACTTTCATTACGCGATGAAACCTAACGGAGATCGATGGAAAGGAAACTTTCGATTCTTTCCTAAAATATTTTTAGTTCATCTTCAATGATTTTTATATCTTCATACTTTTTAAAAACATAGAGGTTTTAATTTTAAAATCAAACTTATTATTATTATTATTGACAAATAATGAATTTTCCATTAAAAAAATGGTATAAAAATTTATATATATATATAATTAAAATAGTAAATTTTTATTATATTTTCTTTATTCAATTTGATAATTTTTTTATTATCAATTTTTTTCTATGTGGTTTATGGATCGTGGAGATCAGTGACCACTACATTCACGAAATATTTGTATCAGGAAAGTCTATCTGAAAAGATCACTTCTTATCAGCGCAACAACATAGCTTGATCTTAAGGGTGTTGACAGAATTGAACCCATGACCTTCCAATAGAAAATGTGCTTTAATGGTGGAGACTCGACCAATTGAGCTAACCCTCGGGGATTTTTTCTATGTGTTTCACAAACCCCAAAGATCAGTGAACATTACATCCATGGAATATTTGTACCAAGAAAAACCACCCGAAGGGATCACTTCCTGTCGACTCAACCACAAAGCCTGAACCCGAGAGTGTCGAGAGAATTGAACTTGTAACATCTCAATAGTAAATTTTCTTTAAGGATTGGGACTTGACTTGTTGAGCTAACCCTCGGCACTACTTTTTATTATCATTTGCATGTAATGATGTTCCTATTAAAATTTATTCATTATCTGTTTTAATCAAAATACATATAAATTCTTCATTTTCTTTGTATATATATAGGAACATAAATTTTTCGTTGGATTTATCCAGTAAAGAAATCAATTTTCTTCTTAGAGTCAAAGTACCGAGGGGTCAATTGGAATTTTATAACATTTCACAATTATTTAGCCAAACAAATGCTTTCAACAATAAAGCAATGCTCCTGTCACACAAAGCTTGAACATAAGATATTTATGTGGAAACCCATACAGGAGAAAACCACAAATCGTTTTTTAATCATAATGTAAATGCAAGCACAAACTTAAATTTATATCAAATTTTGTAGGCACCAACCCCCTCTTCTTTACAGGTACCAGTCTGAAAGAGATTCCAATCCCCTGATCTGTAAGCACCAACTTCCTTCATCCATTCAGATCCCTCTTTCATACATTTCCAGACTTATATCTGTGGCACCTAGTTATAAATAATACGTACAATATTTTTTTATTATCATATCTGCTTGACTTCTATAATATTTTCTTTGATGCAACCTCTCTTTCTTGAATTCTCTAACTCACTTGAATTTGTACTAGAACACAAACACCTCTTCTCAAATATGCTTAAGGACACTAGTACTTTTCTAAGAAAACTCTGCAATTAATGGTTCAACTCTTGAGATCTATGCTCTCTCTTTCACGTAACAGCTACAGATCTCAAAAAATCTCAACTTATAGCATCTACACCTCACACCTTTGCATACTCTTCCTCATCTTTAATCAATTTGGTGCTCACATCTATTTATTTGTAGCAACACATCTACCTCTTGTTATTGAAACACTAAGTCTACTTTTCTACATGTCTACAATCGTTCCACAATAGTTTGATATACATGGAAACCTATCTTCTCACATATTCTTGTTTATATTTATAGAATCTGATCTCTTAGACTTGTCACATTCAGACCTTAATAATTCCAGCCTTTAACTCAATATGGGACCCAAAATCACCTTTTTTTTAATCGAGCAATCCTTGATTCTTTAGTCCCTTAAATTATATGACCGAGGACCAAAACCCGTGGCTTATGCTCAAAGGTGCTTAGTCTTACCTTCAACACTCTTCCACATGAATTAGCTGATTATGACCAATAACTTTCTTGACTAAGCGCTTACCACTTATCAGGAATGAGATGGCGGAGGATTTTCCAAACACAAACACAGTTGAACTAAGACTAAAGTCTCGATGTCTGATAAGCCCCTAGGCTCTTATGCTTAGCCCTATAGGACTAGGGGTTATGACTTGAGGCTTAAGCTCCTTGGTGGATCAACGAATTGGCTTGTCATAATAAACCTCACTTGTGTTCCAATGTTTTGATGGCTTGATGCCCTGATATGGGACCCACCTTCCCATGCCACTTTCCACCTCCACTACCATGTAGCCTGCCATATCACCTACATTGATCATGTTCCTCATTTCCATGCCATGTCGCCTACATTGACCACGTTCCTCACTAACATGTTATATTGGCTGTTAGGTGATCTTGGAGGAGGCCTATGATTGATACTTTGATGCCTGACGTGGGACAAAATTCCCACATCACCTACCATTATGTCTGGCACATCATCTATTATTTCCAATAATAACTTGCCACATGTCCACCTATTAACATGTGCTTGCCACGTGTCAATTAAAAATTATCCATTTGGCTCATCAGAAGTACCAAATCCACCTACCATGTGCCACCTTCACATGTTGCCACATCATAATCTAATCCATGTCACTGTCACTGTCCATGCCCATTGATTTTCATTTAGCATCTAGGTCATTTACTTGGACACTTACTGCGTAAACACACTCTACTTGGTCTATGATTTTTTTATCCTATTCTGATTACTCTACATGATCATCTGATGCATTGCTAAGCCTCAGTTTGATGATATAATTACCCTATCAAACATTGTAGTCTTACTTGAGTTACTATGCACTACTTTCACGACCTAGGTTCGACTCCCCTTGTGCTTGAAATTTGTAACCCCGGGGTTGACATCAATAATTACACATTCAACAATCCCCCCTTTGGAATTGGTGACAAGAACATCAGATTTTTCTATTCATTGATGGATTTGGGTGTGAATCCCCCTGTCAGGATTCTCATTCTCCATCTCCAAGTTTTCTCACTCTCCATCTTCAGTGTCTTTTCTCACATTCCATCTCCAATGGCTGCCCACTCTCCCATATGAGACCAATGGAATTTTTTGTTGCTATACAACTCAAAAAATTCAAACTAATAGTTGTTGTAAGAGCCCAATTATCCTCCTTTGTTAATATGACAAGCCAATTGAAGTGAGATAAAGAAAAAAATTTCTCCCCATGAACACATGCTACACCTCTTAATCTTGCATCTCCCCCTAAGCTTGTTTGCTTTTCTTCTCTTTGACCTCTTTGCATACAACTATCTCGAACTAAATTGGACAGTTTCCTTCATTCCTTATGAAGGAAAATTTTCAAGAGACGAGGGATACATTGCTCCCAAATTATTCCTTAAATACTCAAAGGGCTCTTAGGCAAGAGGTTTGGTGAATATATCAACAACTTGTTCCTTTGTTGATATGTTCTCCAAATTTACAGTCTGATCAACTTCCCATTCTCTGAGAAAATGGTACTTTATCAGTATATTATTGGTTTTTGAATGAAGAATAAGATTCTTGGACATACATATAACACTCATATTATCATATACAACAAGAAATTAGTCTATCATACCTTACTTTCATGTCTTTCAAAGTATGCTTCATCCAAAAAATCTAATTGCAACATGAACTAACCATTATGTACTCTACTTCACCTATGGAAAACAAGATCGATGATCTCTCTTGGCTTAACCAAGCCACCAAATAGTCTCCTAGGAAGAGGGTGCCACCACTTGTGCTCTTCCTATCATATACACTACCAATCCATTCAACATATATATATGTAGTTAAGGAAATCTTTTGACCCTTGGGATACCATAGATCAAGTCCACTGTGGCTTTTAAATATATGAAAATTCTCTTTGAAAATAATATATTACTCTCTTTAGGGGTTGATTGGTACCCTGCTACTAAACCAAAAACTTTCATTATGTGTGGCCTTAAGGTTGTGAGAGATAAGAGGCCACTAATCATCGATCTGGACATTATTTGGTTGAACTCAGGTGATTCATCATACTGTCTCATCTTACAATTAGTGACCATGAGAGTGCTAATAGGTGAATACTCTTCCATCCCAAAAAGTTTAAACATATCCTTGAGATATTTTCCTTGGAAGACAAACATTCCTAGTTGATTTTGCTATCTATAAATCAAGGAAGAAGGATAATTCTTCTAGCATAGACATTTGAAACTCAATTTTCATTTTAACTGTAATTTTTTGGTTAGAAAATTTGCATCACTTCCAAAATTATGTCAACAACATAAACAATAATGACTAAAATATTTTCATTTTCAAAATTGATATACAAAGTATTATTAGTTGTCCCTATTTTGAAACCTTTTTGTTGTAGATGTTTTTCTAATATTGAATATCATGCTCATGGTGCTTGTTTTATCTCATACACATATTTCTTAATTTTGCACACATCATTGATGTTGTCTAATAATTGGAACCCCTAAAAGTGTTCTATATAAACTTCCTCTTCAAGGTCTCCATTTAGAAAGGCTCATTTCATGCCCATTTGATCAAATTTGAACTTCTTGTGACAGGAAGATGCTAAAAAAATTCTTATTGCCTCCAATATTTCAATATGAACAAAATTTTCTTCAAATTCTACTCCTTCAACCTGGGCATACCCTTTGTATACTAATCTGCCCTTATTTCTAACAACTTGTCCATCCTCATTTAAGTTGATCCTAAAGATCCATTTTGTGCCAATGGAATTTTTATTTATTGGTATTGGAACTAATTCTCAAGTCCGATTTTTCTCAATCTAATCTAATTCCTCATTCATGGAATTTATCCAATGCTTGTCTTAAATTGCTTGAGAAATATTTTTGAGCTCGATCACGAACAACATGGCAATGTGTGCTTGACTAGAAGTACTTATTAGCTTTATTCTAGTTTGAACTCCTACTTTCTTATCACCAACAACTTGATTTACAGGGTGATTCTTTAGTACATACCTTGAAGAGGCTTTTGGATGAGAGAATGTTGCCTCTTCTTCTTCTTCTTATAATTCTTCATGTTTTTCATCTTCATATGCACAACTAACATAATCAGTGTTAGCTCCTCGTAATTTTCTAGATTGATTGAGATACAAATGGACAGGGGTAACATCAAACCAAGCTTTGGAATCCAAGGACCTAGCCTTCCTGGATTCGGAGAGGGGTCTCTCTAGTAGGTGCAAAGATGTGAACTTGTTTGATGATTTGGGTTGATTTTAGGCTAGATGTTAAGTGTGGGGTATTTTGATTGTTTTTGGTTGGGTATGATGCTCAAATAGATTTAGATATAAAACAAGGAAGATTGTTAATTCATTGGGAAATGGAGTCTAACAAGGTCATGATAAGTTCATCAATGGTTTCAAGAGAATTTGCAGGGCAATTTTAACTTGGTTGGTGGATCTTTTAAGGTTGTGAAGGATCATGAGGTGAAAATTAAGCTTGAGAACAATAAGCTAATAAAGGGCAAAAATGGAATCCTTTATGTACTTGTGAACTGAGAGAGTTAGAAGATTTATGAACATAGCAAGAGAATCAAAGGCATAAGAAAAACCTAATCCATTTGATTTCAGACTAAAATCAGATAATCAACCAAGACAAACATTTAGATGAAACATAGAAAGGCAAGAAACTTATTTAACTTTCATAGATTTCATCATCAGGAGTAGAAAAATATTTAAGATGCACAAGTAGCTATAAACATAGAAGGAGAGAAAATCCTAACATCTAAAGTTACAGCTATGAAGTTTCCTTGAAACAATTTTAGCTAAGTAAAGGCAAAAAGCATGATTCAAACAGACTTCTTTGACAAACCTAGGCAAAGCTACTTTAAAGAGGTGATTCCAAGGACAAAGTATTTCAGTGGCCACAATATGCAGGGCTAGCCATAAATCATACTTGACACTAAATGATCTAAAAAATTCAAGAAATGAACAAGCTAAGAAATTCTTAGAGAGAAAGAAATGGATTCCCTAACATATCTCAGCAAAAGAAAACATTGAGGCAATGAAGGACAAATAGACTTAAGGTGCCATTAGAAAACATTTCTTAATCTAAATTCTTTGTCCTACTGCAACAGAGCAAGATGGAAAACATAATGGAGAACTAGAAAACATAAACAAGAGAAAACTTCACCATCAACCAGGCCTATGGATCTTGCAAAAAATCCTCCACCATTAGTAAACAAATCAAGGCATGCATGAGCTCCAAGACATCAAATTCTCATCAAAGGCTCCAAGAGACTATGTATTGCTTCAACATAAGCTATCAAAATCCCCACCAATACATGAGAGCCTTAGACTCTATTTATGGAGCAACTGAGGAGGTGGGAAGCCCTAAGAGGCTTCCAGAAACCCTAATCTAATCATAAATGCCATAAATGTGCTTAATGACCATGCAAGGCCCAAGACACATAGTTGATAATAAAATAAATGAAAAATACCAAAACATAACTCCCCAATCAAATTAGGAGTGATTTGTCCAAGAAAATATTAAAAAACTTCTTTTCCATCAATCCATGTGTTTTGTTGACTTTTTTGGCAAAATACTGCTCCTGTGCGTAACACCTTTTCAGCAGAAAATAGGGTTTGTTGTAGCTGAGTTTTGGACCCCTTCCCGAAATCGGATTTGGCCCCGTGACGGCTCGTTGGAAAGCTTGATGAGTCTAATTTCCAAACATACTTTATTTGTGCTGAATGGATGCCATTTACCTTCTCAAAATTAAATCTCCCAACACTGCTCTGTGCTTAACACCTGCTCTGAAAAAAAGGCAGAACGGTCAAATTTGAGGTGTTTTTTGACCTTTTGAGGGGGAAAAAATGCTCCAATTGACCTGAAATTTTGTGGGTAGACTTTTGGTGATGTGAAAAATCCAAAAATGTAAATTTCAGCAGCTGAGAATGCCCCAATTTTGTGCATAACACCTAGGGTGCTGCGCTCCTAGAGGTCAAAATTTGGAAAAAACAAAAATTTTCCAGATTTGCCTCAAAATTGATGTGTAGACCCCTCAAGGGGTTTTAGATACCTGCTGAGAAGCATCAGCCAAGATCTCGAGGCTTTCATGCACTTTGGTCCTTTTTAGCTCTATGAGGGCTTGCTTCAGTTTGGCATTAGCAAGCGTGCTCTTCCTTGCATAGTGTTTGACAGTTTTCTTCTGTAGGGCAAGGCCCCTCTTCACCTCTTTGAAATGTTTATGCTCCTATTTACAATAGTATATGACCCTTTGTTCCCTCTGAAAATCCTTTTCCCATTCTCGAAACTGTGCATCCTTTTCTAAGAGAAGCAACTTAATACTCATCTCTTGGTCTTCATTTTCACTGTCTAGATCAATGAAAAGAGGCCCTTGAGAAGTCTTCTTAATCCTTTTGCTTCTTCTAACTTGTATCTTCTGCTCACATTTTTCCATTTTTTCCTTGCCCTTGTTTAATTTTTTGGCAGTTTGAGAGGGGATGGCCCTTTTCCTTTTAGAGTTAGCAAACACATCTCTTCTCCCTCTGTGATATGTGCATGTGAGAGGGGCAACAATGGGAGTCTCAAAGGCAGTGCTATCATTATTTTGATATTCAATTTGCTTGACATCTTCTGCAATTGCCTCACTTTGATTTTCTTTGTCATCCATGGACTGAGTTTTTTCAAGACAATCATGACAGCTGTCATGACTATCATGACTCTTTTCTTGACTGTCTTGGACACTTTGATGGCTATCCTCCTCATCATGCTGCTCTTCTTCATCATCTGGCTGCTCTTCTTCATTATCTTTCTCACTAATCTCATCTTTGTTTTTCTCTTCATCATGCTCACTACTTTCATCTTCGTGGCTTCCCTCACTAATTTCATCCTTTCCATCATTGCTTTCTTCATGGCTACTTCCCTCCTCTTCACTGTTTTCTTCTTCATTGTTTTCCTCTTCCTCGTCATGTTCACTGCTTTCATTGTGTTTTTCTTGGCTATTGCTGCTTTCTTCTTGGCCATCGTTGCTTTCTTCTTTTCCATCTCCCTCTTCTTCATCTTCATAATTTTTCTCTTTTCCATCACTGCTTTCTTCATTTTCATCATAATCCTCTCCCTTAATGCTTTCCTCATGATCATCATTGTTTTCTTCATGATCATGGCTGCTTTCTTCAAGGCCACCACTACTTTCTTCATGGCCATCATTATCTGTCTCAGTTTCCTCTTGACTGCTGCCTCTATTTGTTCTTCACTAGGGCTACTATTAGCCTCTCCACTTGGTAGATTAGGGGAAGAAACAAGAGGTGAATTTATTTGTGGATAAGGCACATGGGGAGATGATGGCTGGGTGGAGGTAGATGGTTGTGAGGTGGAACGAAAGTTCTATTGGATGAAGGCCTGGGGGTCTGCAAACACATCATGTGAGATGAAGGTTTTCCAAGGTAGTCCTTGCTGCTCTAGATGATATAGGACAATAATTTTTATGAGGGAGTGGTGAAAAAGGCTCAATATTTGGTGGTCATATCTTTTCTTTTTGACAAGTAAGGTCATTTTTTCAATGCTCCGGAAAAGGTAGTATGGTAGATTCAACATCTTGTTTTTAGTGAAGTGTATCAATAACCTTCTATGATATTATTAGAGTTTAGAATATCACCCTTCACAGGTGAAATACCTAATAATTGTTTTCATTAGTGTAGCATACCTTTCTAACAAGTGGGAGAAAGGGAAAACAACCTTGCAATTTTGTTGATAGATGGGTTTCAGGTAGGGCTCATAATAACTCAACTGCAACTTATTTTGTTTGAACCATATTTCACCAATGTCTTGTATATCGGTTGCTTTTGAAATAATCTCATTTGAGAGCTCAAATTACACCCCTGATAGGTTAATTTGATGATTTTTTAAGTTAAAGGCAAACAACCTAGTCAAGTTTGGATGACTGCCAACTTGTTTGATCTTTTCACAAAATTTATAACACCCTGCATCCTGAAAGCATGAAAGGATCATAAGAGAGGAGGTAATCTAGACTGTGTCTAAGGGTTCAAATATATTTTCCCTCCCTCCATTGTACTAAGGCTTGGTAGGTGTTTGAACCTCATCACTGCTGGTGTGGCTCTCTGCTTCAGACATAGTGGCTGATTCTCTTAACACAGAAAAGGGCTCCTTTAAAACTGTTTGAGGGCTTTTTGGGTTAAAAGGTTGTAATGAGTGAAGTGAGGACAAAGTTGAGCAAATGAAGGCAAGATGGAAGTCTCCAAGGGTGTATTCAGTATTTTCAGAGGCTTGATTGATGCCACTCACCCTCCTCTAGTATACATAACAATTTCCTCTTTCAAACTCTAAACCAAGATATTTTTCAAAAAGTAACTGTAATGTAGCTTAGGATTTATTTCATTCAAGCCCTTAAATATGATTTTGCCTAGAAAAGTGGAGGTTTAGGAGGGCAATAAAATCACCAACCTTTCTCTTGTCCTTTGTTGAGGCCTTGAGGGTGAAGAAAAATCAAATTTTTCATCTCCTTGAGAAATTTCGGAGAGACTCTGTCTGTGCGTAAAATCCAGGAGCGTAAGAGGCAGAGTCGGGTGCCCAAGAGCATAACAGGTGAGTCGGGTGCCCAGGAGCGTAACAGGCAGAGTCGGGCGGCCAAGAGCGTAACAGGTGATTCGGGCGCCCAGGAGCGTAACAGGCAGAGTCGGGCGCTCAAGAGCGTAACAGGTGAGTCGGGCACCTAGGAGCATAACAGTCAGGCCAGGCCTGTGCGTAACACTGCCAGGTGCGTAATAAGAGCGAGTCCCTAGGTGCATAATAGGCGGGCCGGTTGAGTCGAGCCTATGCATAACATTGCCAGGTGCATAACAAGAGCGGGTTCCTAGGTGCATAACAGGCGGGCTAGTTGAGTCAGGCCTGTGCGTAACATTGCCAGGTGCATAGCAAGAGCGGACGCTCAAGTGCGTAACACTGCCAACTTCCCCAATTTGCTCAAAAAATGAAAAAAAAATCTTCTCTCAATAGCTCTCTTCGATTTGGAGATGATAAATGGTGCCAGGGGAAGTATGCTCAAAGCTTTTTATCACCTTTTTTGAAAAATAATTTAGAATTTGAAACCCACTTTGATGATGTTTTTGTTCATTTACCTTTTACTCACTGTGCCCTTTTGACTGTTTGGTGTTGGAGGTGGCGGTTTTTCTTTGACCTTTATCATTTTACACGAACAACAAACCTATCCCTTTGTTCCATTTCTTCCTTTAAACTGATACCCTTTGTATGCCCTCTACTGTTAAGAAGGAGGCTTTGTCATCTTCAATTGACCTGTCTTGCCAAATCTGTGCAAACTCTTAGGTTTTTAGGGCTTTTTAGAAAGGACAAGGAGTGTTGCTAAGTTTCTCTGTAGCCTCTCAAAACTTAATCATTACTTTGCAACAGTCTTCAATGTGCATTTTATGGTAGTTGAAGTGGCTTTTGTCCTTGTGGCCTTTGTGATGGTTTCTTGCCTATCGCCATTGTTTTTTTCAAAAAACCATAAAAAACTCTGTTTCTCTTTTTACAAATAGTCCTACTACCTTTTTCTTGTTTGTGGATGTCTCTTAGTGATGATTGCATCCAATTTCCTTACTTCTTCTTTTTGCTAATGGCTAACTTAATCATTCAATGTAAAATATGAACAAGGGCAGCTGTCCCTTGTAGTATTTGTACTCTAAGCTAGGGAGGCTTTTCTTGAATGACTATTTTAACCATTCCTCGACCAAATTTCTTGATTTTATCCCTCTTTGAATACAATTTCCTCATGTAGCAAGGCATAGTTTGCAGGGCACCAAATCCATCCTATGACTGATTGAGACCTTAGGTGGCCTAATGGGGCTTTCATGGATTTGGACTTTGGACTGAGATCTAGATTTAGGTTTTACAAGTGTAAGATAGGTTCCATGCTCAGCTTAGTGTATTGAAGACCTAAGATCCAACATACTTGACTATCCAAAGGGCTTGTAGAGACAATCAATGTTTGAGAGTATTATGGAAGGGACAACAAATTTATTTTATTGGTAGGTTTAGGTGGTAGTGGGGAATTTTGTAGGTAAACAAAACAAAGGATTTGGGCCAAAAGGCAAGACATGGTGAAAAATGGGTGGAAAGTTAGGGTTAAAATAAATGGCTTGAGCCCATGTTGGGTCTTCTAGGAGTGGTGGGCCAGTCATGAATAGATAGGATGATAAAATAGTGAAATTTTTTATCTTAGGCTAATGAAGGCAGTGAGATTTCTAGAACTCACAATGTTCATGAGCTTTGTTTCTAGAAATCTAGGACCAATAATTAGTCATCTTCAGATAGTGAAAATTATGGATGACTAATAGTGGCTCCACTTGGGGAGGGCAACTCCTTCTCAGGAGGTTTCCAGAACTTCATATTTTCTGGCTTTTGGAGACCAGTGCCTCTTCCATTGGGCAGATGCGCTCTTTCTTCATTTGCTGATGTTTTTTTTTGAGTCTGTAATATTTGAGATTTGAAAAGACATGATTCATATCAGCATCATCTCTACCTACCCAATCTACTTGCCTAACATTTTTTCTTCCTTGGGTGTGCTTGAACTGGGAAACCATTGACATTTCTCTTTTTGGAAACAAAAATCAAACTATCTAATTGTACCCTGATTCCTTCCAAGAGTTCAGATTAGGCTAATGAACTCCTTTTATTTTCTACCTAATCTACTCATTTATCAAGATTAAGTTGTTTGACCAAGTTTAATTTCTATCCTACTAACATGAAATTGAAAGCATGGTAAATCAGGATTAGGCAATCTAACTCACCATGAGTTGTGGCATTGAAACAAGCTGCACACAAGTGCTATTTTTTTACAGACAAAGATAGGAAACATGAGGGAAATATATGTCATTTGTTTAATGTCTGTATTTTCCTCTTTGGTTCAGATTTTAGCATGTGGAACCAACATCTCTCATTCCTAATATATCTTTTGACAAGTCAAGCTTGAAAATTTTGACCTACTCTTTTTCACTAACTTATCAACCATAAATTTAAAACATGTTCAGCCATGATTAGGCTGGATGAATGAACAAGGCTTTTTTAAAATAATTAGTAGCATTTAGACTTGCACACTTTCAGCATTATTATTTTTTAGGTATGGGGTTGTACCTCTCTTTCAAACTCTGCCCTTTTTTATTTTTATATTGTTTTTGTGATTTTTCTTTTCATCAAACAGTGGTATGTACAATGAATGAGAAAAACAAACTAGGTTTCTTGACAAAAGTAATGTTTAAGCATCATCCCATTGACCGGACCTCTAAACATTTCATTTCCATCAAGCACTTGCAAAAAGAAAGCATTGTTACCTCTAACTAACTGAATGATGTAAGGGCCTTTCCATAGATTTTCAAACTTGCCATGTTTTCCCTTGTCTTCCCTTCTTGAATCCCATTTCAGAACCATGTCTTCAATCTGGAAATCATTTGCTTTGGTTCTCCTACAAATATTTTCTTGATATTTTCCTATATAGCTTGTGTCATTTTGTAAACCTCCTCCCTTGACTACTGCAAATGAATGGTTTGGTTCAACCTCCTCTGCATGTCATTTTCTTCTGATTGTACTTATTGAAGAAGCTTCATTACTGGAACTCCCAAAGAGGTGGGGAAAATTGCATCCATGCCATACACTAGCTGATAGGGAGACATACCAATTGATTTCTTGGCGGTTAGTCTATCAACCCATAGTGCATGCACTAGTATTCCATGCCATGCTTTTTGATTTTGTTCTAGGAGCTTCTTAATGATGTTTACCAAGCTCTTGTTAGAGGACTTAGTTAGTCCATTACCTTGTGGGTAATAAGTAGTGGAGTGGCCCAGGGTGATGTGATATTTGTAAAAAAATTCCACCATTTTCTTAGATGCAAAGGCAGCAACATTATCGGTGATGATCTTTTTAGGACAACCAAACCTGGACAAGATGTTGGTTTCAAGGAATTTGATGATGACTGAGTCAATGGAATTTCTTGAAGGGATGGCTTCTACCCATTTGGTGAAGTAATCAGTGGCAGTGAGGATCCACTTATGTTGAGCAGATGAAGTAGGATGGATCTCTCCTATGAAGTCCAAACCCCACTGCTGAAAAGGAGCTTCAACATTGATGGGATGCAAGGGCATAGGCAGGAGCTTTCTTTTGCCATCAAATATTTGGCATTTATGGAAAGTCATGACTAGTTTGTGAGTATCGGGAAATAGGGTTGGCCAATAGTAGCCAGCTCTAAGGATCTTGTTGGCTGTGGTCTTCCAATAAAGGTGACCCCCACATTCTCCCTCATGTAATTCATGCATGATTTTTTCTGCATCATCTTCAAGAAAATATTTAACAAGCAAACCAACAAATCTCTTCCAGTACAACACTCCATTTAAAATGCAAAAATTTAATGCTTTTTGTTTTAAGAATCTAGGTTTGGTTTTTGAAAAAGAAGGGGGAGCATTGAGATAAAGAAGCACATAAATAATATCAGCATACCAAGATGAATTTAAAAAAAATTCTTCAATGTATGGTGCTGTAAATTCTTTAGTTTCTTCTAACACATCAACCATATTCATGTCTAAATCTTGGAAATTTGATTCAGCCATAAGTTTTGCAAGTCCTTGTCCTTTAATCAATTTAGTGGGTTTGATTTCTAAATCATATTCTAAAATGGTAGAAATCCACTTGCCCCTTTTACCATCAGGGTCTTGATTAAGTATGTCTTTGACAACTATGTGTGGGACAAAAGCTTTGATATGTGAATGCAAAATATAAACTCTAAAATCCTTCAAAGCTTTGATTAAGGCAAAGACTTGTTTCTCCATGATGTTATACTTTAGAGGAGCATCCCTTAAGGCTTTGCTGAAGAAAGCAATGGGCTGTTCTTGCCCCATGATTTTATTTTGCAATAATATTGCTGCCATAGTATGTTCAGAGGCAAAGAAAAAGATGTAAAAGTCCTTGGTGAAGTCAAGGCTGATTAAGACTGGTGTTTGTGTGAGTGCTTATTTTACCAGCTCAAAATATTGTTTTGCTTCCATACTCCACTTCACTCCTACTTCCTTTTTCAACATATTTGTGATATTTCTTAGGAGCTCAGAAAGGTTAGGGATGAATCTTCTTAGGAAGTTAATCCTTCCAATGAAATATTGCAGCTCTTTAATGTTTCTAGGATGGCTGATTTGTAAGATGCCTTCTATTCTTTTGGGATCTATCTTGATTCCTTCCTCAAAGATGATGTGACCTAAGGGTTTTCCTTCCTGAAGGAAAAACAAATTTTTCTTAGGATTTATGTATAGGCCATCATTTATACACTTTTCAAAGACTTTTCTCAAGTGGAATAAGTGCTCTTCATCAGTCTTATAGTAGTGTAATATTCCAAATTCGGAACAGCTAGCAAGGCATGACTGGAAAACACATTTTCCAGGAATGGCTGCTATAGGAATTGAAACCAGGACCTGGATCCCTTAGATCAATGTGTCTAAGTCCTAAATCCAAGAGGAGGCTCCAAAGAAATACTTCTAGGTGGGTTAAACAGGTCTCCCACACCTAGTTGTCTTGAGAAAATGCCCGATGAAGGGACTGCAGCAAATGCAAGCACATATAATGGAATGAAAACGTTATTTTTATAAGCCTGAGTACATGAAGATGTAAATAGCCAAAAAAATTAAAATATAGCAGAAAGGAGTACAATCCCTTGAGGAAAGAGTCACTCAAGATACGTAATACAAGCCTCAACAGAACATGTACAAGAAATGGAAGAACACTGCTACATATGTGACACCCTTGCCTATGAAAACGCAGTCTATTATGGAGAAATGCTGCAAAATGATGTAAATACATGGATATGACAATATATGGCTCAAATAAATGGGGGATCAAGCTCTCAACCCCTGCAAACAATAATACAACAATCCTTAAAAGGATTGGCTGAAACAAGTATAAAATGGAAAATCTGCAGAAATGTCGGAGTTGTTGGGTAGCAGCTGCAAATCAGAAATTGGAAATGGATGGAGATAGATGATCATGCTCCATATGATGAATATATATCATCCAAGGGATCTTCCAAGTGAAAGGCTGATCCTAACATTGAATATATGACCCTCCAAACCAATATTGCAACCCTCACTGCAGATACTCAATGAAAATAACATAGTAAATGAGAGGGACTGCTATGTAGGTGATGAAAAATGGTTTGAATAATGCCAAAGATGATGGGAATCAGCTCAAATTCTCCCTCCTCAAAATTCAAGGAGACTCCCTCCTCTGAAAAATAGCTTCGGAAGTGGTGTTGTAGAACCTCCACTACAACACTCTGCAACACAACGTCATACTTGAGCAGAAATGACGCTGTAGCTGGAGGAAGTAGCTTGGCCTCAAGCCTAGATGTGGATAAAATGAAGAGAAACTCCTTCATGAGGCCTCTCTTGGAAGGAGAAGGAATTCTTAAATAGGAATGCCTTGTGCTAAGTAGCACTACACCTCTGCTGAACAACAGGAGAATGCACAAAGTCTAAACAGACAAGGAAATCAATAATCTTGAACATGAGAAACAATGGCTGCCTTGCCCTCCTTTTAAACATGTGAGATCCCTCTCACCATGGGTCCCACTCATTAGGGTTTCCTTCACCAAAGAAATCTCTTCCCATTCATACTGCGTTGTTTCTCTAAGTGTTCTCCACCTCCTATCCCAGCGTTGTTGAGTTGGTCAAACTTGACCTTGTCCACTTGCAAATGATCTTGTTCACACATAAGGGTGTGAAAACTAGCTCCAATGATGATCCCCATTCATACTATGAGGGATGCTATTGATATTTTTATTATGCATGGGCCTTCTTACCCATTTATTCTTCCCCTAAGTGAAATCCGCAAAAATTAATTTCCAATTTGTTGCATGCAAATTTTGGAATATTACAAGTAGATAGTGATGTCATAAAGGTATATGGCTATGAAGTAACCTATGTCTTCTGAAAAATTTATGTCCATTTCCCTTTGGAAAGTACCCCTGCATTCATTAAACCGAATGGCATTTTAACATACATGAATGTACCCCAAGGTGTAGTGAAAGCAGTTTTGAGTTGGTCACTTGGAAAGACTAGAACCTGATTATAACCTAAGAAGCCATCTAGTAATGAGATTATTTGTGAGCCAACTAATTTTTGGAGTATGTGATCCATTTTAGGCAAGGGGTAATTTTCTTTCAAGGAGGCCTTGTTCAAATTTCTGAAGTCAATACAAAGCCTAATTTCCCCGGTCTTCTTCCTAACTGACACAAGGTTGGACAGCCATTCTGAGTATCGGACAGGGACTATGATCTCGACATCGTACATATTTTTTATTTCTTTCTCAACTTAGGGTAACAAGAGGGGATTAATTCTTCTCAATTTTTGTTTAAATGGTTTTTGATTTTCCTTGAGAGGAATTTTATGTCGAATGATTTTGGTGTCATAGGATTTCAAGTCTTCATACCCCCAAGCAAACACATCTTTAAATTCTTTAAAAAGCTCAATGTATTTTTGTTTTGTGTGAGATGGGAGAGTTTTGTACAGCTTGATAATTTTGGGCTCTTTCATCCCTCCAATGTTACATTCTTCTATATTTGTTTTAGTGGATTCCATCTTGGGTTTTTTAGCTACATCATTAAAATCAAACAACTCTTCTAGTGGTGTAAGGCCTCTTGGCAAGGTGTCATATTTACACTGCAAAATTTCAAGTTCTCTTTGATATGATTTATCAAATATTTCTGCAACACAAGGGTTTTGAAGGTGGTTTATATCATCATCAAAGGGAAGATCTGTTTTGGGAGATTCATTTTCAGCAAAATTATTTCTTTCAAATCTTAAACTCTATTTTGTGCTTGCAAATTCATTTATGGATTGCAGAAAATCATCTATTTGCTCATCATTTTCAAACACTTTCCAATGGTTCAAGTTGTATATTAGGCCTATTTTTTACTTTGATGAGGCATTGATTATTTTCATAAGGTAAAGAGCAATTGCTGGCAGCAAAGGCAAGTTCATTGGCAAGGCAATTTTGGGTCCCAGGGATGAAAGTGAGCTCATACTTCTCAAAGGTTTTGAGAAGGTCTAGGGAAGCATTCCTATATTCCCTTAGTCTAGGGTTCTTGGCTGAATATTCTCCCTTAATTTGATTTATGATCAGTTCTGAATCTCTTTGAACCAATATTTTCTTAGCTTTGAGGTCTTTGAGTAGGTGTAAACCAATAAGGAGAGCCTCATATTCTGCAACATTATTGGTGCATTGGAAATCTAGCCTATAGGAATGGCCTTCATTTGTGTTGTGGATCCAAACCCCTGCTCCTAAGCCAGCCTTACCATAAGAACCATCGAAGTTCATATGCCAAAGGGTGTCAATTTCAGTTTTGTCAATGTTCTACACTTCGGGGCTGCTAGAGTTTTGGGTGTCATTTTCTTGCTTAGAGGATTGGCTTGGTTGTTCTGAGGGGCTTAGTTCTCTCTCATTGTCATTCACTTGTTCAATTATGTCATTTTAATTGTATAGTATGAAGGAGTCAAGGTCTGAGTGAATGGAATAAACCGGTGTGTTATTGGCCTATCTATGTTACTCACCATGTATTTCATGTGGGATTCCTGGTAGAATCTCCTTGTTTGATTGCAGACTAGGATGGTGGCATAAGTCATGTCCATTTGAGGGCTACCCTAGAGTTTCCCCCCCATGATCTAGATAAAAGCATGCCATACTTTGGGGGGATGTCAGCCACAACTATATCCATGACTAGACTCTTAGCGGGGATTTGTGCCAGATTGACATACAGATCCTTGATTAGGCCTAGACACTTAACCCTACTAGAATCAAAATAGTACAAGTATTTGTAGGGCTTTATGATTTCTAAGCCCAATCTATCCATCACAACATTTGACATGAGGTTGTGTGAGGCACCGGAGTCTGGCATAGCGTTATGCAGAATTTTGTCATGTATGTTCAGACTAACATAGAAAGGAGGGACAACTCCTTCTTGATATTTTCCCTCTGCTTCAGGACCAAACAATAGCTCCCGGTTTTATCATCGGTTAAGTTTAAAGTATCGCGTATCATTCCCTATATTTAACACTTTGAAAATCTGGGATCTATATACCTCTTGGGTTACCAACTCGGTGAGGGGTATGGTTAACTTGATTTTGGCAATCTCCCCCTCAAAACTAAAAGGTGTAGGTGTCTTTATTGTATTTACATCGCTTTTATCAGCCATGAACTTTTCTACATTTTTTAATTTGCTGATTTTGATTTGATGGTTTGGACAACATGATTTTTTTTAGGGCCACTAGTTAAAGTACTAGGGCAGACTTGAATCTTTACTAGGTTGACTAGTCTTTGGCTTGTTTAGTTCAGTTTTTCTTAGCCATAGTATTTGTGTTTTCTGTTGTATTTTTAGGGATAGGTTCGGAGGTTTTTCTAACATCGTTGTTTGGCTAATTTGTTTTAGGAATATCTTGACTCTTTTTGCTCCTAAGGTCATACTCGCCTATGGACTTCCATTATGGCATTCTCAAATCCGAATCTATAGTCTTCGGAATATTCATATGATTTCTCATCCGGTTTTAAAGAAAACATCCTTTTTTCTCTTTCTTCGTAAGGAATGTGTTATCCTCATCATCCGAACTCTACAGACATTTACGGTCTTCTTCCAAATCGCCTTGTGCTCTCTTTTCTTCATCTACATAGTTGTCTTGGAAAGGGGGTCCGACGTGTTGTTCACTCTCTCTTTGTCTAACTTGAGGAGGGTCTTCTTCTAAAATTTTGATTTCTATTCCTATTTTGAAGATTGGCTTGATTTTTCCTAGGAGGTGTTCTCTCATTCAATCGATTTTTTCCATCATCCTTCATTGTCTCACACATGGAGTCAATTTTGTGTCGAAAGAGGAGGTAGTGTTGTGTCATCTTATAAGTCAACTTTTCTTGATCTCATCCTAGCCCTTTTCTCAATCAAATTGGCTCTCTACACTCACAACCCTTTTTTCATGTCTTCTAGAGTTAGGTAATCTCTCTCCCTTAGTTGATAGGCCACACGTATCAAAGCCTTCGAGATATTTCATCAAGGCCAAGCCTTATGAAGGTTTTATGTGAGGAGAGCCAGAAACACCGTTAAACCTAGTGGATAGTCATGACCACTTTCTCCCGATTTCTTTTAAGATTGTTATACCTTTTAATAAAATTTGAAGGGGGTTCTTCTTGATTTTCCATTTGTTCGCAAAGGTTTGTAGAGAGTAGGAGATCATACAATAAGTGAGGGTGGTTTTTAAACCATTTCTTGGGTTCTCTCCTCAGCTATGAGAAAATTCTCATCTGCATGGTTTCTTCTTCTATCTCCATGTAGTCAAAAGCATAAGTAATTCTATCTACATTTTTTTGAGTAGGTGATGTGATCTTACCCTAAGAAGTGAGGGATTTTGGACCTAGAATCATTTGGTAAAGGTAATAGTGGTTGTTGTAGAGCTAGTGGAGCATAACAGGTCACACAGATGTGGAGTGGGAAAGGAAACAAAGGCTTATTTACAAGGGGAGGATTTGTGAGAGGTGGAGGAGGATGGAGTGAGGTGGTTTGCACAATGGTGGTGGATGGTGAACAGGTACTTGGACCGAAGGACTCATTTTCCCCCCCGAGTAGATTTGAGATGAAAAGGGGTTGCTGAAGTGATGTAGAAGCTAAAAATCAGGTGGAGTGAAAAGGAGAAGCTTCTCTACTGGAGCTTTTCTACAAATCTATGGTTTAAGGTCAGTTTGATCAACCCTACTTTATGAATTAAGTCCTGAATAGGTTCTTGGTATGGTGTAAGTCAAATCGAGGATCTTGTGAAATTTCGAAGGTGCTCTAGTGCGAACTTGCTTCATGAATGGTCCTAATAGTGGGTGAGTTTCAGCTTTAGAAGTTTGCCACAAAATCTTTTCCGGGTTATCAACCACGCAGAGGATTTGGGTCCGGTGTGATCCGGTATTTATCCTTCGCGAAGCCGTGTCTTTTACTCAAAAAACAGAGAGGCTGAAGGTTTTGGGGACCGTTTGGAAGTCTAACCTCTCTTAGTGTTTATTTTACTCGCACAAGGTATAACTAGGCCTTGAAAATTGATTTGGACTCGTTCCGACACAATCCAACAACCTATGGGACTAGTGAGATGAAAAAAGGCCCACTCGGAGGCTAGTGGAGTCTCAGTGGATTCTTTTCGAAATTTTGTAGATATGTATACAATGGTCCACCACCAAATTCTTGATAAAAATCAATCTAGGGAGTACTTTTGGGTTTTTTAGTTTCTTTATCCAGCTGTAAGGTTAATGAGTATCCCCTAGCTGAGTCATCATCTTGCTAGGATGGTGAAGCAATTAGTTTCTACTCTTGGCTATGGGGTTGTTTTTAAGTCAAACTAGGGATGCATATGAGTCTATAAGAGTTTGGCAAAGCTACTATGAACTCTGTCCCACCGTGATTTCCATTATGTTGGTGTGAGCAGTGGGATAAATTCACAAGATAGTATTCTTACATTTGACAAGGGATTTCTAAGTGTTGAAGGAGTACTTAAGGTTGTGACTTACTCAAAAAGTCCCACCGTGATCGCCATTATGTTATTGTATGCGATGAGGTTTCCGATTCATCGGATATTCTTTTAAAAAGGGCTTCGAATTCCTAAGGGATACTTAGATTGTCACTAACTCGTAAAGTCCCACCGTGATCTCCATTATGTTAGCTCCTCATAATTTTCTAGATTGATTGAGATACAAATGGACAGGGGTAACATCAAACCGAGCTTTGGAATCCAAGGACCTAGCATTCTTGGATTCGAGAGAGGATCTCTCTAGTAGGTGCAAAGATATGAACTTGTTTGCTCGATTAGGGTTTGTTTTAGGCTAGATGTTAAGTGTAGGGTATTTTGATTGTTTTTGGTTGGGTATGATGCTCGATGGATTTAGATAGAAAACATGGAAGATTGTTAAGTCATTGGGAAATGGAGTCAAAAAGGTCATGATGAGTTCATCAATGGTTTCAAGAGTATCTGCAGGGAAATTTTAACTTGGTTGGTAGGTCTTTGAGGTTGTGGTGGATGATGAGATGAACATTAAACTTGAGAATAGAAGCTAGTGAAGGGCAGAACCGAATCCTTAATAACTTTTATGGACTAAGAGAGTTAGAAAATCATAAGCATGGAAAGAGAATCAAAGGCATAAGTGAAACCTAATCCTTTTGATTTCAAACTCGAACATAGATGATTATCCAAGACAAACATTCAAATGAAATTGTAGAAAGGCAAGAAAATTATTTAACTTTCATAGATTTCATTATCAAGAGCATAAAAACATTTAAGATGCACAAGTAGTTATAACCATAGAAGAAGAGAAAACTCCGAACATATAAAGTTACAGCTTTGTGAAGGTTATTTGAAACAAATTTAGCTAGCAAAGGCAAAGAGCATGATTCAAACAGTACTTCTTTGAAAAACCTAGGCAAAGTTGCTTTAAAGAGTTGATTCCAAACGTAGTATTTCAAAGTAGCAACAATATGCAGGACTAGCCATAAATCATACTTGACACTAAATGATCTAAACCATTCAGGAAATGAACAAGCTAAGAACTTCTTAGAGAGCAAGAGATGGATTCCCTAATATATCTCAAACAGAAGAAAACATTAAGGCAAAGTGAAGGACAAACGAAGTAAGGTGCCATCAGAAACATTTCTTAATCTAATTTTTTTTGTCCTACTCGCAACATAATAAGATGGAAAAAAATAATGGAAAACTAGAAAACACAAACATAAGAAACACTTCACCATAAGCCAAGCTTATGGATCCCGCAAACAATCTCTCTCCATCAACAAGCGCGACCGGGGCATACATGAGCTCCAAGACATCAAATTTCCATAAAAAACTCCAAGAGATCGTGTATTTGCTTCAGCATAAGTCATCAAAATCCAAAGAATACATAAGAGCCTCATGCTCTATTTATGGAGAAAATGAGGAGGTGGAAACCCCTAAGAGACTTCAGAAACCCTAATTTAGCCATAAATGTCATAAATGTGCTTAATGACCATGCAAGGCCCAAGGCACATAAGAGATAAGAAAATAAATGAAAAGCATCAAAACATAACTCCAAAATCAAATCAGAAGTGTTTTGTCCAAAAAAAACAATAAAAAAACCAAATTTTCATTAATCGAGTGTCTTTTGTTGACTTTTTGGCCTATGTCGATCTGTTTGCGTGGTGCCACTTTTTTGCGAGAAAATAGGTTGTTTTGCAACTAGCTTTTGAACCACTTCCCGATGTCGGATTTGGCTCCGTGATAGCTCGTTGGAAATATTGAAGAGTATAATTTCCAAAAATGCTTGTGTTTTCCTAATCCAGTCCCTATAACCCTTCCAAAAAATGAAAAAATCTCCAGCTTATCATTTGCGCAACGCCAAGCCCAAAACGAGGGCGTAAAGGTGTTTTTTTGACCTATTGAGGGGGTAAAAAAAAGCTCCAAATCCTATGAAATTTTTTTTGTGGATGATGTGTAGGTCATAAAAAAATCCAAAAAATGTCAAGCTTGCCTTCGGAGGATTTCCCAAATTTTTTGCGCGCCAAAATTTCACAAAAAAACAAATCTTCTTTAAATTTCCTCAAAATTTGTGTGGACCCTCCTTAGATGTTTCTAGATAGTTGCTAAGAAGCCTTAGCCAAAATTCCAAGGCTGTCACTATCATTTGGGATTTTTTAGGTTTTTTTTATCTCAAGGAGCGCTTCTTTGTGTTTGGCATTTGCAAGCCTCGCTCTTCCTTGCGTAATGTTTGGTCATCTTCTTTTGGAGGACAAGGCCTCTTGTTGAGGAGGTAAATCCTCTCATCGGTTGGAGGTGATCCCTACTAGCCCGCATCAAGTCTAGCAACAATCAAACACGCCACTACGCAAGTTCCTAATTGAAAAAAATCGAAGTGCGATAGAAGGCCTACCCAGTCCAACGCCGTTGTCGTTGCGGTAGAGGATAGTGTTTCCCGATCCCTTGTCCGACGGTCACAGTTTCCACCACTTGACGCGATCGAACACCTGCACGTACAAGAAACACAACGAACATACGAGCGTAAAACCATATAATTGCAATTATGTGTAAGTCATAGAGGGCACAACTCATAAACAAGCATGAACAATACGAGTGGAACTATAATCGTAGTCGCTTATATTAATGAAACAAAGGATGATACAACTTGGCTTTGACACTGAAATCCTCCTTCGGCGGGTCGTCAGCGGAATATGTCTCGGTAAAGCTTGTCAGGAATAGGGACAAGCCTCTCTCTTCGATCGTCAATCTCCTTGCTATGGATTTGGCACTATGAGGACTATCAAAGCTCTTGCAACATTCCTTAGGATATGAAGGCTCTTGGAGATTCTTGGAGATTCTTGGAGACTCTTGGAGACTTGGAGATTAGCTTGCAAAGGGAAATGGCAAGCTTATATAGATGGTGGAAGAGGAGTTGGTATCCCTACAATCATGGGATTGGCTCTGTCCTCAAGGAAGCTTCCATGAGAGGTGGAAAACTACTTCCTGTACATGGAAATGCGGAGCCAAATGTCCCAAATCAATTTAGAGACCAATTCAGGAGTTGGTTAAAGTCGAACTTCCACCATTTATTTTTAAAAAACACCCTTTATTAAGCCTGGCGAGTGCAACTCTGAGAAAGAGCGCCAATTGGCGCGCCCTCTTTGAAGAATTTCCCCCATTGGCACGGGTATAACACAGACTAGTCGCGCCAAGGATGAAAAGGCTATTTTTAGGGTTTTTCACAAGGAGTTGTCTTCAGGGGAATGAAAGTCCATGTCTAGGGGAATGCCATGAAAGTGTTTTCAGGTTATGTCACTGCTCACAGGTCATGAAATGAGCCCTCCAATGTGCGGGATGGGGAATTGCAGGGACGGTGACAAATTGCTATGTAACAGATGCCCCCTAAAGCATGAGGCCTAAAAGAGAGAGAGGGGTGAAATGATTTACGAGAACCTGTCCAACTGAAAACACCGCCATCGGAAAACCTGCGTGGAGAAGTACAACTGATATCTCAAATACATGATATATGTGTGGTATGGGCGCAGCCATCCATAGTAGAGTATAAAATAATCCAGACCCAAGGTATGGATGCAGCCATCCAGCGAGGATCGATAAATAGACCCGGGTATGGTCGCAACCATCCAATCAATGAGTCATGTAACCAATGATAATAATCCACAAAATCGCAACTTGGATTCTAAACAGACGAAATCCAGGGTCTTGCGCTTCATCTCGACCCGAACAAAGTACAAGTTCAAGCATGCGAATAGGTGAGTTGAAGTCGAACATGCAAGAACATCGTCTGATTACCAGCCAATAATGAAAGCTGTTAACAGACGTGAGAGGTACCACCAATAATGACAATGGCCCTCAAGGTACTACAGGTACAATCTACGGCATGTGAATCAGTGAGCTGGCGTCGAACACCCGTAGAATCACTCGATCGGAGGTCAATGATGAAAACCTCACGTCGAACGCGAAGAACCTGCCATTGAGGCATGCATGCTCCAAGGTACCAGAAGGGAGTCTCTAGATCAGCTTCCTGGATAATGAGCTGAAGTCGACAGGAAGTGAACTTGATCGAAGGTGTGCCATAGTGTTTCCCACATCATCGACACGAGACAGAGGAACATAATGTCTTTGTGAATCAAGATTTAGATGAGAATCAGAGGAAGGTTGAAATCTGTAGAGGTCAACTTCTCTTGAACATATCGGCGTCACGACAGTGAATTTGGTAGTATTTGACATCAAAAGATCAGAGGTCATGATGACGAGGCAAAGAGCAGATGAGAGGTAAAAAAGGATCACCCAAACCCATGGAGGCAAGTGAAAAACGAGATGAGATGTCCCCAACCTGACACGAATGCAGACAAGTGCCATGTTCAAGAATGACATACTGCCGACACGACAATGATGTTGGTTCCATTTTTTCCCCCACCATTTCTGGCAAGTACCTCTTTATTTTTACACAAGCTTGAAGAGGATACCATATGCTTGTCATATAAGTTCGTCCTTTGGACAAACCCAACCTAGTACACTTAACGAGCCCTAGGAAGGAGAAACTCGAATATCGTCATTACGACTGAATCCAATGTCATCAGGGTTTAACGAGTCTAACAAAGGAAGAACTCGACATCTTTTCATGTTTAGAGAGTTTGAAAAGATAGCGGAAAAGTAAACTCCAATAGTCCCTTTTCGTAGATAGTTCCTCAGATCTGAAAAGGTAGAAAACCATGTCTGAGAAAACCTCCTAGTCACGATAGGCTAGGGTATTCCTTTTTCGTAAATAATCTGTCCCAGCTTGGAAAAGGGGTAAACGTATACTGGGTAGATGTTGTTTCGTAACCACTTTAACGAGATCGAAACGACAAGTGAATCAACAATCTTTTCATGTTTATGGAGTCAGAAAAGAGCTGAAAGTTGACTCCTCCTAGAGGAACGAGTGGTATAAAGGGTAGCAACTGGTTCCGGTAATGGTGGAACTCCTCAGAACAAGTAAAGGTTAAGAGGCTGGCTAACAAGACCACTCATCGCAGCAGTTCCTCAAGAACGGGTAAAACAACCAAGTGAAGGCATATGATCAGCCAAGCAGATAGTGACGATGGAGTGAGAAAACCAAGGCTCATCTGGCAAAACAGGCTGATAAAATGGCAATCACAGGAGGTAAAATGGGAATGGTTTCATTTTTACACAAGCTTGAAATTAGAAAAATCTGCTTGAAGTTGGTTTCATTTTTACCCAAGCTTGAAACGGAAACAAAGTATGCTTGAAAATTAAGCATGCCCCCAGCATGATGACTCAATTTGAGGTACATGCCCCCCAAGCTTCAGTCCATATGAAAGGTAGATGGAGTGAAGGTTCAAGTTACGAGACCAAGAGAAAGAATCGACTGGGATTTTACGAGAACTTATCAAAGACTCGAATTGAACGGGAGCGTGTTTCATTATTTTAATGAGGTTGACACATTAAAAGAACTATCCTCAAGACGACCTTGTTTCATTGTTTAAGGAGCTTGACACAAGAAAACGAACTGTGCTCCGGCAATCTTGTTTCATTTTTTAAGGAGCTTGACATAGGAAAAGAACCATGCTCCAACAACCTTGTTTCATTTTTTAAGGAGCTTGACACAAGACAAAGAACTATGCTCCGACCGTCTTGTTTCATTTTTTAAAGAGCTTGACACAAGAAAAATAACATTGCTCCGATGACCTCATCATAATCAATATGAAGTCATAGCTTCCAAGAGTTCCACTCCCAATGGAAGGAAAACATCCTGGAAGTCAGGACCCAATACCCCCAGCACCTGATGCACAACGACACCATCACTGAGTACAGGCACGGGGTAGGTAGCCACATAGTTGACCTGTGGTGGGGCAGATACAATGGGTGGATAAAAACGAGGAAGGGATGATGGTGGGCCAGCTGCCGCATCAGGACCAAAGAACGAAAGCTGATCAATGGTCATGATCCGTCATTCATGTGGAAAACATACCACATGAAAAAGGGAGGAGACAAGCGCTCCCATGGCATAGGTGTAATCGCCCCCCAAGAGCATATTTAAATCCAA
This sequence comes from Pinus albicaulis, assembly GCA_034641835.2. NCBI lineage: Eukaryota > Viridiplantae > Streptophyta > Pinopsida > Pinales > Pinaceae > Pinus > Pinus albicaulis. The sequence goes on along the minus strand of JAXQQM020059213.1, from coordinate 271,541 downwards.
GGGGCCTGGAACAACCATCACGTCCATATGGACAGTTTTACCTCCCAAAGTAACAGGTAACCTTGGAAGGATCCTTAACAGTTGACTACTTCTTCTGTTGAATGCCAACAGATTCTGCGTAACAGGCACAAGTGGCGGCGAGCCAAAATCTTGCCAAGTAGTTGAGGATAAAATACTAACAGACGCACCTTCATCTATAATGGTGCTGGGTACGACCAGACCAAATGCCTGTACCGTTATCTCGAAAGGCACATAAGATGGAAGGCGGTATCCTACAAATCGATTCCAATCAAAGGAAGCAACCAAACTACTTGGAGGGGCTACCATTGAACAGAGAAGGTCTTCCCCTGGTGTTACGGAAGAAGGAGCATCTTCCACGACTTCCATCATGGAGTCGGGAAGAGTATCCTCCAGGACCTCCATCACGGGAGGCGGAGGAGAAACTTCTTGAGGTATAGGGACAAGAGAATCTTTCTCCAAGTCCGAGGAATCTGAAGAAACCAAAAGGACATGGGGGGTGTGAGGTCCACTCTCAACGGAAAAGACCTGGTGTACCATAGACGGGGCCAGCTCAACCGATCCCACAACCAATGGTTGGCCGGGAACGAATTCCTGAATTTGAATTTCCGAGGGAGCGAGATTAACCAAGGATGACTCTTGACCAATCGTAGGATCAGCTGGTGGAGGACTCAAAGAAAGCTGTTGGTAACCAGCCGGAAGGCACGGCGCAGAAATAGCCGAGTTGTCCAAAACTCACTTGGCTTCATCCATATATGGACAAAGGTGAATGGCATGGTGCCCTTCACACAACGTACAGTGATGGGCAAGCTTACCCTACTTCTTAAGAGTTTTACCAACACCAGTTGAAGACATGCCCCCAATTTGACTCCCGGAAGCCAAAGGCAACGGCGGACGACCGCTAGACCATTCTTCGAGCACCTTGGGAATGCCAGGGCAATCTCGAAGAAAATGGTCTCCTGTGCACAACATGCAAAGAAATTTGAATTTCCGTGGAGGGTTGGAAGGTTTATCAAGAGGAGACTTCTTAGGCGCAATAGCTGCAAAGCTAGCCTCTCCTTTATCAGAATTCTTCTTCTTCTTCTTTGCCACCTGGTTACTTGAATCCAGACTTTCACCAGGCGAAGTAGAAGAGGAAGACGCAGAAATAGGAGAAGACGGGGAGAGGTCCACCTTAGAATCAACATGATGTTGTTCAGGCGGAGGAGACGGTTGAACAGTAGCCGGGACATTCGGGACTACAGAGGTTTAAAAAAACCAAACAGGAAACCCAACAGTTAACCCAGGAAGGGACAACGTTGCCATATAAGGAGCACCAACATCCCCAAAAGGAGGAAAATGACCAGGATTCCTATCGGAGGGGATCCCTTGGTTGGTGAACTCCGGAAAAGTTGCCATCAACAACTCAAAACAACACACGGGCTAAAAATCAAGGCACACAATCAAACGACCAACAAGCAAACTCTAATAGGGCGTGTGATCGCAGGTGATTTATTTTACCACATTGAAACTTAGAAACTTCACCGTTTCATGTTTTAAGAGTCGAGAAATGGACGAAGGTGACTCTATCTCTTTCATTTTTGAAGAAAGCGTGAAAGGACAAGCGCTTGATGATATTTTCAAATTTAAGGAGTCAGATAAGATCAAAATGATTGCTCAGGAATTCTAGGCAAAGGGTGTACCAAATAACCGTGAACTACAATATACACCTTGGTTTGAAAATGAAAGAGAAATCAACCAAGGAATTAACGTTCGTGCAGGCAATCTCCCCGAATGCTGTGTCTGGTGTATCATGGGTATAGGGCGGCAGACTCGGCTTCCTATGGATAAAGGATAGAAAGCTAGTGGGATCTCCCTTTATATACGCGACAGTATGGGGAGCACAAGTCCGTACTAGTGCTGTCTAAAGCCAAGAGGCGAACGACAGCTACTAGGTTTAAAGACGCCGGAACACGTCTCTAGCCTAGACCTCTAAATATTTCGTTAATGTTTCAATGCCGCCTTAGTGTAAATTGAATAAATTTTAATGTTTATCTTCAATTATGTTTCAATTTCAAGGCCCTATCGTATGTCATCTGACAATCTCCTATATGCAGCTATACGACGAAAGAAATATTTCAATTCGATGAATTCTATCTAGTTAAGGGAAGAGCTTCAAACAATGATGCAACAAACAACAACACTGAAAACGAAACTTTTTCCAAACTAGATGACTTTCACTATCCAAAAGTATTCAAACATTCAACGATGCGAATAATGCAATGTAATCTATGCAAAATCCTCTTTTTCGAAAACTATGCAATTGTAATCTATGCACAATTTCATTTTTTTTTCAAATGATAAGAATGCACTCAAATGCATTTTTCGATGAAATGAGAATCTACTTAATGCATGCTTTTAATGAAGGAGAATGTACTCGAAGCGTTTTCTAGTTTCAATCATTAAACAATGTAATCTAAGTTCAATGATGGATCTCAAAAAATACTTTTCAATGCAATGTGATCTAATGCATTTTAACGAAAAGCAAACTTTGAGACGAAAAATAAACGAACGCAAATCTTTTCAATGAAGGATGAATGCAAAAGAGATGTAAACAAACACTAAGAATGCAATCGTTGTTTCAAACGCTTTGTCACAAAATCCCTCAAAAGGCGACAAGACATATGAGGTCAAACACAAAGAGGAATTCCAAAGCAAGAGATAAAAACAAGGCATTCATTCCCTTTTACATCAAACAATCATGGAAATAAGACATTTCAAACAATCATAAATGTAATCTATGCTCATACAGTGAAAAGACCGGAAGGGAAAGACACACTGGTGAAGGATTTATGGAAAAAATCTCAATTTTCACACACCCTGAAATTGGCTCGACTTTGTCATTGACAACTAGCGCCAACTGGCGCGAATTGATCACTGACAACTAGTGCCAATGCCCAATTTGCGCGTGTTGCTAACTGACAACAAGCGCCAACGCCTGAAAATGAAAAACAAAGAATTTCTCCCAACCAAGACCAGACTTACCACTTCAAGCAGAATCTAAAACAAACCCAGAAGCAAAGTACTGACCAAAAGAAACTTTCGAACAAGGGAAAGCCCTATCACCTACAGGATATGGCACGACTGTCTGGCTTTAATCTGCGCCAGACAGGGGATGGCGCGAGTGATGAACTGGAAACCTGCGCCAATGGGCGCGACTGTCAAGGCAGAAATCGCGCCAATCAAGCCAACCATGAAAAGATGAAAAATTCGGAAAAAGAGAGGTCAGATCTGATCCTCTGGGGGCTGAACAGAGGTTTAACACACGAAAAGAGCCAGCCAAAAGAGTTGATCAAGCAAGCAAAGCCAAGAATCGACTGAAATACAAGACAATACTCCAAGTGTTTAGTTCATAAACTAGACCAGAGATTGACTGAAGCAGCATTCATCTACTTCCGCTAATGTAGAGCAAGAGCATTTCGAATGCTATATGGCTAACTTCAGGCTTTGTCTGTAGTTTATAGAGCAAATAACAAGCTAACTCCCCAGCGGAGTTGCCAATTTGTTGTAGAGGTAAATCCCCTCTGCAGACAGAGGCGATCCCTACTAGCCTAGATCGGGTCTAGCAACAATCAAACATGCTACAACGCAAGCTCCTAATTGCAAAAATCAAAGCGCGATAGAAGGCCTACCTTAGGTCCAACGCTGTTGTCGTTGCGAAGAGGATAGTGCTCTCGATCCCTTGCTCCGACAGGTCCCAATTCCACCACTTGACGCGATCGAACACCTGCACGTACAAGAAACACGACGAACATACGAGCGTAAAACCATATAATTGAAATTATGTGTCAGTCAGAGAGGGCACAACTCATAAACAAGCATGAACAATACAAGTGGAACTATAATCATAGTCGCTTATATTAATGAAACAAAGGATGATACAACCTGGATCTGATGATGAAATCCTCCTTCGGCGGGTCGTCAGCGGAATATGTCTCGGTAAAGCTTGTCGGGAATAGGGACAAGCCTCTCTCTTCGATCGTCAATATCCTTGCTATGGATTTGGCACTATGAGGACTATCAAAGCCCTTGCAGCATTATTTAGGCTATGAAGGCTCTTGGAGATTCTTGGAGATTCTTGGAGACTCTTAGAGACTTGGAGATTAGCTTGCAAAGGGAAATGGCAAGCTTATATAGATGGTGGAAGAGGAGTTGGGATCCCTACAATCATGGGATTGGCCCTATCCTCAAGGAAGCTTCCATGAGAGGTGGAAAACTACTGCCTCTACATGGAAATCCGGAGCCAAACGTCCCAACTCAATTTAGAGACTAGTTCAGGAGTTGGTTAAAGTCAAAATTCCGCCATTTATTTTTAAAAAACACCCTTTATTAAGCCTAGCGTGAGTGCGACTCTGAGACAAAGCGCCAATTGGCTCGCCCTCTTTGAAGAATTTCCCCCATTGGCGCGGGTATAACATAGACTAGTCGCGCCAAGGATGAAAAGACTATTTTTAGGGTTTTTCACAAGGAGTTGTCTTGAGGGGAATGAAAGCCCATGTCTAGGGGAATGCCATGAAAGTGTTTTCAGGTTATGTCACTGCTCACAGGTCACAGAATGAGCCCTCCAATGTGCGGGATGGGGAATTGCAGGGATGGTGACAAATTGCTGTGTAACACAGGGGATTAGTGTTCCTTGATCCAAGGGGATAAGCTCCATGATTGGAAGGTTTTAGCTCGCACTGATTATTTATCAGAGGCTTCTAGTTGGAAAATATGCACCCAAATATGCTTCTAGAAGTTACTTTCACCTTTTAATTTATTTTAAGTAGGGTGCGTAGGTTTTAATGGAAAACAAAGCGTAAAGTTCCACAGGAAGGCTTAGTAATATCTGTGCATGCGCAGGAAATGACCGCGAAAGGTGCGAAATCCATCTTTAAGAGTTCTTAAGAGTTATTTTCCCAAATTTTGTGACTTGGTCAAGGAGTATAAATGTTTTACTTTTAAGGAAGCATGAGTATGGATGGTGATAGTTCCATTTTGACTATCAAATGTCATGGTGACAAATTTGCATGTAACATATTGACCCCTAATGTGTGAAGTCTAAGAAAATATTTTAAAAGAGTGAAGTGATTTATCATACCAAGGATTGGATCAGAGACATCGATCAAAAACCTGTAACAAACATACAATGCAAATATATAATCATCACTAAGGTAGGCATTCCCATACTCAGAGAAAAAATAATTCTATGTGTTGGTACAAAAATGACCTAGAATTACAACAATAGTAGACACAATATGGATGCAACCATTTGCCATGAATTGGTATACTCAAACATGAATACATAATTCCTCGTAACCTGGATAGATGAAACTAGATCCAAGGTCTTGATCTCCGTCTCTCAAACTAGAATGAATCTAACCATGCGATTAAATGTGTCGAAGTAGAAGTTTAAGGCGTTGATCTCTCTTTTCTTATATTTTTGGAGCTGGTTTCATAACATTTGGTATCAGAGCTTTGGATTCTAGGGTTTTGCTACTCCAAACAGGTCATCGTGGAATTTTCGCTACAACTTTTTTCTACAAAGGTTAAGAAGCTGAAATTTTTACAGCGCGAAACCAAAATATTGCAGAATGTCGTGGAAAAATTTCAGATCTTGGTTCACAATATTTTCAGAGATATGATTTGTGGAAGTTAGGGATTTTTGCAGGCTCCTGAATTTAACCTAAACAGGTCATCGTGAAATTTTCACCATAATTTTTTTTTCTACGAGGGTTCAAAAGCTGAATTTTTTACAGAGCAAAGCCGAAATCTTGAGGAATGTCATGGAAAAATTTTAGAGCTTTATTTGCATTATTTTCGGAGATATGATCTGTGAAAGTTAGTGTTTTTTCAGGCTTTTGAATTTCATCTCAAAGAGGTGACCCTGGGAAAATCGTCATAACTCTCACTTTGAGCATCAGATTGGAATTATATAAAAGTGGCCGCAAGTACACGGACTCTAGTTTCCTGTGTATCAATTTCAGAGCCGAAGGAGGAAACAATGACACATGGCATGCCGTACAAGTTCGCTCTACTGAACTAGTCCATAATTAGGTCATTGTGGGAGATTGGGAATAACTTTGTCTTGAAGAATCCAAATTAGGTGAGACCTGTGGCAATTGAAAGAAGCTTCAGAGGGATACTACAGGGCCTAATTTCAGTTTGGGAACCTGATTCATTAGAGAAGGCATTCAAGTTGGCAAGACAAATTGAATGTAAAATTATGGCGACAAGGAAGCCTACCACTCACATCTATAAATATGGAAGTATTTCTACTCCTAGACTTCCACAACCTACAAGGTTGACACCACAACATTTGGAAGAAAAAAGAGAAAAATGGCTTTGCTACAGTTGTGATAGAAAATACACTAAAGGTCATAAGTGTGCTGAGAAGAAATTATTTTACATAGATTGTGAAGAGGAGGAAGAAAATGAACAAGAAACTTCAAAAGAAGAGGATATACTCCAAGAACCAACCCTACTAGAAGAAGAAACGAGTCCGACCATATTGTGTAATGCATTGGTAGGAATTACCACTCATCAAACTCTCAAGATAGAAGGACATATCAAGAAGAGAAAGGTAATAGTGTTGATTTATTCGGGTAGTACCCATAATTTTATTCATTGTAAGGTAGCCAAGGAATTGAATTGTTTCCTATACCCAGCACCAAAATGCCAAGTGATGGTTGCAAATGGAGGAACTATAAATTTCTATAGAAAATGCCATAATATCAAGCTAACCATTGGGGAATGTGTATTTAATATTCCAATGCTTTCCATTCCAATGGGAGGTGCTGATGTTGTACTAGGAGTACAATGGTTACAATCTTTAGGGACGATAGATTTTAATTTTCAAAAAAATTTCTTGAATTTTTTTTCGGAAGGAAAGGAAATTGAATTATGGGGTATTGCAGGGAAGCCGGGAAATATAATAAGCTCTAATGTCATGACAAAGCTTCGGAAGAAAGAACAATGAGGCATAATTGCACAATTATGCTCACTAGAAGTTCCAACATCAAAATCATCTATTTCTCCAGATCTCCAAAATGTCTTGGACAATCATTCCAAGGTGTTTGATACTCCCAAAGGACTCCCACCTATTCGTGATCATGATCATGCTATTCATTTTATTCCAGGAAGTGTTCCTCCAAACACCAGGCCTTACAGATATCCTTATGTCCAAAAGAGAAAAACTGAATGTATGATTGCAAAAATGTTAGAAGCTGGTATAATTCAACCTAGTCAAAGTTCTTTCTCTGCTCTAGTAGTATTGGTGCATAAGAAGGATGGATCATGGGGCATGTGTATGGATTATAGGGAGCTAAATAATCTCACTATTAAAGATAAATTTCCCATTCCTTTGATTGATGAATTATTGGATGAATTACATGGCGCTATTTATTTTACGAAGTTGGATATTCGTTCAAGATATCATCAAATTAGAATGAAGACTGAAGATATTCCGAAAACAACATTTCGAACTCATGAGGGTCATTATGAATTTTTGGTCATGCCTTTTGGCCTTACCAATGCACCTTCTACATTTCAAGGGTTGTTGAATTTAATTTTCAAATCCTTCCTTAGAAAATTTGTGCTAGTATTTTTTGATGACATACTAATCTACAACAGGTCTTGGAAGGATCATGTTCAACATGTTGACAGGGTGCTCAAACTATTGGAGGAGAAACAATTATATGCAAAAACATACAAATGTTTCTTTGGAGTACAAGAGGTGGAATATCTGGGTCATATTGTATCTCACAAGGGTGTTAAGGTAGACCCTAACAAAATTAAATCCATTAAGGAATGGAAAGTTCCCACAACCATAAAGTAGTTGCGAGGATTTCTCGGGTTAACAAGGTATTATCGCAAGTTTGTTAAGAATTATGGGAGAATAGTAGCATCTCTAACAACATTATTGAAGAAAGATGCATTTTCATGGACTCCTGAAGCAACTAAGGCCTTTGAACATCTTAAAGAGGCAATGTGTCTAACACCGATCTTGGCTACGCCAGACTTCACAAAAACCTTTATTGTGGAATGTGATGCCTCAGTAAATGGAATTGGTGTTGTGTTAATGCAAGAAGGAAGACCCATTTCTTTTGAAATTCGTCCAATCAAAGGAAAGTATTTACAAAAGGCTATTTATGAGAATGAAATGTTGGCAATACTACATGCACTAAAGAAATGGTGACCTTACCTAATAGAAAGGCACTTCAAGGTAAAAACTGATCATGATAGTCTTAAACACTTTTTGGAAGAAAGACTATCTTTAGAAGAGCAACAAAAATGGGTCACAAAGATGTTGGGTTATGAATTTGAAATCATCTTCAAAAAGGGAAGCTAAATGTTGTTGCAGATGCATTGTCAAGAAAGGATGAAGAGGTGGAAGCATTTATTTGTGCAATTTCTATTATTCAACCAGATTGGATAACCGAAGCAAGGGATGAATGGAAGAAGGACGAAGAAGTGTGGACACTCATTCAAAAGTTGAAGTAATATCCTGGTACATCTGATACATTTAGTTGATAAAATGATTCCTTTTGGTACAAAGATCGCTTATATCTTTGTAAGAATTCCAAAATAAAACAAAATATTCTTTTGGAATTGCACACTTCTCCTTTAGGAGGACACTCAGGATTTTTAAAAACTTACCACAGGGTGAAGAAAGATTTTTTTTGGGATGGAATTAAATCTGATTTTAAAAATTTTGTGGTAGAATGTTTGGTTTTCCAGCAAAATAAAGTTGAGAGAATTAAGACCACGGGTCTTCTACAACCTTTATCCATTCCAAGTCAACATTGGGAGGAGATTTCAATGGATTTTATCAAAGGTTTACCAAAGTCTGAAGGAAAGAGTGTCATCATGGTGGTAGTTGATAGACTTACCAAGTATGCACACTTTGGTGCATTATCTCATCCATTTAAGGCAAGTACAATTACTACTGCATTTATGGAAACAATTCAAAAGCTACGTGGAAACCAAAAGATTATGGTAAGCGACAGAGATCCAATTTTTACTGGGAATTTTTGGACATAATTATTTTCTTGTTTGGGTACTCAGCTAGCTCATAGCTCATCTTATCATCCTCAATCTGATGGTCAAACTGAGATAGTGAACAAATGTTTGGAAGGATATCTTTGTTGTTTTGTATTCGTTAAACAAACACAATGGGTCAAGTGGTTACCTCTGGCGAAATGGTGGTATAACACTTCCTTCCACATTGCAGCAAAAATGACCCCATTTATGGCACTTTATAGATATCATCCACCATCCATCACATAATCTTTAAGAGAAAATTCTAGGGTGCAAGCAACAGAAGATCACATAGAGCATCAACAACAAGTTATCCAACTCTTAAAGAATAACCTCAATTTGGCACAAAATCGAATGAAACAACTGGCATATCAACATCGCAGCGAGAGAAGTTTTGATGTAGGAGTCTGGGTATTTTTACGGCTACTACCATACAAACAAATGTCCCACAAACAAGCTAAGAAGGATAATAAATTATCGCCAAAATACTATGGTCCTTACAAGGTGTTGCAAAAGATTAGTACTATGGCATACAAATTGGAGCTTCCTTCTTCTTCACAAGTGCATCCAGTTTTCCATGTTTCATGCTTAAAGAAGGTTATAGGTGACAAAAATGCCACTTCAATCAATATTTCCAGAACTTGATGAGGAAGGAAAAGTCATATTGGAACCTGAAACATTCACGGAAACAAGAACTCGACAACTACGAAATTGATCAATTTCAGAGTATCTCATCAAGTGGAAGAACTTACCCACTGAAGATTCTACATGGGAGGATGAGAATTTTATACAGAAGCATCCAAAGCTACTCAAGCATTGAGGACAACACTTTTTTGAAGGAGAGGGGCATGTTAGGTCCCCATATTACTAGTGTAGTCCCTTATTGTTATTAGTGTAGCCCCCTTATTGTTATTGTTGTGCCCTTGTAGCCCACATATTGTTATTATTGTTCCCTTACATTATTATTTTTAGGTCGGCTAGGATTATATTGTGACCCCATGGACCCCTATATATAGAAGGAGGTTTTTTCATTTATATCATCCAAGAATTTTTCATTTATGTAATGTATTGGAGGTTTCCCCCTCAAAGTGGCTGATTTCTAAGGCGTTGATCTCTCTTTTCTTCTATTTTTGGAGCTGGTTTCATAACAGTGAACCTGTGGACCATTTCATGAACCGTACTTTCCAGGTAATCGATTACTCTATTGTATTGCATTTCATCCATTTATTTTTTCTTTTTAGGCTTTAGGATTATTTTTTAGGGGAAAATATGTTTTTAGAAATCACCCGCGGGGGTGTGCGGGTTTTCCTCATCGGCCCTGCACACCCTGATAATTTTCAAAATAGAAAATTATCGTGGTTGCGCGGTTTTTCTATACAGAAAGTGTGCAAAAAAGCACTATGTGTAAAGAAAAAATCACATGAGCGCCGTAAGGTTTTTTCAAACATGATTTTCCTACCAAAAAAAATGCTCCAAGTTTCTCTAAAAATATTTTAATGCTCTTTAATGATTGTTTGCAGGACATTTTAAACAATCATGCTCGAGTGGAGGGAATGTGAGCACGAAACAGATGATAATGAGGCAATGGATAACCCGACAACACTACAAGCTTTGAAGAACTGTGGACTTTACAAATTTTGGTTCATTTAGGGAATGAAAACTCAAGTAGAGCTAATGACCTAGCTGGTAAACACCTGGGATATCCAGGAACACTTTTTTATCATTGGAGATCATCAACTCATCATTGATGTAGAGGATATTTGTTTTCTCACCATTTTGCCCCATAAGGGATGTGCCATTTCTCTGTTTGGACCATGGCGACGAGGGCAGTCTACCACTTCCTACACGGTGCAATATTGTACTCAAGATTCAAAACCGAAATATGGTCGGATCGATATTAAAACTGTCGAGCGAGTTGATCTAAATATTATTTCTTTCACAATCACGAAATTGTGTGGTAGTGCGGGTCCCCATGTGGCCACCAACGTACAAATGCAGACAACTGTTGAATGTTCCGAGGGAATGATATTCAATTGGTGCGAAGGAGTGGTTGTCAACATGAAAGGAAAAATTACTTGAGCCAAGAATAGAAAGCTGAAGAATTTCATGTATGACGCCATTCTAGTACCATTTTCTCTAGAGAGGATTCCACTCCTCATATCGCAGCAACATTTAGTGGATCCTATGGGACTGAGAGATCCTCACATGTTGTGATGGGTTTCACTGATGGCTCGCCATGGCGGCGATGGACGTCCTATTTTTTGATACACACCTTAGTTTTTCATATGACTAAGAAGCCAATTTTTTATGATCAAGGACTTCCCATAAGCAGGGATGGATTACAGGGGTGACTGATATGACACTCCCACCTGGATCACAGTGGGATGACTCAGGTAAAAAGTATCATTTTGATTTTTTATGTTTTATATATTTTTATTTGATTTTTATCATCCAATATTGATAATCAAAATTTAATGCAGATGTAGGACTGACACAACCAACAATGCTTTGTCGATTTGAGAGATGAGAGGCACAACCCATAGCAGCAATGCCACTGCAGAATGTTGCAGCTGAGGTATTAACAGAGTTGGAACAAAATATGGAGAGGCTGACTATAGACATCCCAGAGACTGGGACAAATGATTTCCCTCTTCGATACTAGAGGCATGTGATTGGAGTTCCTGATCCATTCAGACGATACTTGCGCTGAGTGGCACGTGATATAGTATGCTATCATGATCATCATCATGGATAGATGATGGTCATCTTAGAATACATTTTTTTTGTATCAATATATTTATATCATAAGGCATTTGATACCTATGATCACAAATGATATATATTTTTTGACAACCTATTATAAATTGTTATTTTGACCTAATGATGATTACTAATTTTTGGTCTCTGAGTATCTTGTTCAATATGGATTGAATATTGTTTTGATTTACATTCAATGTTGCAAATGTCTATTTAAAACTCGATCAGCCAATGAATTAGCTAACGTGTTTAAATTTTTTGAAATGTTTTGATATTCAATGTAATCAAACTGTTTTTCCAAGAGACAGACCCTTAAAACATTCTTAGCAATGATGGATTTATAATTTCATAAACATTTTTTAAATGTAATACAATGAGTTTCGAATCTAACATAAAAATCAAACGCTGGATGCAAAATGCAATGGCATCAGATAATAGCTCAATGACTGCGCTATAGTCTATTATGTTGTTTGTTGTTTGACCAAGGCAAACCCCATGAATAGAAACTAACTCATTAGTGGGTGAATAGATGACCCATGCAGTGGAAGACAAATTCCGTATACTACGACAAGCATTGTCAACAAAATTGATGTAAGTCTGAGGGAACGTCGATATTTGCAATATCGAGAGTAATCAAGATAAGCAGAAAAAGTAGTAGAAACTCGCAAAGAAAAATAACTAATATAAGACACACATTCCTAAAAATGTAACTAATGGACAATGAAGATCTACAAGAAATAAATCATGCACAATATCTCTTTAGATAAAGACCATTTTTGGGTTGATCCAAAGAGACACCGTCATAATCAACTAATTCGTAGGCCCTTTTTGCAAGCACATGCTTAAAAATGTAAGGGCCATGCCACATCGGTTCAAACTTACCAATGCCTAGCTTATCATGAGCTTGATCATATACTAAGACTAGATAACCTTCTGAATAGACACGAGGGTTAACACTTTGATCATATTGTGCCTTAACACGTTTTTTATGAGCCTCAACAACTAATGCAGTGGTGCAGCGAGTATCATCTAATTGTGCTAAGTATAAGAATTTTTCTTCCTCTTCAGAGGTAGCTGGTAATAATTTTATGGCTAGTTTTAGTGATGGAATTTCACATTTAATGGGTACAACAACTTCCAAACCATAAAAGAGTTGAAAAGGAGTAACCCTGTAGATGTTTTTGATGAGGTACGGTATGACCACAATGCTGAGAAAAGCATAGTATGCCAATTTGATTTATGAATTCCTATAATCCATTTAATCATATTGGTTAAAAATTTATTACAACTTCGATCTGACCATTGGCATGTGGGTAACGAGGAGTAGAACTATCATGGCGTAGGCCGAGCTGAGCAGAAAATTCAGTAATCATAATGTTTTGAAAGTGGCTACCATGGCCTGTAACGACGACTTGAGGGACACCGAACCTAGCTATTACATGATTGAATATGAAAATATATGCAGTTTCATTTTCAACCTTAAATGTAGGCATCGCCTCGACCCATTTGGTAAAATAATCTACAACGAGAATAATATACCCATGCCCCCTATCCGAGTGAGGGTTACATGTAATGAAATTGACACCCCATTTTTCAAATGGACCGACAACTATGATTAGGTGAAGATGAGTGGGAGGGACATACATCTTTGGATAAATAAATTGACAATTGTGACATTTTCTAACCGCAAGGATACAATCGTTGAAGAGTGACAACCATAAGTAGCCAGCGTGTAATATATTTTAGGAAGTGGAAAACCCAGACATATGACCACCGCATACTATAGAGTGGCAGTCATTTAAAACCTTCTCGAATTCCTCTTGAGTTTAACAACGTCGAAATATAGAATCAGAACCACGACGGTAAAGAGTGTCGCCAACAATGTTATATTGCTGAGATTGGTATCGAATCCTACGTCGATAAGATCATGAAATTTCAGGCAATTTTTTTTGGGTTTGAAGATATATAATGATATCTCCATACCAAGGATCTAAGGTACTGATCAGAAACAAAGATTCATTGGGAAGATGATCATCTACCACGATTTCAGATTCAGTGTAGGGACAATCACATAAAATTTCAACAAACACCAGTGATTTCTTTGATTTAGAATTTTCAAATTCCAAATCAAACTCTTGTAGGATGAATATCCACTTCGAGTATTTTCCCCCTAGTAGTTGTTTAGTTAAAATGTACATCATAGGGTTGCAATTAGATATCACGGTTGTTTTGCATAACAATATGTAGCGACATAATCTTTGGACGACTTGTATAGCTTCCAAGGACAATTTCTCCACATGTGTATACTTGGTCTTGGTTGGTGTAAGGTTCCAACTTAAACAATAAATCACATGTTCATTCCTGAATTCATCCTCTTAAACTAAAATAATTCCAATGGTGGAATCAGACGCAACTAAATATAAAAATTAATCTCGGTAATAATCAGGTGAATGAAACAATGGTGCATGGGTCAACACGCGTTTAAGTGCATCGAAAGATTTATCAGTAAGCTCATCCCAAACGAAGGGAACGTCCGGTTTTAATAGCCGAGTGAAACCTTTGGTTAACTCCGCATAGTTAGGGATAAATTGACGTAATTTTTTTTCTTTCCCTTGCAAACTATGGAGTTAGCGAAGAGTAGAAGGAGGAGGTAAATTAACAATAGCCTTAACCTTGAGAGGGTCGACACAAATGCCTTCCTTAGAAACGATGAAACAAAGAAATCATCCTAATTGTACACAAAAAACACATTTGTGTGGATTCAAACGGATATTGTAATGCCCACACCACATAAAAATGGTGCGTAAGTGTGTAGGATGATCTTGACGACGCATAGAGTGAGCAGGTAAGTCGTCTAAGTAGGGTTGAAAAATATGTTTGGTATCGTGAAATGCGTAAGACATGGCCCTCTGAAAAGTAGGCCAATGTTCTTCAAACCGAAGGGTAATTTACGGTATGAAAAAGTTCCTCATGGACAAATAAACGTTTTTTGGGTTGATCGGAAGGGAATATGTTTAATTGATTATATAGATAAAATCCATCCATAAATGGAAATATTTCGTTGCCAACACAATCACCAACAATTTGGTCAGTGTAGGGGGTAGGATAATTGTCTTTGGGACAAGCCTCATTAGCATCCTTGTAATCAACACATACTCTAATTATTCCATGTTTTTTGTTCACTGGAACAATATTAGATACCCAATCCGTCAATGGAATAGGATAAATAAAATGTGCACAAAGTAGTTTTTCAACCTCAGGCTTAATAGTGGCTGATTTTCACGGATGTATAAGACGTAATATCCATCTGATAGGTTTTGCATCCAGATACGTCTTAATTTCGTGAACTACAATGCTAGGATCAATTCTTGGTGTCTGGTCATAAGACCAGGAAAAAATGTCGCAGAATTCCTGAAATAGGGCTTTGTACTTGTTGATTTCATCAAGTGAGCATGAAACACCTATATGAATGTTTATAGTTATTCCAGGTTTGACTAAAATGTCAATTGGAATTGTTTCCAAAATGTACCCTAAATTAGTTTTGGAATTTGAATGAAGGATTGGCATAGGGTTTTGAGGTTCACTAACATATTCGGTCGAGAAAATATTTGAAAATTCATTCTTGAATCTATCAAGGGCCAGTAGAAAAGAGGAGCGATGGTGAAGATCATCCCATGGTAATTCATCCAATGAAAAAAATTCCCAAATACTTTCATCAGTTGAAAATACATGTTGGAAAGGATCAGAAAAAGGTGTGATTGTTAAACCTGATAGATGGGAAGACTCGTTATTGATCACATTTACTTGATAAGTATCGGTTGATGAAGGAGTAGAAAACGATTGAACTACCGATATGCCAATTCGTATTGACTCAAAGGCATTTGATTGCCATAAAGGCCTAACTCTGAATCTGAAGGCATAATCCATGGGTCATCGAATGGTATTGTTCTTGATGTAATCATGTTGACATTAGAAATAGTAAGAGGAACATTCGGAGGAGGCATACCAAAAGTTCCCACAAGAGCTGAGTCTTTAAGCAGTCCTACTCCAACATTTCGTACATGATAACCAACTTTCCAATGCACGGGACATTATCCGTAGTGGAAGGATAGGAGGTATAGTAAGACAACTGATCAATTTTTACAATCTTCCCTTTATGGGGGTACATTATTAACTGAAATACCGATGATACTACAATTGTCATAGCATAAGACCAACTTTGTCCTAAGATAAGGTTGTAATCAAGAGGTGCATCAATGACTTACACCTCAAGAGTAACTATTTTTCCTTCTACCTCTATGGGAAAGTCCCGAAGAATTCCAAATAGAAGAAAACCTCTTCCATCGAAGGCTTTCATAATCATAGGTGATTGATTGATTGTTGGAGAACCAAGATTTTTCCAACAAGACAAAGACACAATGCACGTAGATGCTCCTTCATCAATTACCATGCAAAAAACTCTCCTGGATTTGACTAAAACAGGGATTTGAAAATCCATTTGGTGCGGGTGTCTAGGTACAAAATTCTCGAGATCAAATACAATGAGATTAGAGTCTTGAGGGTCAATTACTCCAATAGTTGACAATAGTAACTTCCTCTAGGTTAGATAAGGCTGCAACACTTAGAGGGCCGACATTGCTGAAGGTGGCATAGCCGAATCTTCAACAATATTGTAGTTCTGAGCGGATCTCACATGTGGATTGAAAGCTGATTTTCGAAGTACACCCCTGGAAGGCAGTTTAATTACTAAATCAGGATTAGTTTTCTCGATGTGTAATGGTTCGGAAATAGGAGGAATTGACGCCAGTGGTTGAATGGATGATCCAATTTCGTTTCCAATTATAGGACTCTTAGATCCATAATTTTGAGATCGCGTTGCAACCATGACCTGGGAGAACATCATCAGGATATTCACTGATGAATTAGAAGAGGATCCATTGTGGGAAATCATTTTTCTATCTTGGAAAGGAAAAATATCCTTAATAATAGCGGGTGTGGGTGAACCTTTGAAAAAGTTAGATACCTCAGCCTGATGAGGGCACTCTTTTATGTAGTGATCCTCGTCACATATAAGACAATGATAATGAGGTTTCCTCTTTTCGTCAAATGATTCAATTTTATCTGTCTTTTCTTTCGAAAATTTATTTTGTTCGTTTTTACCCTTCCCTTTATTTTTACTCTCGGCTGACTTATTCTTGGTGGTAGATGAATCTACGACATGGATTTCGACATTAGTTTCCAGAGAAGAGTATCCTATAGGTGAATCAGGTAAAGTTATGATTGGAGTAGTAGACTTGCATTGTTTCTTCTTACTCTTTGATGTGTTCACTGTACCAATTACACCTTTTGCGACATGAGAGACGAAAGAAGTCGTAACAAGTTGACTTGGGTGAGGTAAATCTGGAATATTTTCATACAAAGTGCCATACTATGTGTAAACAAGGTCTAGATATTGGATTTGAGAGATAACCTACTCTTATGTTACAATTCCCCCTTTAACTACGCCTTCAGTAATATTAGGGAGTAATGACTTAATAAACCACTTAGCTAGAATTTGATCTCAGATGAAAACTTTGACTAAACGACGTCTATGTCGCCATTTGTGGATGTGATCTGAAATGTACATAGATGTACTTTGTTTGAGTGAAGTCAAAAGTTTCGCACTATTATCACAACAAACTGGTAATTGAAAATGAGTAAGGTAATCAGTTGCTAAGGCATTGAAATTATTGAAAGATCCTCGTGGTAACTCAATATACCACTTTGCAGCTAAACCGATCAAATTTCTCTGAAAAATTCTTAACCGAATGGAATCGTAGATTAAAGAGTTGGATGCACACCACAGATGGTAAGTCATAACATGGTTTGAGGGATCCTCTCCAGATTTTCTTTCAAATTTCGTAATGTCACTGGGCAACTTAGTAGGCATGGCTGACCAAAATAGAATATAGTAAATTGGATCATTCGTTAGTTGAGACAAGTCTGGTAAATCTAAATTTGCTATAAAAGGTAACAACCGGTTAGGGTCTTGCTGAGCAAATTAATAACCTTGAGGGACAAGTCTATTACTTGGAGGAGGGTGTCCATGGTAACATGTAATAGCCTGAGCAGTTGGAATTTTCACACCTCCAGGATATCGAGGGGTAGCCACACCAAATTGGGGTTGAGATGATATCTGAAATGTATGAACAGGGTAAGGTTGACTCTGGAAAGGTGG
This sequence comes from Pinus albicaulis, assembly GCA_034641835.2. NCBI lineage: Eukaryota > Viridiplantae > Streptophyta > Pinopsida > Pinales > Pinaceae > Pinus > Pinus albicaulis. Next base: position 253,492 of record JAXQQM020059213.1, on the reverse strand, counting down.
ATTTGGTCCCAATTTTCCATATTAGAACTATCCTTGAAATGGCTGGCCTTGAACAAATTGACCTTGAAGAGGTTGACCTACCAAGGCTTGCCCCTAAAGAGGTTGACCTACAAATGGTTTCCCCTGAAGAGGTTGTCCTACAAAAGGTTGACTTGTTTGCGTAGCTTCTATATCAGGTTTTCCCAAAGATGTTTAAGGAATCAACTGGACCATATGTCCAGTTTGATGAATAACACTCTGAGGGATAACGTGTGTAATAATTGGCGTTGAAATTTGAAGGGTCGTAGCAACACAAACTTGGGAAACTCCTGGGATGGATGTACTTGGTTGTTGAACATATGTTTGCATAGTATATTGGACATGAGTATTAGGAGTACTCGGGGCATCCTGCTGACTACTTGGCACAGATGTCCCCAGTGTAATTTGAAGTGTACCTTGAACAGGTTATTGGACCTGGGTGTAACCAAATTGTCCAAGTGGATGAGAAGGTTGATTATAAGGCATTTGTGGGGTAGATTGCAAATTTTGTTGAGTAAATGAGGGATTCCATACAATCTTCATCCCTAGATAAGGATTTCCCATTGAGGGTTGTGACACATAAGGTTGACCATAACCAGTTTGAGGAATTATACCATAACTTTGATAATTACCAGGAATAGGCCACCCTACAACTGTAGGATAAGTTCCAGTGAAAGGTTGTCCTCTCGGAAGAGGTTTTTTCTCCCCAGGCAGAATGTAGCCACCCGATGAGCTAGCTTGAAAGGTGTTCCCGAAAAACATATAAACATGGTCTGTAGTCAAAGGTTGGGCAGTAGACTCAAATAATCCAGTTGACACAGTAGAATTTTGAGAGGAAGGAGATGCTCCTGAAAAATTTCCAGAAAGCGATTGGTACCCAGCAAGAACAGAAGGACCACCATACAAAAAAAATTCTGGAGAAGATGAAAACATAGATGAATCAGTAAACATGCTTTTAGAAGCCATGTTAGATGTAGTATATCTGGGTAAAGAGTAAAATGGGATTCGACAACGTGGATGTAACTAGAAGAATGTAAAAAGTCAGTAAATTGAAGATACCAAGGATCCAGTCGACAAGGAGTAAAAGGAAAATCTAATGGGTAGTTTGGTTCACCATGCCTTAAATCTAAAGATACTTGACGAGAGGTAATTTCAACTTCTTCTTCTTCGTCAGTGATTTCGTCAATGCTAACAAGGCCAGGAGAAAGATTCTCAGTGATGAGAATATTTACTATAGTGAGCGAGGACGACCAGGAGTAGGGGCTATAACATTCGAAGGCATCTCAAATGAAGTGGAATCAGACTCAGGTTAAGATATTTCTGGTTCATTAAGTTGCGTATCTGAGAACTCACCAGTGACAGATTCAACTGTGACTACTTCAGAAACTTCTGGTGGATTTTCTTCTAAGTTTTTTTCAAATATTTTAGGTCTATTAACTTCAAAACCAGGATGTATTATGATAGATGATTTTGCTGGTTTAGAAGACCCAACTCTGGTTGATTGAGTCCTTTCAGTTTTGATCTTTTCCAATTGACTAGCTGTATATTCAGGGGGTTTCCCATGTATTCTACGTGAATGTCTCGGTAATTCAACCATGATTAATTAATTTATCACAAGAAATAAAAAAATTTAATAAATCACACCTAAGACCTCTAAATGTAACCAAACAAATGAACATGCGCTACAAAATCTAGGAGGAAAACCACACACAAACAATATGTTTCCACAATAAAATCACTAGTTGGTGATTAAATCCGACCTCACAGAGATCAATGTGGAACACTAGCGGTTGGAATAGTTACCTTGACAACTTGCTTAATGAAACAATCTGGTGCAAGTAATTCCACTATGCCATTTTGAAGTGAAGACTACCCTCCAGAAAGTCCAAGTGAGTCTAGTCAATGTCTGCTCCAGGTAAAGTGAGACCTTCCCTCCACCATCACCTTGGAAAAATCCTAATATTGTAGCCACTAAGGTTACCAACTGAGACAATTCAACTCAGGGGAATAGTCTATGGCCTGATATATATGCAAGAGTAGAGTATCAAAGCTCAATCCCCTTGAAAGTTCCTCGACATGGTAAATACGAGGTTTACTAACAAGTGATCCTAGGATCCTCGACAATGGTTAATCTGAGGTTTACCGTTTGTAATACGTGCACATCTTCTATCTTTACAATGAATTAGGTATGATTACTCCACCAGGTCTGACATGACCTCGTGCTTGACTCTTTTAAGAAGAGCTTCCCAGAGAAAAATTGCAACAATTGGGTTTTTCCCTACCGCAATATGCTATTTGTTTGTTTAATTGATTTGGAAAGTTAATTACTCCCCATTCCAAAGCACTAATCTTGTGTTAGATTGGTGGAACGAACCCTAGAAAATGTAAAAATATCTAGATTTATTTTAATTAGCGTTGTATTAATTTGGTTGTTGTTTATGCAAAGGGGTATGGAAATGAAACTTAATGATGTTGTGACCGAATCGAAAAATACACTAAATGCATTCAACAATGAACATGCAATTCTTCATTTCAATGAATCGCTAGTTAGGAGAAAGTAGGAGGTTCTTTGAACTAAAAAAAATGCAAATTCCTTAAAAAATCCCAAAACATTCCTTTTTAATTAAGAAATAAATTTCACTTTGAAGCATGACCAATAACACTTGTAATGAATTTTTTTGTTGATTCCAAGTGAAAATATACAATTCTATTTGCGAATAATCTTTCAATTCTTCAAAATCAAAGAAAACTACATAAACCTACAAATTATAAATTTTTTTTTTCGAAATTGAAAGCTCTTTATTAATGATCTGACTAATGATACCTATGAGTGTACTTTCATGACTACTTCCAACTGAAAGAAAAATAAATCATTTTTTCACTTATCAAACAGAAGGAATTTCATGAAGATTACTTTTTAGAGACAAATCCTACTTCATTTATCTAGAAGTTTTCCTTTGCAAATGAGAAAAAATAATTACTCAAACAAGAAGGAGTAACAAGATACCTTGTAGCTCCAAAATAAAAATACAGAAAAACAATGATCTGGGCATTCAATCTATCTTTTCAACCAGAGCAATTTAGCAAACTAGGGCAAACCCTACCTGAAAAATGCAAAAGGGATAATTTCTCAAAAAAGACACTAAGGCGATTAAAATGAGTTCACAAATGGACTTCGAGGGTTGATAAAAGTAATATTGAACCTTTAGAAATTAAACATCAGACTCTCGCAGAGAGAAAATTCATTTTTTTCAAAAATTCTCATGGGGTGTGTAGGTATCCGGTGAAAACGAGTGCACATGCGCATTGTGTTAAACTGAGAACTGCGGAAATTTACACTCTATTTTTGAAAGAAAACCACACAGGGGCAAGAAACTTCATAAAGTAAAATAAAAACAAGGTGTTCTAACTCAGAGGATCTAAAATTTCATAAACCCAACAATGCTAAGACTGAATCAAACTAGAAAAATAGGAGAGCTAAACCAAAGAGAACTGAGAGAACTAATCCGTTCCCCAGTATGGTCACCAATTTGTTATCTGGATAAATCCCTCTTGCGGACAAGAGTGATCTCCCTAGTATCCCAACAGATAACTAGAAACAAACAAACATAAGAATATCTCTTTCCCTAAGCTATTAGAATTCAGATTATCAAAACTAGAAAAGAGAGGATGATGCTCTTACCTTTCAATGAGATGCTTGGTGAAGACCTTGCCTTTTGACCCAAAGAAGCTCTTCAATGTTGAGAAGAAACCTGTAGCCACAAAAATACAAAGAATTAAAAGCATCTGCAGTATAATAATAATCCAATTACCAGCTTAACTTAATGATCAAGGCCGAGATTAAGAAATGTAATTTCTTTAATGAATCTGGAAAACAACACAATGATAAAAAGTATCCAAATCTATTATTCTAGAATAAAATAGAAATCTTACAACCAAGCCTTGTTGTTGTATAGGTTCCTCTTGTATTCCTCGCAATATTCCTCCTTGGTTTAACAAGCTTTCCACTCTAAAATGACCAACATAATATTACCATAAGTGAACACTCCTAACCTTGAAGTCTCAGCTCAATTGATAGGAGAGACTAAGGAGGTTTCAGATCCACCAAATATGGGTGAGATCCACAAATGAGGGGATTAGGGTTCCTTGATCCAAGGGGATAAGCTCCATGATTGGAGGGATTTAGCTCGAACTAATTATGACTCAGAGGTTTCCAGTTGGAAAATATGCACCCAACTATACTTCTAGAAGTTACTTTCACCTTTTACTTTATTTTAAGTGGGTGCGCAGGTTTTAATGGAAAACAGAGTGCAAATTTCCACAGGAGGCTTAGTAATATCCGCGTATGCGTAGGAAAATACCGTGAAAGAAGCACAAGCCATATTCAAGAGTTCTTAAGAGTTATTTTCCAAAATTTAATGACTTGGTCAAGGAGTATAAATGTTTGACTTCTAAGGAAGCATGAGTATGGATGGGATGGATCCATTTTGACCATCAAATGTCATGGTGACAAAATGATGTGTAACACCATCCATTGGTGAATTGCAATTTTTTTAATCCATCGAAAATCTAAATTTTTTTCCCTTTAGTGAACGTTGAAACTCATACCATTGGAAAGCTTCAAAATTTGACCTTGGAAAAACTTAACTTTTTGTCTTTCGACGAACTCAAAATTTTGACTTTCAATGGAACTCAAAATTTTTCACATTGGCAGACTTCCAAATTTATCCCATTGGCAAACACAAAAAATTGCCTCATCAGTGAACTTCAAAATTCATCCTCATCATTTAACAAAACATGCACTTAAGTGAACTACAAAATGATGCTCATCACTTAACTTCAAAGAACTAAAGAATGGTCCTCATCATTGAACTTTGACAAACTACAAAATTATTTTCATCATCGAGATTCAAAATATTTCTTTGGTAAACCACAAAATTCTTCTTCATTTATAAACTAGCATTTGCACCAAAAGGGTGCAAAGACATGTTGAAATAAGTGTAGACGAGTGTATATTTTTAAGTGATAAGTCTATTTTTAGAATTTGGATCAAAGTATATTTTTAGCAGTAATCTATTTATAGATGGTAGAGAAAATTATATGGATGGATGGGCGTCTAAGTTTTGAATGCATGTGCAAATTTGTTTCGTGGAATGAATGTCTAAAATTAGAATGCATGTCAATTTTTGTTAAGCCCTTAACAAAATTAGACAATAAATAATTATCTATTTTCAGTGAGCACTTGGAACTATTTAACTGAAGTGTCAAATCAATTAGCTAAGTGGATTTTGAGTTGAAGTGATTGGTTGGTGGACATGCTAGTGGACTTCGTTGTAACTGAGTGATACAAAGTTGTAATAGAGCTGGATGTGTATTTATGTGAGTTGTTATTTAGTTTAACTCAGTTAAGTGAGTTAAAATCAGTTGTGCTAGTTGTAACTAAAGATACACTAGTGAGATATCAGTGAATTAAATATTAAATTAATTCACATGGAGTGATCTCACTTGCACCTGAAGAAATACTATTGTTAACTACATGCATGTCAGTTCCAGTGGAGACCTAGTTGAGAGATAGGTGAAAGGGCCTAGTTGACTATCAGTTGTGACTATAATGATGCATTAAATACACATACACACACATTGGAGATGCTTATGAGGATTGCACAGTCAAGGCTGTCCATATCTAAATCATTTAGAGGTTCTTGACCATCAGGGATTGTGTAGTGGAGGTAGGCTGTCAGGAGGCAGTAAATTAGTGCATGTGTGAACCAATTTTTGTATGACAGTGTGAGATGATTGTATATTGTACTGAGAGCTCTTGGAGCTAGAGATTTGTATGATATTGTTTCATGATCCATGATATACATAATATATGTTAGTTGGGGTTTTTAGCTTTAAGGTTTCCTGATAAAAACATCTTGTTATGTGCAACTGATTTTTCTTCATGTGTTTGCAATTGGCGATTTAATTTCCACAAAAGAATTAAGTAGAATGATTATGTTTTTAATAGTGGATATAATTGTTAGATTAGGAGAGTCTGGAAATACATCACAATATTGTATTAATAAAATTTCTACATGGTATCGTAGAAGAGAAGATTGCAATATTGAAGCAGTGATGAGTTTTTTGTTGGTGGAAACAATTCGAAATTGCTCCAAGAATTTCTTAGTGTGACAATTGAGTAAAAAATGAAATGGCTTTCAATGGGTTTCGATTGGAGTATGCACTCGAGGGCAGCTTGAACTACATAGCCTGGAAGGACATGATGGAGGCGGTGCTTGAAGATAATGGTTTGAAGGAGTTCATCGATAGTGATTTTCCTAAGCACACTTCGACAAATGTTGCATTACTTGACGCATGACAAAATAAAGTAGCAAGGGCAAGGATGATTATGTTGGAAGGTGTGAGAGACGATATTGTCTCAAGACTTCAAGGGAAATCCACTCCATATGCTATGTGGAATTCTTTGACGGATCTTTTCCAAAGCAGCAGCGACTATAGGAAATTGGCGCTGAAGGATAAACTCAGAAAAATCAAGATGGAGAAGAACGACACTATTCCGGTATACTTAACAAAGTTTGTCCAATGTAAGGATGAGATTGGGAGTGTAGGAGTAAGTGTTGCTGATGATGATTTGGTGATCTTGGCTCTCTTGGTACTTCCTAATAGTTGGCATAGTTATCAAGACTTTGTCAACGAACGGGATTGCCAAATTTGGAACAACTATGGTCAGATCTAGTGCAGGAGGAGTTCAGGCCGAACACCAAAGATGGCTCTTCATCAATGTGTGATGATGAAGAGGATTTTTCTTTGGTTGCCAAGGCGAAGAAGAAGAAGGGGAAGAAATTCCTTTCTAAATCTGAGGCCGGTGAAGATAGCAAGGAACACAACATGTCTAAAGTGAAGTGTTTTCACGGTCACGAGTATGGACATATTGCCACAAATTGTCCACATAAGAAGAAGAACAAGATGGTTGCCGGAGCTGCAGCTGGTGAGGCTCTTGCCTCACAATTTGAGCTTGAATTCTCATTTATTGCATGCATGGTGTCTAGTGCATTGGGATCGGTGTGGTGCTTCCTTTCACATGACAGGAGATGAGAAAATTTTCAGTGACTTGGAGGAGAAATATCTCTAGATGCATATTGAGTTGGGCGACGATGGACGATACAGTGTGACTAACATTGGTACCATTACCTTTCAGAGGGTGTCAGGTAAACTCTTTCATTTAAAAGATGTTATGCATGTTCCTGGTTTGAAGAAAAATTTAATCGCAATCGCAATGTTAGAGGATAGAGGTTATGATGTTGTCTTTAGTGAAGGAAAAGTTATCATGCGATGCAAAGAAACAGGGAAAGCCAAGAAGGTTGGGATTCGATTTAAGACTATCTATAGACTTGAAGTAGATGGGATTTCTATTGAGCTTCCTACAGTTGGGAAGTGTGAGAAAGTCATGCAATTGACGCTTGAGAGGGGGCTAGATTTGCATGCAGGTAAGAGTGAACCTCGGGATGTGGAGCAACCACAAGATGAGGATCATGGAGTGGGAGAAACCACTCATGTAAATAAATTTCAAGCTATATGGGTAGAGGGAGTGCATGCAGCTATACCACCAAGTGAGAGGTGGGGCGACATGCATGAGTAATCCCAAGAAGAGATTTTTGGGCAGGATTCACTAAGATGGTGTGGATCTCATGAATCGAACCTGGCTACGAGGATCCCATAGAGTAGCAGTAGTAGGATCAATTGGATTAATACAGTCAAATGTCATGAGGACATGAAATCAAAGTGACAGTGTCAGATACTAGAGCGCAGATCAGAGTTGGCAGTAAGTGCAGAGTGCATGGATGCGGGTGTTAGCAACATAGTGGTTCCTAAAGACATGTTCAATAGCTAAGCAGAAGTCAGAAGACTTTGATGACAGATGCATTATAATGATTCAGTTGTTTGGAGGCTATTCAGTTTTAGAAGTGTTGCATGCAAAGGTTGAAGGGTGAATGCATGGAGTTGCATGTCGTATGCAAAAAAAAATTCCTTTCTTGTTGAGAGGGAGTGTTGAAGATTGCAACAAGAAACAGTGAAATTGGCATCCGGAAACATCATCCTTGATCCTAGTGAAAAATAAGCACCTACAATAGGTGGGGCTCACACAGGTTATTTTTAGGTGATATTTCTATTTTCAGAATTTGGATCAAAGCCTATTTTTAATAGTAATATATTTATAGATGGTAGAGAAAATTATATGGATGGATGGGCATATAAGTTTGGAATGCATGTGTGAAGTTGTTTCATGGAATGCATGTCTAAAATTAGAATGCATGACGATTTTTGTTACGCCCTTAACAAAAATTAGAAAATAAATAATTATCTATTTTCAATGAGCACTTGGAACTATGTAACTGAAGTGTCAAATCAGTTAGCTAAGTGGATTTTGAGTTGAATTGGTTGGTTGGTGGACATGCAAGTGGAATTCATTGTAACTAAGTGATACAAAGTTGTAGCAGAGCTGGATGTGTAGTTATGTGAGTTGTTATTTAGTTTAACTCAGTTAAGTGAGTTAAACTCAGTTGTGCTATTTGTAACTAGTTGTAACTAAAGATACACTAGTGAGAGGTCAGTGAATTAAATATTAAATTAATTCACAAGGAGTGATATCACTTGCAACTGAAGAAATACTAATTTTAACTACATGCATGTCAGATCCAGTGGAGACCCAGTTGAGAGATAGGTGAAAGGGCCTAGTTGACTATCAGTTGTGCCTATAGTGATGCATTCAATGCATCTACACACACATTGGAGATGCTTATGAGGATTGCACAGTCAAGGCTGGCCATATAGAAATCATTCAGAGGTTCTTGATCATCAGGGATTGCGCAGTGGAGGCAGGCTGTCAGGAGGCAATAAATTGGTGCATGTGTGAACCAATTTTTGTATGACAGTGTGAGACGATTGTATATTGTACTGAGAGCTCTTGGAGCTAGAAATTTGTACGAGATTGTTTCATGATCCATGATATACATAATATATGATAGTTGGGGTTTTTATCTTTAAGCTTTCCCAGTAAAAACATCTTGTTATGTGCAATTGATTTTTCTTCATGTGTTTGCAATTGGCGATTTAATTTCCGCAAAATAATTAAGTATAAGGATTATGTATTTAGCAATGGATATAATTGTTAGATCAGGAGATTTGGGTAATACATCACAATATTATATTAATAAAATTTCTACATGACCTTATTTGGATTCTTCAAGGCAAATTTATGCCTAATATCCTACAATGGTCTAACTATGCACTGGTTCAGTAGAGTGAACATGTATGGCATGTCACGTGTCACTGTTTCCTCCTTCGACTATGAAATTTATACAAAGGAAACTACAGTCTGCGTACTTTCTGTCACTTTTACAGAATTCCAATCCGATTCTCAGAGATATATTTATGAAATTTTTTCCAAGGTCACATCTTTGAGATGAAATTCGGGAGCCTGCAAAAGCCCTAAATTCCACAGATCATATCTCCGAAAATATTGTGAACCAAGATCTGAAATTTTTACACATTGTTCCTCAAGATTTTTTCACAAATGGGTTTTTGTTTTAGCTTCTGAACCTTCGTAGAAAAAATTTATAGCGACAATTCCACGATGGCATGTTTGACGCAACGAAACCCTAGAATCCAAAGCTATGATACCAAATTTTATGAAACCAACTCACAAAATAGAAGAAAAGATAGTTCAATGCCTTATAAATCAACCTCTTTGAGGGGGAAACCTCCTTTAATTATATAAATGAACAATTCTTTGATGATTCAAATGATAAAACCTCCTTTCTATATATAGGAGTCCATGGGGTCACAATATAATCCTAGCTGACCAAACAATAATAATGTAAGGGAAAAAAAATAACTAGTGGGCTTTTATGGGGCACAATAATAACAATATTGGGACTATAGGGGTACAAAAATAACAATAAGGGAGCTACACTAGTAACAATAAGGGACTACACTAGTAATATAGGGACCTGACACTTGTTTAACTAACACTCAATGGTCATGTCAAACTCTACTAGAAATTATGGTCACCATGCTTAATTACATGACAACTTTGATTTAGTGAAAGGAAACTTGCTGCCACATTGTTCATCTTCACAAAAATGACTTGCCTAACGAGTAGTGCATCCATGCTCATAGATAATGCATAAATATGGTCATGTCTTTTTCATGAACATGGTACCTCCATTCATTATCCTATAGCATTATGTGTCAAAACTCCTCAAATGGTAGAATTTGAACCAGATGTTTACACTTCAAATATCTACTCAAAGTCTAGAAACTTCAACATAGATGCCATTATAAGTTAGCACTTTAATATGTAGAATTCTACCTAACATTTTGTAGACCAATTCCATGGTTTATTTTTCTTCAACAAGTCATTAAATGGCATCATAATCTTGGTGTAAGCCTTAACAAACCTACAATAGTGGATATCCAAACCAATAAAACGTCTTACCATATGGAATGTTCTTGGCTCCTCCCAATCCATAATATTTTTCATAGGATCCATGTAGATGCATCCTTATCCAATAAAATAGCCCAAGATTGGAATTTTGATCCTCCTAAAGACACACTTAGACTTCTTCAAGTAAATTTATTATGACTCAACACCTCAAATACATTTTCCAAGTGCCTCTTATAGTATTTCATGTTCTCATTGAACACCATATTGTTATATAAATATAAAATCACTAACTCGTCTAAGAATTGTCTGAAAACATCATTCACTAAGGTGAAAAATGTATTAGGGGCATTGCAAAACCCAAAATGCATAGTAAGAAACTAAAAAATTCCATACTTTTTACACATACTATCTTCACCTCAACTCCTTTTGCAATGCTTGGTAATATCCCTACCTGAAGTTTAACTTTGAAAAAAACTTTACCTTAGCAAACTTTTCATAACTATCTACTACCAAAATTAATGAATATCAATTCTTAACGGCTTGCTTATTTAATGCATGGTAATCCAGGCACATATTCAATTCTAGGGTGTCCTTCTTTTGGAAGAGGAATGGTGTGTCATCATTAACAAACTTGATCAACTTCTTCCTAAATCCTTCAACTTCTTCCACCAAATATGACCATCTTATTTTCAAATGACATGAGAACTATCTAGGTTATCCTTATGAGCTCCTACCCAAGGAAAAATTCAAAATAATCCAATTGAACCACTATGAAGTTCACATAGACTTTCCACTTATCCAACTTAACTTGAACTCATAATTCAACCCAAATTGCCTTTTTAGCCTTAGAATTGACCACCTTTACTAAAGAACCACCTAATACAACTTTAATTTTGAATTTAAGTGCAACTCCTTCAAGAATTTATGGGAGGAACCATAATATGCCAATCTTTACACCATTCTTCAAATCATAATCAAGTCCACATAGTGAACTTGATTTAGGCTATGTCCTTGGTTGCCAACCAAGGCACCTAGTCTTTGCAAAAACTTCTCCAAGGAGGGTTGCTCCCTTCCTTCTACTATAGAATTCAATTGCACAAAATTTATTAAATGAACTCAATTACAACTTGAATAAACCAAAATTTCACCTTTTATTGAATAATATTTCCAATTGGTACCATGGAGCACTGATCCGGATTTCTTCAGCTACCAAAATCATCCAAGATATTTTACTTTTGTGATGTTAATAGAATTTAATTTAAAAGATCATAAAAGAACCACATGTGCATGCTTAAACAAGAGGAAACATAATGATTATCAACAAATAAAGAACACGACACATTGATAACGGAGTTCTTCTAGTGTGAGCTACGTCTTCGGGCTTGGTGTCAAGATAGTGGTGATCGCTTCATTAATTTTTGCTAATTACGATGATGTAAATGGAATATTATTTTTCATAACAAGGAAATATACCCTAAACAAGAGTGGCTTGTCTCTCCACGAGACATCTCCCTTCGGGAACTCTCACTCAAAATTGGATTTCCTTCAGCATGACCAGCTAATAAAATCTCATAATAATGCGACAACAAGCATCCCTCAACATAGTGTCAAAAATGGATCTCAACAATAGTAACATCATCTTAGAAATAAAAAAAGGAAAAAAAACATGACTGCATCATGTACCTCCACATTCGAAGATCGAAAAAAAAATGCAAAGCTCAGCTACTGAAATTGACTGCATCATTGAATTCATGGCGACGAGTAGTATAAAATCTACTATCAACTCGTCCAATTCTGACATCGTCAAATTCTGTGCCTTTGGGAATCATTTAGATTCCTCATGATTCCACAAATATTCCTCTCCACTGGCTTAATGAAGATCCAATACTCAGATGAAAAATCTGATCTTGCCATCACGATCCTTGCAAAATGCTAATAAAAATTAGTATTAAGTCGGCCATATTCCGACACTTGAAAAATTCAACCTCCAAGGGAATATTTTAGATTCATAAATATTCTTCAAAGGTTCCTCGCTGTGGGGCACTTGCAATTTTTCTGTTTAGATGGCAAATATGACTTCATCATCTACGTCCCTGTGAAATTCTGAAAAAAAATGACTATAAACTTGATAACATTCTGACAATTTGAAATTTTACCTCCCAAGGAATATTTTTGGCATCTTGAGATTCTCAAGTTCAGGGTTCCGTCCTCTGCCTAGCTCATGGTTCTGCCACACTGTTCTGTTGCTCGTCTGCTACGCATCCTCCATGGCCCGGTCAAATAATTTATTAATGTTTAAATAAAAATTGGCAGTTGGACTTACCAACATGGCTCGTTGGCCCATTGGTAAGCCTTGGTAATGGTGGCAGGTAGGTCTGGGTTCAAACCCCACCGACCTCCCAAAATTGGTGCACATTGTTATTTTATTTCCGCATTTACTTAACCATTTACCAATGGTTATATCTTGTCGGTAGTATATGTTTTAACCGTTAGATTTTTTTTTAATTATGGTAACTGTTTTTTTGAACCGTTTATTTGTTTGTTCTGTTGGCGGACCGGTCGGTTGTCAAGCCAGGCAGGTTTGACACCCACCAAAACACTTCATCATGGCGGTGGTAACAGATATTGATGGGCAGTTTAACCATGGGCTTGTGGTTACGATAGATAGCGCTCCAATGGTTATGTTCCAGTTCCAACACAATGATTGTTAAAACCTTGGCAATATTGTTTGTTGCATTGTATATGTTTTGGTTTCACTGTTTTGTGGGGCTGTCGCTAGTGGGTTGACCCAATGAACAGTGCAAGTTCGACACCCGCCGGCCCCGACACATTTTTATTGTGAAAATTCCAAGTCCGAGATCTAGAATTCTACTACAAAAAACTGAATTACTTATCCTACTTGTAAATTACATTAACAAGTTATTTTGCATATTACTTCTGAAAACATTGAAGAAATTACTGAAGCAACCTTCACTTAAGTAATTTAGATGTGGAAATAGGAAACTGAAAAAAAGAAATAACACACACATGACATCATTGTTTTTGGATAAATGTCCCTGAAAAAACCCAATGCGGCAAAATCGGTGCAACAGATCTGAGGGTTTTGTTATAAAGCAACAGTTATTCTGAATACATCTTTGAATGAATCCCTAGACAATTCAATTACAGAGAAATACTGATAAAGAAAAATAGTGAGATTACCTCACACTGCAAGTCCCGGATAATCCGGTAGTTGAAATGACAAATCCCCCGCATCCTCTGCGCTACGTCTGCGCAGTAGTTGCATAGGCCTACGTGGGGAATTCTGATGGATTGTGTCACCCCTTCTGCATGATCTTTCAGCCCTCAGGAAACTCATACCCAGCCCTCCCGACTTAGAATCTCGATTTCCCATTTGAAACTCAGACCTTTTCTCAGAAATTGCGCTGCCTCTGGGTGTGGTCTATGTGGCCCTGTGTCACTCCTTCTTTGTGCTGCACCACCCTCTCTGGGCTCTGTGCTGATTCCTCTTCTTCTTTCTCTACCTCTCTGTTGATGATCGAACTTGGCCCCAGAGAAAATCATCTTACCAAAACTATCTCTGCCCCTCAACTGCGTGAAGAATATCTAGATCTGGTTTTCCTATGAGCACTGCTCACTTCAGAAAATTCGATCACTTGATCCTCTCAGCGTGTCTTCCAAATGACCCTCAAGCCTTCCTTTATAGTCTTCTCGTTGAGACTTCAATGACCAAGATTATATCTCCAATCAATGAATAATATTACATTTAGACTTTATCTGTTTTTTCTAAATGTTTCACCCACAATTTAAATTAATACCCATTAATTGTTTTAATTTCCTAAGTTAGACTTAGGGTCCTCATTAAAAATAATTAATTGATCAAATAAAACTATTTATGGGTGGAATTTCCCAAAAAAATTGCTTGGTTATCTGGAATGCATATGTCTAAGCCTCTCCACAAAGTTTGAGAGTTAGATCACATCCGATGCTACCACGAATCAACACTCCCTCTTAGCAAGGAATGTGCTATAGTAAATATGCCTTGTTGCACACTGCTCTGACTTTGAAGCATCTCCCTCTACGTTATTGATGTCTGATATGCTGCCCATCAACCACTCCACTACTGCTGCAACTGTACTGTTGCTGACCCTGCCACGATCAACACTACATATGTACTGCAACTCCCTCTCAAATGCTACATCTGTTGCTAGCACTACCACTATTAACTCTGCACTGCAACTCAGCTGCTGAGAGAAGAAACTGAAAAACATCCAAAATTATGAACAAGTGTTCAATATGCATCTTGATTCTAAAACTTTGACTACTGCTAAACCCACACTGTCACTATGAAGCATTGCGTTGTTGTTGCTCTGCATTATGTCCCTCTACACTATTGTTTCTCTACACTGTGCTGCTCAGATTCTGGCGCTGCTAACCACTACATATGTCGCTTCTACACTCCTCTGCACCACTGAAAACTACTCCAGGCTTCTATTGCTGATCTTGGGCACCCATATGAAGGTCATGATCCAAGAGGTGGAATCCTCAAGGATCCTGCCCAACTGAAGTTCTTGTGAACTTACAACTCAATGTCACCCCATCTCGCTCCTGGAGATGCGTGGGCACTCATGCCATACTCATCCTCCTCGATCTTTGTGGGTGTAGCCTTCAGATCGTGCTTCTCATCCTTGTCATTTTTCTTCAAAGGACAATGGGTAGCATAGTGATCAAGTTCACTACACCTGAAGCACTTTATCTTCGAAACATGTTTCTTACGTCTCTGTTGCTCTTGCTGTCCCCTAGATGCAAGGGTTGTGTTTTCCTCCTTATCCTGCTTCATCTTCGACCCATTGGCACTGCTGCCATCAAGTTTACACTTGAAAAAGTCCCTCCTTATCTCTTCTTGCTGAAGAGCAGCCCACATCTCTTCCCAGCCTGACAATGTTTCTCTGCCTAGGATGCTATGGAAAAACACCTGCCATTATTTAGAGGTTATGTTAAGAGTGAGTCTCACCATTTTTGTAGGAGAAGGGGTGGCCCCCAATGCTGCTAGTTGATCATGGATTTCCTGAAGTTTCAACACGAATGGAACAATACACTCCCCTTTATGCATCTACATCATCCTCAGTCATTTCTCTAAGTATATTCAACTATTCGGAAGAGCCTTCATACAACGCTTCCAAGGCTTCCCACATCTACCTAGTTGTGTCCTTTCTATCTATATGGGACACAATATGATATTTGACTCCATGAAGGAGAAACATTTTTTCCTTCACCATATCAGCCGTGTACTTCTTCAATGGATTTGGATCTGCAACGACAACTGTCATACTCTTCACGAAAATCTTGAGATCGTACTCATTTAGAAGGCATGTGATTCTTGCCTTCCAGATCACATAGTTGGAGGCTCCCTCCAACCAATCCTGATCTCTAATCCCATGAGCTTCCATGTCCGTCAAGAAAATGTTGAATTAGCTCCTCTTCTTCCCCTTATGCACAACATTGACTAGCTTATGCACTCCTTCTAGAGTTTGTAGATCTGCCACCCGAATCTATTGCTCAGATCTTGGAAAAAATGAAATTCCCCAGTTAGGATCTTCATAAGGAAGAAAATTCCCTCACTGTGCTTCTGCTTCCTCTTCTAACGAATTTCTACACAGAAAACAACAAATTATGCCTACATAAAACTGCATCCCACTAACTATGCACTGAGGCTCTGTGTTTCTCCCTCTGGCTCGAAAAAATTCTGAACTAGAAGCCCTTCTTCTATGTCAATTCACTGAGAGAGAGACTTTCCCATAAATTTCAGCCCTCCAGGCCTAGACTGTGAAATCCCTCTGGGGATTCGAGCTGCTGCTTTCTGCAACTATTCAGCCTCCTTCTCAGCACTAGATCCACTCTTCCTGTTTCACTTGCAACACTCCACAAGCTCTGATACCATGTAAAAATTCCAAGTCCTAGATTTGGAATCCTACTGCAACAAATTGAATTAACTTCTCTTACTTGTTATTAAAATGAACAAGTTATTTGCAGATTTATTCTATAAATATTGAAGCAATTATTGAATCAACCTTCACTTAATTAAATTTAGATGCAGAAAAAGAAACTGAGCAAAAGAAAAACATCACACATGACACCATTATTTTTGGACAAATGTCCCCAGAAAAACCGAATGCGGGAAAACTGGTGCAACAGATCTGAGGGTTTTATTATTAAGTAGTAATTATATCTGAATACATCTCTGAATATCTCACTGGAAAATTCATTTACAGAGAATACTGACAGAAAAAAATAGTGATATTACCTCACACTGCAAGTTCTGGCTGGTCCGGTAGCTGAAATGATGAAACCCCAACACCCTCTGCGCAACTTCTGCACAATAACTATGTAGGCCCTCATGGGGACTTCTGATGGATTGCGTCACCCCTTATGTGTGATCCTTTATCCCCATGGAAACTTGATCCCAACCCTCCCATCTCAGAATCTTTATTTCCCTACTAAAACTTAGAATTATACTCAGAAACTACGTTGCCTATGCGTGTGGCTTTCGTAGCCCTATGTCACCCCTTCTGGGTGTTGTGTCACCCTCTCTAAGCTCTGCGTTTCTTCCTGTTCTTCTTTCTCTACCTCTCTACTGATGATCCTTGGCCCTGGAGAAGATCCTCCTTCCAAAACTGTCTCTGCCCCTCAACTGCGTGAAGAATCTCTAGATCTTGTTTTCCTCTGAGCATTTCTCACTTCAGAAAATTCGATCATTTGATCCTCTCGTGTGTCTTCCAAATGACCCTCAAGCCTTCCTTTATAGTATTCTTGTTGATACTTCAATGACCGAGATTAGATCTCCAATTAATGAATAAGATTACATTTAGACTTGATCTTGTTTTTCTATAAGTTTCACCACAATTTAAAATAATACCCATTAATTATTTTAATTTTCTAAGTTAGACTTAGGGTTCTCATTAAAAATAATTAATTTATCAAATAAAAATATTTCTGGGTGGAATTTCCCAAAAATATTTCTCATTTATCTAGAATGTATATTTCTAAGCCTCTCTACAAATTTTGAGACTTATATCACATCCGATGATACCACAAATCAACATTGATAACATATGGTTGGCCCGTTGGGTAGCGGGTTCGCCAATGGTGGCACACCCCTACTTATTTTTATGTGTGGTTAGGAATCCAGTTTTGATTTTTTAACATAATATAACCAACGGACCAGTGGGGGTGGCGGGGGTTATCGCTCTTAATTTTATTTTATTTTTAGTTAATCAACCATATTTTTCCAACTTCGTCGATTTTAGGGGTTCATAGAAAAACTAACCATCCTACAATTTCGCCCGTTTTCGGGAGCCAAGTTCCATGCCCAGGAGGTGTTAAATTTGTAGGATCCTTAATCCTGGCCCACATGCCCACTTTGACCAAAAATTTGACCAGCCCTATCTCCTTCATATGAACTTGAATTGGAGTGTCGTTTTCACCATTGGAATCAGGGCGACGAGCACTTCGATCTAGTCCTGGTTCGAGAGCAATTTGAACACTTTAAATTTTGAGCTATTATAAGCCCTCTTTGACATCTAAGTGTGTCTGGAGCCACCTGGATCATTCCCCCCCACTGAAGAGCTTTTGATCCTCCACAAGCATGAACATAATCTGCAACTGCTTTGTATATTGTCTGCACCACAAGTGTCCTGACAAGTCACCCTTCCTTCTCCTTCACCTTTGTTCTTCAGAGCCATAAACGATGAGCCAACACCTGCATCCTTTGCAATCCTGTGGTAATATCTTTGCAAATTACATGCTCAATTACATGACCAATAATGTCCCATACTTTCCATGAGTTTATAACACATACTTTGTGGTAAATTTTACATCAAAATGGAAATCAATACCCCAACTATTAATACAATGCCAAAACATCATTGTTGCTTCAACACATGATGGAAAGCACATCATCACTTTTACATTTAAAATTACAACACATGATTTACAAAGTACGACCATGACAAGTTATCACATCTAGAAAAATCATCTTTCACTTATCAAATTTAATGGGTTATCTCACTGTGGCGGATTCGCTTGTCAAAAAACTTTTTCAACTGGTTCATGCATGGGTAACTTGTTCATGCTATGGATGGAGCCTCCAACACGTGGAACTTTGATGGCCACCTCTGTCGCAATGACTGCAATAAGTCTTCTTCCTCTAGACCTGATTTGCCTTATTATTTCCCTATTGTGGAGAAGGCCTTTAACGCCTCATCCTCTTTCGTGATTCCATTCTCTTCTAGAACTCAGCAGCCACAAGGTTATGTAAAGCACAAAAATTACATAGATTTATACGTCATGATTTTCGTTCATTATTAATAACATGTTTGTAATCAAAATTAACTTTAGAATACTGAGACTTGTTATACCTTTCCTTGTTGTCTCAGGTACAATTATGGAAATGAGAGCATGCCTCAACTCTTCCTTTTTAATGTGCAATGCCATGGGATGATGGTGTGGTGTTCCCATCATTCTCTTTCCTTGACAGTTTCAACCATGTCTTGGAAGCTTCTGACACCTTTGAGCACTCTCCTTCAGTGTGTAGCTTTTAAAGCTGTACATAAATTATCTGCAAATAAAATCTTAATAGCAAAAAATAAACTATAGCAAGAGCATAAAACATAAAACATATATGCACAAATATTTTCCCCTTGTATCCCAAAACCGAGACTACCAGCTTGATTTTTCCTTATATTCCTTTCAATGTTACAAAACATATATATACATGCTAAAGAATTCATAAAACCCAATCCATTTACCCTAGATTAGAACATAACCTTAGTTCCCTTGACCAGATCTACAAAATACCATGGGCAGAAAACCATCATGACCAAAACCATGTGCAAATCCATGCACAAAACCATAGGCAGGCCTGAAGCTAGTTGTGGAAATAATATAACGCACACCCAACACAGTGTATCCCAAACTTGCAAATCAAGGTCTTTGCACGACTTCTAATGGTTGAGTCATGCCTTGGCCATTAACACCAAGTCAACCTCCTTTATACCCTATCTTGGTAAGGAGTCTCATGCCAATTCCTGTAATGGGTACCTCCACATTTCCAACATAAATAACATCATGTGAAGATGAAACTGAAGAAAGATCAAATTTTTTTACCTCATATGTTGATTATGAAATAGGTGATGAGGGCTTCTCTAAGATTTTGTTGTGCTTCAACTCCTCCAAGGCCTTTTCTGTGGCTTGAAGCTAAAACTGCAATCTTTTCTTCTCTTCTTTCTCTTCTTGTAGAAGCCTCCTTAATTGAGCATTCTATGCTTGAAGGCTATGGTTGTTTCACTTCAATTATTCCAAGGCCTCCTCCATGGCTCGTAACTCAAGCTGAAATATATGTTTCTCCTCTTTCTCTTCTCGTATAAGCCTCTTCAATTCAATTTTATATGCTTGAAGGCTCTGGTTGATCTCCTCATTCGAATGATGAGGAGATGATGAATGTTCGCTGGAAGGTGTGGATGGAACATCATTCTCTGCTCCTTATTTCTCCTTCTCAGAAGCTTCAGATGTTATGGCCACCATTTTGGACATCCTTAGGAAGGCCTCGTACATTTATTTGACATCCTCCGTTGTTGCACATTCAATCGTTCACAATCGTAATTCATATCAGCGAGAAGACCGCTCTGATACCAAACTTGATCTAGATTTCTTCAGCTACTATAATCATCCAAGATATTTTACTTCTATGATGTTAATATAATTGCATTTAAAAGAGCATAAAATATCCACATGTGCATGCTTAAATAAGAGGAAACATAATGACGATCAACAAATCAAGAACACGACACATTGATAATGGAGTTCACCCAGTGTGAGCTACGTCTCCGGGCCCGGTGTCAAGACAGTGGTGTTCGCTTCATTAATTTTTGCTAATGATGATGATGTACATGGAATATTATTTGTCATAACAAAAAAATATACCCTCAACAAGGGTGGCTTATCTCTCCATGAGACATATACCTTCAGGAACTCTCGCTCAAAATGGGATTTCCTTCAGCATGACAAGCTAATACAATCTCACAATAATGTGGCAACAAGCATCCCTCAACATAGTGTCAAACAGGGATCTCAAAGAGAGTAACATCATCTTAGAAATAACAAAAGGAAACATAACATAACTACATCATGTACCTCCACGTTCAAATATGTCCGAAAATGCAAAGCTCAGATGTTAAAACTAACTACATCACTAAATTCCTGGCGATGAGTAGTATCAAATCGACTGTCAACTCATTCAATTCTGACACCATCAAATTCTGGGCCTTCAAGAATCTTTTGGATTCCTCATGATTCCACGAATATTCCTCTCTACTGTCTGACTGGAGATCTGCTACTCAGATGACAAGTCTGATCTCGCCATAATGATCCTTGCAAAACTATGAGAGAAATGAGTATAAAGTCGGCCATATTCCGACATTGGCAAAATTCAGCCACCAAGGGAATATTTTAGATTCCTCAATATTCTTCAAAGATTCCTCGTTGTGGGGAACCTACAATTTTGTTGCTCAGATGGGGAATCTGAATTCATCATCGCGCTCCTTGCGAAATTCTGTGAAAAATTACTATAAACTTGATAGCATTCTTACAATGTGAATTTTACCTCCCAAGGAATATTTTCGACATCTTGAGATTCTTAGGTTTAGGGTTCCATCCTTTGCTTGAATCATGGTTTCACCACAGTGTTGCGCTCTTCATCTGTTGCACCTCCTCCATGGCCTGGTCGAATAGTTTATTAAGGTTGAAATAAAAATTCGCGGGCGAACTTTCCAACATGGGTTGTTGGCCTGTTGGTAAGCCTTGGTAATGGAGGCGGGTAAGTCAGGGTTCCAACCCCACTGACCTCCCAAGCCTTGTGTGCATTTTTATTTTATTGCCAAATATACTTAACTGTTTACCGATGGTTATATCTTGTTGGCGATATATGTTTTAACCATTGGAATTTGTTTTAATTATGGTAACGATTTTTTTTTAACCATTTATTTGTTTATTCTGCCCACGGACCGACCGATTATCAAGTCGGGTTGGTTCGACACCTTCTGGATCACTTCACCATGGTGGTGATAACACATGTCGCCGGGTGGTTTAACCACGTGCTAGCGGTTACAATGGACAACGATCCAATGGTTATGTTGCGGTTCTGCTGCGACATAAGTTACAACCTTGGAAACGTTGCTTGTTGTGTTGTATATGTTTTGGTTTGACTTTTTGGTGGGGTTGTCACCGGCCCCAACACATGTTGATAACATATGGTTGGCCCGTTGGGTTGCAGGTCTACCAACGGTGGCCCGACCCCATTTGTTTTTTTGTGTGGTTTGGAATCCGGTTTTGATTTTTTAACATAATATAACCAATTGACCGATGGGGGTGGTGAGGGTTATGGCCTACCCCCCATATTTTTTTTTTAGTTAATCATCTTGATTTTTCCAACTTTTCCGATTTTAGGGCTTCACAGTCAAATTAACCATCCTACAATTTCACTCATTTTCAGGAGCTAAGTTCCATGCCCTGGACTCAATCAATCTGTAGGATCCTTAATCCTGGCCCACGTGCCCACTTTAACCAAAAATTTTACCAGCCCTATCTCCTTCATACGAACTCGGATTGGAGTGTCATTCACACTGTTGGAATTAGGATGAAGAGCACTTTGATCTAGTCCTGGTTTGAGAGAAATCTAACCACTTTTAATTGTGAGCTATTATAAGCCCTCTTTGACCTATGGGCATGTCTTGAGCCACCTAGATCAAGCACTATATTTAGAATATGTATTCATAAAGTGGGGAAATGCCTAGGCTCAACTCCTATTGAACCCAAAATTGTCCAAAGTGTGTCCTCTTTGCCTACTATGTGGAACTTCACTTTGTTGAAATGCACTTTAAGCTAAGGTGGGACATTAGTCAAGTTGCTCTAAACTAGTCATGACACTACTACATTTGGCAGAAATTCCGACACTTGGTTCCGACGCTTTTGACCAAATGTCGGAAATTTCCCCAAATTTTTTCCATCCCACCCGAAACCATCGCTATACCTACGTTTATAGAAAATTGTCGCAATACCGACACTTAGAAAAGTGTTGCAATTGCAACGTTTGGAGGAAGACGTCGCAATTGCGACACTATGGCCCAAAGCGTCGCTATTGCGACGACTGCCTCCAAACGTCGCAAGTGTGACACAATGTCTAAGTGTCGCAATTGCGACGTTTGGAGGCACCCGTCGCAATAGCGACGCTTTGTCCACTGTCGGTATAACGACACTTATATGCACGCTACATAAAAATACGAAACTTGTATGCGCGCTACATAAAAATGATTTTATTGTTTCGTATCCGTCGCAATAGCTACATTAACGTCTGATATCACGCGCGCATTCACCCTCCGCTCTTGGAGAATATAATTCTCCCTCAGCATTTGCCCTCAGCTCTTGCAGAAAAGCATTTTCCCTTAGCATTTTCCCTCAGCGTTTGCCCTCATCTCTTGCAGAACAACATTCGCCCTCAGCTCTTGCAAAATGGTAAGTTCTTACTGCAGGCCCTTCCTCCTATAGTAGGGTTGACTCTATTTGGGTTTTTTTGGTCAATTCCATTGGATTGTGTTAGGCTGTAGGGTTCTCTCTAGATGTCAAAAATCAAGATTCAATACCCTCTATTATCTTCATCACCCAATACAAGATTTAAATTTTTCCCAAAGAAACGCTTATTAATTTGGCAGCCATTATTTCTCCCTGCTTTAAAAACCCTACATTTAAATGAAAGCAAGCATTGCATTTCCTTCTGAAATCTATTAGTCTCAAATGTACATGTGTGCTACATTAACCGTACGATATCACATGTACATTCACGCCCTCTGCTCTTGCGAACAACATTCACCCTTGACGTCACCCTCGGCTCTTGTAGAACAGCGCGGCCCGCCTTTGAGCTCTTGCGGAGACAACATTGGCAACTGCATTCGCCCTCGGCTCTTCTGAGAGGAATAGCATTCACCCTTTGCATTCGCCCTCAGCTCTTGCAGAACAACATTCTCCCTCGGCTCTTGCAAAATGGTAAGTTCTTACTGCAGGCCCTTCCTCCTATAGTAGGGTTGACTCTATTTGGGTTTTTTTGGTCAATTCTATTGGATTGTGTTAGGCTGTATGGTTCTTTCTAGATGTCAAGAATCAAGATTCAATACCCTCTATTATCTTCATCACCCAATACAAGATTTAAATTTTTCCCAAAGAAACGCTTATTAATTTGGCAGCCATTATTTCTCCCTGCTTTAAAAACCCTACATTTAAATGAAAACAAACCTTGCATTTCAACTACAAAAATCTATTAGTGTTCAAATGTACATGTGTGCATCACTTGTGTAGGGTATTCCTTTTCCACTTTCACATTATCCAAGAATGTGTGTAGTATAGTTCATATTTTTTGTGATTTAGATTATCTTGAAAAAGGAAAGGTAAATTATTTCCCATGGAAAAAGAAGGTTTTCCCTTTTTACTATTGGAAATGGTACAACAAAGTTCCATTTCTACCCGAAACTCCTATGAAACAGGAACCAAATAAAAGCCATGTCCTCAATGGACATCATTTGGCTTTGAAAATGGCCATTGCACCGTGTTGTTTCTTATATTACATCACGATAGTTTATTAGTTCATTTCTTGTTTCTTGAGATGAAAAACAACCAAAGAAATTGTGAAGATACTTTCAAGAAATAAATGACCATTTCTCAATCATATCTCAACCATTTTTTATTTTATTCAGTGGTTTCTTACTTTGAGAGAAATTTGACACTTTTATAAGGAATATAACATAAAAACACAAAATGGGAAGGAATTGATGAGGTAGATGACCTTTAGTTGTTGTCAATTAAGAATTGATAATACACGATGCATGTTATGTACTACAAACTAGATTCCTTCCTGGAGTTAGGACACAAAGTATTGAATCAAAGTTGTAGTTTCTAACTTCTTGTATTGGTTCATCAATCTTGAAATTCAGACATTGCATGTCTTCATTGCTTCATGTTTGAATAATTTGCATCATATAGTACAATAGGAAATTAGGAATTATGATTATTATTACTTTATGGATCTGTTAAGTTACTTTTAAGTTTGCATAATTTAGTGTGAAATTATTCTAGTGTGCCCCTAGGCCCAGGTGAAGGAATGCCAAGGACTGAGAACCCTAGTTTTTAAATGGTATTGTTTCTTATACCCAAAAACCCCTCAACATCACTTCTTATTAGTTCTTAACAATAGTGTTGTAAACAATTTGAGAATTGATATAGCAAAATCTTGCACTTCTCAAGATAAAGTCCTAAAGCTAAAGTGTGATACCATGTGTAATTCAATAGCCCCATTGTCACCTCACCAGCGTAGCAAAAAAAAATTCATTGTTGACTTAGTTCCTACTCTTTCAGATCGTGGGAGGCTTGTTCCAATTCATGCGACTCCAATAAATTGTTCTTGAAACGAAGAGGAGCTTATTTAGGTATGTTTTGAAATTTTCGACATATGTTCTAACATTATCATAAGAATGCATCTTAGAGTAAAAAATACTACATCAATTACTTGTATTTATTGTATAGATAATGATGGATTTTGATTGACTTGGCAGTGTAGGTAAAAATCCTCTTGCATCATGAGCAATACAACTTGTCAACCAGGGTCATGTCCAGGATATTTTTGCTTGTGCGCTTGACCAGGTTCGCAATGTCACATTTTGTAAGTTCCTTTATAGTTCATAATTCAATATTAAGCTTGTTCATGATTATTATCTAGGTTTTTTGTATGTGTTTTTTCATCTATTTGATTGTAAGAAACTATGCATGTTTCCTGTTGTTCACTATGATTTCTCCTATTACCACTCCCAGGATGAATCCGACTTTATTGTTACATAGGTTAATTTATTGTTACTATGATTTCTCCATTTGCGATTTCATAGGTTACATCATGTAAAGTTGTCAATCTCAGGTTGGTGATGAGCTTTAGTTCTCCAGATTTGGGGCTTTTCTGATATTTTCTCCCTCATGTCATTCCCGCATCACCTCATTGTTTGAGCATGCCAATTGTCTACCACTTGTACCAATTGGCACATGTCAATCTCCGAGTGGTGCCACATTTCACCTATTTTCAGTGAGAGTTTAGGGTTTCTCTAACATAGCTTCAGAAATCCGATTCAGTGCCTGCTTGAATATTGTCACATAATACTCATGGTTTGGATTGATGAGCATGTTCTAAATGGTTGGTTGATTCATAAGAACCACCCATATAGTCATCTTGAGATATTTTAGAAGTTTTCTCGGGTTTCCTTTTTCACCGTTTCTAGTGGGTGGGATGGTGTGGGGTGATCCATCAATACTGGTGCTCTTGTAGTAGGGAATTTGTTTTTGGGGACATAAAGGAGAATTTGATGTAGATATCCCATTGGATGCATTCATAGATGGGCACGAGAGGTCAAGAATTTAAATTAAAAATATGCAACCTCTAGCATGGCAACCTGAAGGCCGCGAGAGACACTGGTTAAAGATTGTTTTGTGCTGGCCTTAATATAGTCGTGATTTGTTTCTATTATCTTAATGCAAATATATAGTCCGGTCTCATTAAAATGAGGATTGTGGTTGTATTTCTCTTTGGTTGTTTCTCTCTTAATGCTCCATAAGTTGCCAAAAGTTGCGATAGTTGTTTAGTTTGCCTGTTACAACTTAAAAGTGGTTTTTAGCAATGGGAGTCATGTTTTTTAAGGTTCATACTAACATGAAGATCTTGTAATTCTATATTCAGCATAAGAGAAGATGGCCTCTGCTTTGGGCGGTATGACAACAATTGCCACATCTACCTCATTGGGTAACAATGGAAAGGGGAAGAAGTTGGGTGTAATGTTTGATAATTATGGCAGACAATTGTCTTCTCTTTCAGTTTTTTCACCCATTTCCTTTAATCGCTCAAGCAGAAGAGGGACTCTGAGATTACGCGACAGAGAGAGGGTAGTTAATACAAGAGCTATGGAAAAGGAGTTGTACTTCAACAAGGATGGCTCAGTGACAAAAAAATTGCAGGTCAGAGAAAAAATTATGTTTAAAGGAAGGTCACCTGCACGTGAAACTTCACTGCGGTGGATCTTTCCTTGTCCACTTATATTAGATTTTAATGTGTTATTTTAATTTTTCATGGAGGGTTGTTTTGGCATATGGTCTGGCATTCAATTGCACACTTACTGAAAGCATTGTCAATTTGTCTTGCAGGCGGTGTGAACAAACTTGCTAATCTTATTGGAGTCACCCTCGGGGCGAGGGGCAAAATGTTGTCTTGGAGAGCAAGCATGGTTCTCCGAAAATAGTTAATGATGGTGTGACAGTAGCTAAGGAGGTAATTTATAGATGTGTGCTCTGGTTTTCTTTTTAATGTTGTATTAGTTCCCCCTCTTAAATGTCTTAGATTTGGTAGGCATAATTTGAAAACTCAAAGGTGAAAGGAGACATATTTGTTACCCAGTGGTCAACTTGGCCTATGGACTAGCCACATTAGAGTAATGCATAAAGCTTTTCACAACAATAAAAGGAAAGGGTTATGGCTGAGTCAAATTTTATTGTTATTGACAGTGTAATGAAATGTATCTCAATGCTATGGTTTTGCCCTTTTTATTGGTTGAATTAGAGGACCCAGTTGAAAATATTGGGGCCAAGTTGGTAAGGCAAGCTGCGGCAAAGACAAATGATTTAGCTGGGGATGGAACCACACCATCTGTTGTTCTTGCACATGTTGGAATATTGAAAAATTCCAAAACAATGAATGGAGAATAAATCTCCCTTATTTTAACACAGAAAATAAAAATTTCTTTGACAGGAGACAAAGTTTCAATACTTTGAAAACAAACTTCTATTCCCTTCAATAACTAAAAAAAAAACTATTACACTTCTTCCTCACTGAGAGGGATTACAAAATTATGACTGCTAAAAAACGCAGTGCATAAAACCAACTCACTATCTGTTAAAAAAAAACATAGTTTGTCTCTAAAACACTCTGCTGTGTTTTTCACTTTCGCACTGCTGTGCATACACACTTAAAAAGTTACACTCGGTCTTTCACTTTTTACACACTGCTGTGTAATAAAAAATTTATGTACTGTCTATAAAAAAAATACCAAGATTTTTTGTCCTTTTTATTTTTATATGTCGTAACATATAAAACATATTATAATAAACCCTCTTTTAAAAAAAATAAAATTAAAACTAAATTCTATGGCCCACCTTTCATTTCGCATATGATATATATATATACATATGTTTAAAACATATGTATATATTAAAGCATACATAAAATTAAATTATCAAAACATTAAAGAACCCTTTCCGTCGGACTTCAAAAGTCTGAATAGATTGAATTTCAAACCAAATTCGCGTTCCAAAATGGGATTCTGACGTCTGCCTAATTTGTAACGCGAATTCTCAATCCAATGTGCCTTATAAAAAAGCCGGGTCCGGTTTTCAGGTTTTCAGATTCCCTTCAATTTCATGCGATCCAATATTAATTCTCCACGTGTCCTCCTTTTGAATTTAAAAAACTGGGGGGTAAATTTCTGTTTGTTTAATTTCTGGTTGGTGAATTGCGTTAATGCTGGTTGTTATGTTTAAATACAATCCTGTATAGAAATATGGCTACGGCCGTCTACAAAAAAAACTTGCAGGAATTTTAAATGCTGAATTAAATTTCTGGATGGCGTGCAAGCAACCTCCAAAAAAAATGTTGCTGCTGCATCCGTCCTTCTGCTGCAGCAGTTGAAGTTAAAATTCAACAGCACAGGGTTTAATAAGTGAGGGTGTAAAGGTAACTTATTGTCGATAGTATTGGATTAAGATCATCTATTCATTTTTGTAGGGTCTTCTGGTGTTTGGTTTTTTAGTTTTGGGTTGGGCTTATTGAGTCTAAGATATTTTTTGAGTGAAAAAATTGCTATCAGGTATTAAAAAATTTTGGTTCTTTTGTCAAAATTTATGAGCTTGTTAGGAAATACAAAACTGACAATGGTTGTATCTTAAATCTGTGGAAAATAATTTTAAATGAAACCTTTTTTTTTAGGTTGTTGCAGCAGGCGCAAACCCCGTTCAAATTACTAGGGCATTGACAAGACAATAAAGGCCCTTGTTTCGGAACTCAAAATTTTGTCAAAGGAGGTAAACGCTTGCCTTTTGAGTAGGCTGGTTTTCCTTTTTGCTGATGGTTTGGTGTATCTAGTTGAATTAGTTGCCTAAGGTATTTTTGGTTGCAAACTCCTTTTCATTTTTCATACAGTATTGGCCTTGTGGAATACATTTGATTGTGTGGTCTTGTTAGATCTACCACATTTGTAGTTGTTTAGTCTTATGGCTGAGGTGCACTTTTATTATGGAAATAGTTGATGCAATATTGTCATTTAATCCTTACTGCAGGGTAGCATGTTGAGAAGTTTCTTGTGAAACATTTGGTATTCAAAATGACACTCGATCCTATACAGCATCATGCACTTGACTTCAAAATTCATATTCAAAGTGTGCCAGACAATTCTTGCAAAATTTCAAATATTTATGTTGTTTTAAACCATTATCTTTTTCATGTATTGGATGTTGAAAATGAGAAAAAGACTTTGGTATGAAACCAACTGGTGAATAATTTCCAGCAAAACAACCACTTCCAAGACATGATTTAGATGTAGAACATATGTACTTATGAAGCATAGAAAGATATCCTTGATGCATTGTCAATGTTTGGCTAGGGTTATTTTTGGAGAAAATAACTCCTTATTCCTAGAATAGTGATCTTCAATACAAGTAAATGCCAGAGAAGAGAGATCATTGTGTGACATAAACCTATTAACAAAAGTGAGCAGGGAATGATTATTAATTATGGCATACTAAGTTGTCAGTGATTTTGACTATTTGTCTTTAACATGTAAAAATGTTAAATTCCAAACTTACATCATCATGGTTTGGCATCATGAGCTTGACTAATTGTCCACCATGCTCATAATTTCATTGTTGTCTTCATATCTATAAACAACATTTCAAATAATAACAAAAAATTTCTATAAGAAAAATCCAGACCTCCATGCTGCTGCTCCTTGTGAGACAAAGTCAAAATTGCATTACACAATCTGACACATAAGAATCTCCTATATCCCGGTGGTATGTATCCAAATTCTTATAATAGTGTCTTCAAGACTTATGTTGACATTGCAAATGAGATATTTAAGCAATGAAAGATGGAGCCTTCTTCATTGTTGTATATGTAACAGTCTTTTATTAATATAAAGATTGATGGTTTTGTCTTTCTGAAAATGAAATGTAAAAATAATTTATTGTGGTCAATTGAAAAGTTTTTTTTAAAAAATCTTTTCATTATGGAAGGGCAACATAGATATATGCCCTTATAATTGAAATTCGGACCTGCCCTTCAAATTTGATCATTGTGTGGGACCTTAACAAAAAATAAAACTATTAACATGTGATATTACTAAACATCTGTAAAGCCTTTATTCAAACTTCAACAGACACTTTGGCAAATTGGGTAGTTATTTTAATGTCAAGATTGATCATTTTAATAACATAGCCTTCTTATAGAATATTCTTTATAAATTGGGATACTTAAAATAGTTATATGTCAAAAGAAGAATAAATGTTTATCTATAACTTTTTGTGGTTCAAGAATCAACTTTCAGTCTTCATCTAATTTTGGAAGTTCTATTTACATTGGCATATTTTTTCCCAAAACCTTTTTAGGCAAGATACATGAAAAACCTTATGAATGCAAGAAGAAGGAAAATATAACTTCTATACCACTTGTGCAATCCTATGAATAATTATTTAGGGCCATAACATTTTTGAGCTAATTCTTTATTCTTCTTTTTCTTGAATGAAGATTGCTTATAATGCTATAATCTAAAAAATACCTAATTACCCTCCTCAAATTATCTCACTTCAATGTTGTTCCCCTTGTTGTTTTATCATGTTTCATGTCATTTGAAGGTTTTCCATAATAATTTTCAAATTTTCTTTAGTATTTTCCATATGTGACTCTGTTTCCTATACTTTGGACTTATCTTGCAAAAAGTATGAGATACTAGGAGTTGGATATCCATAAAGGGCCTTAAATGGGGAAATTGTAGTAGATGTGTGATAGGTAGTATCATATTACCATTCTTCCTTGACGAACCCACTTCATCCATTAAGATTTATTTTCTAAAGAGTAACATTGTAGATAACCTTAAAAACATTTGTTAACTATTTTTGTTTGATCATTTGATTGTGTTTCATATGTAGAACTCATGGAAGCTAGTGTTTCTCCACTCATATTAAATAATTATTTCCAAAAGTTTCTTGTTACTATTACTTTAGGAAAACCATGAAGACTATGAATTTCTTTCACGGACACTTCTGCCACTTGGCTTGTTGTTTATGTACTTTGAGCTCTACAAAAAAAATCTGCAAAATTTGTCTATATAAATGACCACAAAAATGTAATACTTACCTTATATTTCAGTAACCTTGTAATAAAGTCTATTGATATATCTTCTAGTCTTTGAATGTGTATGTGGAATGGTTAAGCAACCCTAGATATTTTACTATCTCTCTTTTATTTATTATGCAAACCTGACCTTCTCTTACAAAATTTTGAATATCTTTCTTCATTCCTTCCAAAAATATATTTTTTGATCCTTTGAGATGTTTTAAGGAACCCTGCGTCCTACCATCGGAGAGACATGGGACTCCCTTAATATTTTTTTATTCAAATATGCTTGCGTGCATAAAAATATTCTACATTTTCACCAAAGTATATCTCTCTTTCACTCCGAATGCTCCATAGAGTTCATCCCATCCTTTATAAATTTAGTTTTTGTTTAGTACTATTGTCATTTTTCCATTATGGCAAGCTTCTTCTAGCCACCTAGGAATAGAAAATGTAATTGGATATAAATTTGAGGCCTCTTCTATTTTAGAAAGAGCATCATGTACTAAATTTTCCTTACCCTTTTTGTAGATTATCTCAAAATTAAAACTTTGCATTTTTCTCCTCATTTTTGTTAATATTCCAATGAAATCCATAGCTTCAAAAAATACTTTATGCTATCATGGTATATCTTGACTTTAAAGTACCTCCCAATGATATACTATCCCCATTTTTTATTGCATGTAATATTGCTTCCATTTATTTCATACATAGATTTCACCAAATATTTTTCTTTGAATTCCTTGCTTTTAAAAGCCAATGATATCCCTTATTGTGTTAATGTTACGTAAATTCCTTGTCCTAGTGCCTCACACTCTACTATGAATGTTTTACCAAAAGTAGGTGCAATTGATGTTGGTGTAGAAGACATGGCATCCATTAAAAGAGAGAATGCCAAAGTAGCCTCATCATTCCATATAAATGATATTTTCTTCAAGAGATATGTGAGTGGACTTGAAATGCATGCATAATTCTTAACAAATTATCAATAATATCATGTAAGTGTAAAAAATCTTCTAAGAACCTTGATTTTCTTAGGAATAGGTCATTTTGTAATAGCTTGCATCTTTTGAGGCTCCAACTTCACTCCTTCCTTTAAAACAATATGAGCCAAATACTCGAATTCTCATTTCCCAAAAGCACATTTGGATATTTTTACATAAAAATGATTGTTCTCAATAATTTATATAAATTTTCCACATGTTTAGTGTGGTATTCCCATGATTTATTATAAATATGTGTATTATCAAAGAAAACCAACACAAATTTTATAAGATGGGATCTGTTGTCGACAATTCTTGTCTACCCTAGAGACAACCTAGAGTTGCTATAGACCAGTGCCTAGGACATCTTAACATAGCAAGGAGCTCATAATATAGCTTGGGTTGTCAATCCAAAAGCTCTCTTACTATCTCTTGCAAAACAAGGAAATTAGTTTAAATGGAACCAAACTCTCTCAGAAGCTGATACAAAGATAAGAATAATGTAGGAACAACATCCAAAACTCCAATACGAAAGCATCAGACAGTTAAGAGATAGCTTACTGCAAAGAGGGCCAGTTGAAATAATATGCCACAAAAATCAAATATCAGAAAGTGGATGCAGTGAAGAAACATGAAGAATATACTAGTTAGCATGAGGCTAATACCCAGATACACAACAAAACCACATATGGGCTTATCCAACTAAGAATCCATACATGACAATGGCATTTTAAAAGCACCCTCCTCAAGTAACTATTATAGCAGAAAATATGGATGAAATGAACATGGAACAGGATATCATGACTAGGCCTATTTAAAGCGCTTGACTAATCCAAGTATGGGCACCAACTAGGATGAATCCTTACTTAAGATCAGTGAGCCACTCACATTCTAGAACATGATACAAGAAGATAAATAGCATGAAATGAGATATTATATTAACACATAAGAAAAAATTACATACTGTGGGATAGCAAAGACCAGAATCCTCATTACAGTTATAACTCCTCCTCACTGAGACCCTACGGGCTCTGAGCCTTTACACAAAAGCTTTACAAGATGTATACAAGAACTTCTCACTACACAGTTTGCTGATAGAAATCTGGAACCCTTACAATGTCTTTTTCTTGGCTTTTATAGGAAAGACAGAAAACTCTAGAGAATGAGGTAGGTAATGTACATTAAATTTACTCATTAAAACAAATTGATGAGAAAAACCCGCCTATGCTGTTTGACGGTGCTAAACTGGTGCAAGTACTCTGCTGCTTTATGGAATAAATTCTGAGGAAGCAAATCTTCTCATAAACAAGACTCAAAGAATAAAATATACAAATGTTCTGTACTTGGCTGGAAGAGAAAAATATGCTGCAATAAAACCTTGAGGTTGCTTGTGTTTGTGCATGGTACCCCCGGTCTTCCAATTTTTGAATTAAAATTCAAAACCACAAGGCCAGACACTGGCTTTCTCGATCTTTCACTGATATTTGTATGCCGCCCGATTAATATTTCTTGCTGTGTAATCTTTCCCTCTGCAGAGGTCTTTAGGGTTCAATGGATTTTATTTATGCTTCCATTAATGAGGTCATATCATAACAGCTACCTCAATCTTCCCTCTTAAATTTCGCCATCGAGATATCGTCCTTTGAGATGCTCTTGACCTCTATAATGGAGGCGATAAATTATAGCATCTCTTCATCATCTTGAAACATGCAAAACCCATAGATACATTAAAAAAAAACAGACACGGGAGCAAGAGGCGTGGAGGTGGAGATGATGGTGGCGTCGATGATATGGCTACATGGCAAGAACATGCGGGGTGACGGCGGAATTACAGAGAGGTTTTGGTAAACAAACAGGATGCAAGTTTTCCACGTAAAACATAATGTACAAATAAAAAACGATGAATATGGATGCAACGCATGTATATAGGTGGTGAGAATGGAAATACAATTGGCACGCAGGGTGATGACATGTAGGCGTACGAACAACCAAGGGGAAAAGATGACATGGCGGAGGAATTTGTCAAGCGGGAAAAATGTGAGTGATTATGGGCCACACGATCTCTGAATGAGATCGACGGTTAAAATGAGCCGGAGGGCAATCAAAGGTAGGCCAGGGACGCGGTTGACGTAGGTTAAAACACGTGCAGCTTCGGAGGACGACCATCGTTGGATGGAGACTTCGAGATCTGACGGCTGCTATGGATTCCGCTGCCCGACCTTTGACCGAACTTTAATGCACAAAATTGGAGTGGTTTTGGGATGTACATGGGGACACGTGTCATGCGGCGTGTGGAATTGCTGCCATTTGATTGAAAACCACTAGCTCGGTGGAGGTGGTGAGGAATGAAACAAACGGTTTTGCAACGGGTACGGGCGCAGGGACCACCATGGTAAGCAAGGCTCCGCTCCGTCGATTGGTTTTTAATCCGACGGCTCCATACGCACCCGAAACTTTGAACATCAAGCCCCTTGCCCTCTGACACACGGTTTTGTGCCTGGGTCACATGGGAATCAAATAAAAGGTGGCTGAGACCTCATGGGCTAGGCCCGATACAAATTTTAATGGTGGGTTTAGACCTTTATGCACGATGTTTTTAGGCGGAGAGGTCAACGATAGGCAGCATATGGAATTTTTTGGCCACGATAACAGGTTTGAAAGATTAGGAAGGGGTGTTAGGCCAGAAATTTGGATCGAAGGGCTGACATGCACAACATCGGCTCCATCTGGGGACGTCATGTTCATCCTTGGACATGTCGAGAACCTGCAGACCTTTTGATTATTTTGTGCGAATTCTGCTCTTCGACACCTCTAGTTTTCATTTTATAATTCATCAGCACACACACATTATTAAAAGAATGATGAAGCAAAAAAGAAAACTAATGTACAATATAATACACCAGGTTGTCTTTGCCTCCTGGGTCCCATACTTTGCTTTGCTGGTATCCATTAGTTGCATTATTCTTCAACTGTACCCTTCTATGTTTCCATATTTTGTTCTGCAACTTGCCTCCAGCTATGCTTTCACTTTCTGTTCTTGTTCTTCCATTGCCAAATTTTCTCTGCTTTCTTGTTGCTGTCTTGAACATTACTGTCAATGTTGCCTGTCTTGCTAAAAATGTGGCTACTTCCCAAACTTCCTGAATATCTCTTAGGATAGCTCCCTCTGCAACATTCTCCTACTCATCATCTGCAGATTTATCTTTAAAAAGTAAATTACCTTTTAATTCTCTAATTGCAGTAACATAATCATTCATTTCTCCTTGTGTACTAGTAAGCATATTTAAATTCTGCAAACTAGTATCTACTCCTGTTTCTTTCACAGCTTCAGGCACTTTCACTTCAGTGTCTGCAATTTCATTCCCTTCTCTAAAGGTTTTCGACAGACGAATCAGCCATTTATTCTCAAGCATTTCATCAATATGCTGCACATTTGTTTCAACATATTCTTCTTCTTCTTCTTTGAAAATATTTAGTAATTTTCCTCCACCCTTTTGATTGCTTCTGGCAATCAGATCAAGTTCTTCGGATTTTGCACTCTCCTTTTCTATCAGAATGGAACTTTGATTTCCCATCACTGTAGTAGTTCCAAAATTCTGTCCTCCAGTCTCCCCTTTGTCTATCAGACACATCATCTCCTTCTTGTCATTAACAGTAATAACAAGTTCCTTCCCATGGGGCATGATAGCCTCACCTTCTTCCTTCTGCGACAGCTCATCTGTATCCGAAAAAACTCCAAAGGATGGGTTGTCTTCTGCAATATCTGTCAACACAGCCGAATTGTCATTTTTGAAATCATAAGACCCAATGGTCTTGCTTGATGATTCAGTCACCAATTCTTTCCTCAGAAATCCTAAGTCTCCTCTAAGATCCAGGAAGTCTTCACTATCTTCTTGTACTGAATCATGTTTATTCAACAAAATCTCCAGCAGCCTGATTTATTCATTCCATGGATTAAAGTCTTCCACCGAATTTCCTTCCTCCTTTCTTTGACTGTCAAGTGGTGTCAAATTTCTTTCATCAGCATCAATCTCCATGTTGGAGAATTCACCTTCTATTTCTAGGAATCCCGTCATCTGTTCTTCATCCTCAAATACCTTCCAGTGCTTGATATTATCTGGGGTGAGTGCTTCTTCTAGAGGAAGCATGAAAGAGGTGACTTGAGATTGATATGCTGGTTGTTTCAACAGTTCAGTCAAGGGGACTGGGATTTTGATCTTCTCAAGTTATTTTTGCAAACTGAAAGGAGGAGGGGGCTTTTCTGTT
Source organism: Pinus albicaulis (assembly GCA_034641835.2). Taxonomy (NCBI): domain Eukaryota; kingdom Viridiplantae; phylum Streptophyta; class Pinopsida; order Pinales; family Pinaceae; genus Pinus; species Pinus albicaulis. The sequence goes on along the minus strand of JAXQQM020059213.1, from coordinate 217,257 downwards.
ACAACTTCTTTTGAATCTTTATTTTCAGCTGGGGATTTTACTTATTTTGACACAGACTTGACATTAGGAGGGCTAATTTTATTAGAAGAAGAGGGAGCTTGATCATTAGACTGCAGAGGTTCATTTAGATGACTCTTACCTTTGTCTGTGGCTTTCTTCATTGTTGACTCCTTCTAAGAAGGTGCCTCCTTCTGGGATGACTCTTCTTCTTGATCTTGAGTTCGAGTCCTCTTCCTGTAAGATCTGAGATCATATTTTCTATTGAAGTGTGCTTGCATGAAATCAACAAATTGTTTACAATAATAATCAACCTCTGCTTCTTCTTCTTCTTGCAAGGGGAATTCTATATCATCATTGTTTGAAAAAGCAAGATTTGAATCTTCTAATTGATAAGCAGCATCTTTAGTGGAGTCATCTGCTGGACCTTCCAGGTACAATGGGTGTGGTACCTGATCTTGCTGTTCTTTTGGATCCCTTGGCAATATCTGCAGGGGTGGTCTCTTGTACTGGGGATTGTAACCTCTGTTTGGAGCATTGTAGAAATTCTTGGGGGCTGAATTCTTGGCCTCTAATTCAAGCTTGACCATCTTCTTAATCATTTTGCTTATTTCATCCATCTTGTCAGAATCCTTGTCCTGATTTGAGGTAGATACCTCCTCTTTGCCTCTCCTCCTAGTATCGTGTTCGACTTTTCCTTTTAATTTCCCAGTGGAGGCAAAGTTTGCTTCTAATTCAAGAGCATCTGACTGAGCATCATCTAAAGTAGCAGGTTTCCTTTCCCTCAGAGAGAAGCCAAAATCTGAATCAAAGGCTGCTATGAAAACCACCTTAGCAGCAGTTTGGTGAGGCTTCATCTCAGGAGGCAGGCTCAAATACAACTTATTAAATCTTTTGATAAACTCTGCCACTCCCTCATTATGTTTCTTCTTTCGAGTATTGAATTCAGTGAGGCACATTCCATGATCTTTCTTTTCTCCCCATTTCCTGAGAAAAACTTCTTCCATTCTTTCCCAAGTGGTGACTGAGCGGTCTGCCAATGTTTTAAACCACTTTCTAGCTTCACCCTCAAGATATTGGACAAACAGTCTTAAGACCACATCCAGGTGTTCTACATTTAAATTTTCTGCAAATGAGCAGAAAGTCTCAAGATGTTTCTGAGCATCAATATCATTTTCTCCATTGAATCTGGGCAATATCTTCAAATAATCCTGTGGCATATCATTAAGCACTTGTGGCAAGGCCAAGGGAGCATATTTGTTCAATAGGAAAGCAGGAACATTAGCCATTGGAGGAGGTGGGGGTTGTGCAACAATTTGATGTACAAATGAAGGAAGGGGAGGAGGAGGAAGTGGAGTATGTATAACAATGGGAATAAATTGCACAGAAGCCTGAGGTGTAGATGGGAATAGTTCACGGTTAACAACAGCTACTTCTGTGACTTCTTTAACTTCTTCAGCCTCAGGGGTGAGATGAAGGTTTTCTTTGGTTCTAGCACTTCCCCTGGGTGGGCTATCTGAGTAATATTCAGGATTTTCTTTAGTAAAGTCAGGATTTTCTACTGGAATTTCTTGAGAAGAAGAGGATGGATAATCTTCTTGATAAAACTCAGGGATTTCAACACGGGCTGATTGTCTTTCTCTCCAACTTCTTCTATGTATAATATTTTCTGGGTCAGGCACAAAAGATGTCTTTAACTTAGCAGTATCTGACCTCAGATGTGACTTTCGAGGAGCCAGGACTACCAATAGATTTATCAAATAAACAACAGTGGAGTCGCCAAAGTGAGAGATACGCAACTCTTCAACCCTCTATGCTCACCTGATTAGAGAGTGAATATGATTTGTCGAGGCCCAGGGAAATTGATATTCTTAAATTCGTCCCCGGCAATGGCGCCAGAAAGATGTTGTAGACAATTCTGTCCCTCCTAGAGACAGTCTAGAGTTGCCATAGACCAGTGCCTAGGACATCTTATCATAGCAAGGAGCTCATAATAATATAACTTGGGTGTTAGCCAAAAGCTCTCCTGCTATCTCTTTTAAAACAAGGGAAGTGATTTTGAATGGGACCAAACCCTCTCAGAAGCTGATACAAAGATAAGAATAATGTAGGAACAACATGCAAAACTCCAATACAAAAGCATCAGACAGTTAAGAGACAGCTTACTGCAAAGAGGGCCAGTTCAAATAATATGCCACAAAAATCAAATATCAGAAAGTGGATGCAGTGAAGAAACATGAAGAAGATACTAGTTAGCATGAGGCTTATACCCAGATACACAACAAAACCACATATGGGCTTATCCAACTAAGAATCCATACATGACAATGGCGTTTTAAAAGCACCCTCCTCAAGTAACTAATATAGCGGAAAATATGGATGAAATGAACATGGAACAGTATATCATGACTAGGCCTATTTAAAGCGCTTGACTAATCCAAGTATGGGCACCAACTAGGATGAATCCTTACTTAAGATCAGTGAGCCACTCGCATTCTAGAACATGATACAAGAAGATAAATAGCATGAAATGAGATATTATATTAACACATAAGAAAATATTACATACTATGGGATAGCAAAGACCAGAATCCTCATTACAGTTATAACTCCTCCTCACTGAGACCCTACGGGCTCTGAGCCTTTACACAAAAGCTTTACAAGATGTATACAAGAACTTCTCACTGCACAGTTTTCTGATAGAAATCTGGAACCCTTACAATGTCTTTTTCTTGGCTTTTATAGGAAAGACAAAAAACTCTAGAGAATGAGGTAGGTAATGTACATTAAATTTACTCATTAAAACAAATTGATGAGAAAAACCCGCCTATGCTGTTTGACGGTGCTGAACTGGTGCAAGTACTCTGTTGCTTTATGGAATAAATGCTGAGGATGCAAATCTTCTCATAAACAAGACATAAAGAATAAAATATACAAATGTTCTGTACTTGGCTGGAAGAGAAAAATCTGCTGCAATAAAACCTTGAGGTTGCTTGTGTTTGTGCATGGTACCCCTGGTCTTCCAATTTTTGAATTAAAATTCAAAACCACAAGGCCGGACACTGGCTTTCTCGATATTTCACTGATATTTGTATGCTGCCCGATTAATATTTCTTGCTGTGTAATCTTTCCCTCTGCAGAAGTCTTTAGGGTTCAATGGATTTTATTTATGCTTCCATTAATGAGGTCATATCATAACAGCTACCTCAAGCTTCCCTCTTAAATTTCGCCATCGAGATATCGTCCTTTGAGATGATCTTGACCTTTGTAATGGAGGCGATAAATTATAGCGTCTCTTCATCATCTTGAAACCTGCAAAACCGAAAGATACATTAAAAAAAAACAGACACGGGAGCAAGAGGCGTGGAGGTGGAGATGATGGTGGCGTCGATGATATGGCTACATGGCAAGAACATGCGGGGTGACGGCGGAATTACAAAGAGGTTTTGGTAAACAAACAGGATGCAATTTTTCCACGTAAAACATAATGTACAAATAAAAAACGATGAATATGGATGCAGCGCATGTATATAGGTGGTGAGAATGGAAATACAATGGGCACGCGGGGTGATGACATGTAGGCGTACGAACAACCAAGGGGAACAGATGACATGGCGAAGGACTTTGTCAAGCGGGAAAAATGCGAGTGATTATGGGCCACACGATCTCTGAATGAGATCGACAGTTAAAATGAGCCGGAGGGCAATCAAAGGTGGGCCAGGGACGCGGTTGACGTAGGTTAAAACACGTGCAGCTCCAGAGGACGACCACCGTTGGATGGAGACTTTGAGATCTGACGGCTGCTATGGATTCTGCTGCCCGACCTTTGACCGAACTTTAATGCATGAAATTGGAGTGGTTTTGGGACGTACATGGGGACACGCGTCATGCGGCATGTGGAATCGCTGCCATTTGATTGAAAACCGCCAGCCCGGTGGAGGTGGTGCGGAATGAAACAACCGGTTTTGCAACGGGTACGGGCGTGGGGACCACCGCGGTAAGCAAGGCTCCGCTCCGTCGATTGGCTTTTAATCCGACGGCTCCAGACGTGCCCGAAACTTTGAACGTCAAGCCCCTTGCCCTCTGACACACGGTTTTGCGCCTGGGTCACATGGGAATCAAATCAAAGGGGGCTAAGACCTCAGGGGCTAGGCCCGATACAAATTTTAATGGCGGGTTTAGACCTTTATGCACGTTGTTTTTAGGCGGAGAGGTCAACGATAGGCAGCATATGGAAGTTTTTGGCCACGATAATAGGTTTGAAAGATTAGGAAGGGGTGTTAGGCCAGAAATTTGGATCGAAGGGCTGACATGCACAACAGGATCAAACAAAATTGTTCTTAAGTCGAGCCTGCCAGACTTCAAACGACGATAAACCATAATTCAAACCAAATTCGCGTTCCAAAATAGCCTGCTGATGTCGGCCAATTTTGTGACGCGAAAACCAAATGAATTCCGCCCTAATATTTTTCGGGTCCGAAGTTGGGCTAGCGCATGGAGGGAGAGTTGTGACGCGAATTTCTTATCAAATTCACCCTAATATTTTTCGGGTCCGGATTTCCACTGCGCGAGCGGCCCAAACAATGATCCACTCCAATCAATTTCTGCCACGTGTCCTCGATCAAAAGTTGCCACTCTGTTCTGATGCATTCGATGATTTGGAAGATGGGACATGGATGTAAACGATTTCATATCAATCGCATTAGATTTTTTTTTTTTTTAATGTTGTTCAATTAAGTTCCAAGGTTTTCACATCAAATTGCATTAAGTTTTAACACTGTTCAAGATCGGACCTCCACTCCTGTTAGCGATTCCGCATGCTCCAATATGATCCGGCCTTCGGCTCTCATTAATGATCAGAGATTAATTATGACGGGCGTCCTTCGATTGCATTGCAGTTGGGTCGATAAAATGGCGTTTCGCTATGGTTTTTCAGACGAGCCGGTTGCTGGGTTACACTGCCCGCTCACTGTGACGAGAAGGAGAAGTGGCCAGCTGAACTGCTGCTTAGACCTTGCTGCATATCTGCATTTCTCTCGGTCTCGTCTGTGTCTGTCTTCCTCTGTTTCTTGGAATTCTGCTTCTCCGTCTCCTCTTGTGCCCACTTCTAGTGAGACTGCACCCATGCCTCGCCAGCGTCAAAGGATGCATTGCCGCAGGGGGAGCACTAGAGGTCAACCCCTGCGCGCTCCCTCCAGCCCCTCAATCAAGTCGTCTTCCAGCCAGTCCAGTGATTATTACGCAGGCTGCTATCCAAATACTAGGAGTGGTCGGGGTTGGGTTGTAGGATCTGGCCACCATATGGATTCCCCTGCTCCTCGTTTCCCCACCGCTAGTTCACCTTCTCCCACGACGCGCACTGCGTAATTTTCCTTTAATTTCTCTCTCAACCACCCACGAATCACAACTTCATTCTCTGTGGTTTTCTGCGAGGAGGCCCAAACGGAGGAAGAATGCACCCGTCCGGCGGGTCTGAGCTCGGAAAAAGTCGGCCAGCATTCAGGCCTTCAGGAGGGGAGCCGTGGCATGAATGTGGAGGTAGCACCTAGCGATCCTGGACCTTCCGAAGGATGGTGCCGAATCGTCGAGGAGCCAGAGGAGTAGTTTGGTTAATTTGTTTTTCTTGCTTCGCGGCCCACTTAATTGGGCTATTTTTAGATTATTTTACTGTGCTGGACCTTTGTAATATTTTTGAATTCTGTAAATTAAATGTTCAAGACTGGTTTCCCCGTATGAGGGCAGTCTTCTTAATTTTTTGATTTTTTGATGACAAAATTTCCATGAGTCTGGGAAATGATTTCGACTTCAGTGTAATTTTATTCCCACTGTTAATAGATTAACTTTACTTAGAAAAAAAATGTTGCCCTGTTTCTATTTTAAGCCTGTTTTTTGAAATACAGAGCCATGTTTATATGGTCTATGTATTATACTCTTTCTATGTATATCTACAGGAACCTTTTTGCTATGAACATGGTGGATGATGTAGCGGGCTACTAATGGAAACAAGCGAGCCTGAACCTTACATCTCGGATGCAACAGATGGTTACCAATTTTGGAATCAAGCGAGCCTGATCTTACAAGTGAGCCTGGGTTTCTGCAGATGGTTTTTATTTCCAGGAAAAAGCGAGCCAGAACATACAATCGACCTTGGGTTTATACATATTTTTGCTCTATCATGGATGCTTTTTGTGTGAGGTGTATATCAACAGTACATGTCTCTGCACATTTCCTATATCCACTTTATGATACTATTTTATGTGTTGACAGGTTATCACTCTGCCTTCAAAACTAGCGATGCTGGTTTATTGATATGGTCTGATGGTATTTTTATATTTTGGACATATCACACTCCTCACATGATTAGCATTTTTCTTTGTTCAAGGATTTTGGGTACTTTAATTTGTATTTGGAACAATGGACGTCGGTACTCTATCTGTTGCTTTACTATTCTACATACTGCTATTTCACTTTATTATAGATGCCTCGGGCATATTTGGATGCTTTCTCAGATTGTCGATAATCTCCATGTGGACCGTTACTGGGTTTTATATCATGTCCCTGTATGTGACATGAGGTATTTTTCTATCATTTTCTGGGGTGGGACTTCCACTTTTCTGGATGGATATTTGGGTTCCAATCTTCAGATGTGAAAATGTAATGACTTCATGGACTGTTTTACTTCATATAATATATTCAAAACAACATTTTTTCTTTTGTGAAAAAAAAATGATTAATGTTTATCACTCTGCCTTCAAAACTAGCGATGCTGGTCTATGTTGCTGGTTTATTGATATGGTCTGATGGTCTTTTTATATTTTGGACATATCACACTCCTCACATGATTAGCGTTTTTCTCAGTTCAAGGATTTTGGGTACTTTAATTTGTATTTGGAACAATGGACGTCGGTACTCTATCTGTTGCTTTACTATTCTACATACTGCTATTTCACTTTCCTATAGATGCCTCGGGCATATTTGGATGCTTTCTCGGATTGTCGATAATCTCCATGTGGACCGTTACTGGGTTTTATATCATGTCCCTGTATGTGACATGGGGTATTTTTCTATCATTGTCTGGGGTGGGACTTCCACTTTTCTGGATGGATATTTGGGTTCCAATCTTCGGATGTGAAAATGTAATGACTTCATGGACTGTTTTACTTCATATAATATATTCAAAACAACATTTTTTCTCTTGTGAAAAAAAAAAATGATTAATGTTTATCACTCTGCCTTCAAAACTAGCGATGCTGGTCTATGTTGCTGGTTTATTGATATGGTCTGATGGTATTTTTATATTTTGGACATATCACACTCCTCACATGATTAGCGTTTTCTCTGTTCAAGGATTTTGGGTACTTTAATTTGTATTTGGAACAATGGACGTCGGTACTCTATCTGTTGCTTTACTATTCTACATACTGCTATTTCACTTTCTTATAGATGCCTCGGGCATATTTGGATACTTTCTCAGATTGTCGATAATCTCCATGTGGACCGTTACTGGGTTTTATATCATGTCCCTGTATGTGACATGGGGTATTTTTCTATCATTGTCTGAGGTGGGACTTCCACTTTTCTGGATGGATATTTGGGTTCCAATCTTCAGATGTGAAAATGTAATGACTTCATGGACTGTTTTACTTCATATAATATATTCAAAACAGAGTTTTTTCTCTTGTGAGAAAAAAATGATTAATGTTTATCACTCTGCCTTCAAAACTAGCGATGCTGGTTTATTGATATGGTCTGATGGTCTTTTTATATTTTGGACATATCACACTCCTCACATGATTAGCATTTTTCTCTGTTCAAGGATTTTGGGTACTTTAATTTGTATTTGGAACGATGGACGTCGGTACTCTATCTGTTGCTTTACTATTCTACATACTGCTATTTCACTTTCTTATAGATGCCTCGGGCGTATTTGGATGCTTTCTCAGATTGTCGATAATCTCCATGTGGACCGTTAGTGGGTTTTATATCAAGTACCTGTATGTGACATGGGGTATTTTTCTATCATTGTCTGGGGTGGGACTTCCACTTTTCTATATGGATATTTGGGTTCCAATCTTCAGATGTGAAAATGTAATGACTTCATGGACTGTTTTACTTCATATAATATATTCAAAACAATGTTTTTCCTCTTTTAAAGTTTCATTTTTTTTTTTTTTAAATTGAGCCCACCATCGGTATACCGACGCCTTGTAAGCGTCGGAATTGCGACAACTTAAAAACGTCGGAAGAGCGACAGTATAAAAACGTCTGACGAGCGACGTTCAAAACGTCAGACCACATTTCGTCGAAATTGCGACAGTTTACAAACGTCGGAAGAGCGACGTTCAAAACGTCGGACCACATTTCGTCGGAATTGCGACAGTTTACAAACGTCAGAAGAGCGACGTTCAAAACGTTGGACCACATTTCGTCGGAATTGCGACAATTTACAAACGTCGGAAGAGCGACGTCCAAAAATTCGGACCACATTGCGTCGGAATTGCGACCGTTTACAAACGTCAGAAGAGAGACGTTAAAAATGTTGGACCACATTTCGTCGAAAGTGCGACAGTTTACAAACGTCAGAAGCGCGACGATTCGGGAAACGTCAGAAGAGAGACGCTTGTGTGGAAGCGACGGAAAAAGTGTCGATAGTGCGACACTTTTTAAGTGCATCGGAACTGCGACGGTATGGCAAACCACGTTTTTCCCGCCCTCGAACTGTCGCTCTTGCTACGACTATGTGTCAGAATAGCGACGAATTGGCTGTCGAAAATTCTGCCAAATTTTCTAGTGTGACTTGCAACAACAATTCTACACTTTTATTCCTCCACCTATTTTTGGTATCCAACATTTATTGAGACTATTAAAAATGAATGTTATAAGTAAGTTTGATCCAATTAACAAGTGTTGTTAAGTGTTGCCTCCATGAAGGACCCAACTTATAGACCAGCATTTCACCTAAGAAGAGGCTGCAAAATTTATCCAAGCACATAGGGCCACTCTCCCAACCAATTATTTCCTCATAAATCATGGTGAAGAGCATAAAATAATGCTCTAATACCATCCTCTCCTAGAATTTACACTCTAATGTTATCATCTCACAAAATTTTCTTTGATACCACCTACCAAATACTTAAGGGTATTTCCCAAAAAAGTTATTTTCACCATCCCCAAGTATCAACAATGGCTTGTCTCAGCCCCATGGGCTTAATCAAATTACATCTATTACAATCAAACTATTCTTCTTCACTTAGGATCCACATCCAAGTGCAACAATCAATTCCTTCTAATAACACAGACATCTAATGGTGTCCTTAAATCATCTCAACAATGCATTTTATAGCTAGCCAATAGCCATCAATAATTATCTAAACAAAACATTTCAAGGTACAATAATAGTCATCCAAGTAAAGGGACCACAAATCAAGAGTGTTTGGGACCCTTCAGTTGGATGCCTTAACTTATGATTATGAAGAGTGTTACAAGGATAAAACAAGGTAGTCCAACCACTACATGTGGCTCATTACAATTGATCTTGGGCACAACTACCTATTACCATAACACTTGTACAACCTAAACCCTAAATCAATTACAGGCATTCCTCTTGCAAATAAAATCTCTTCAACAAATCACACTACCAACACCCAATTTGTTTATTATGCCATAACCTAGACTTAGCACCTCAAAACTATTTTTTCACCCTCGCATGAGTGAATACCTTTTCATAAAGATCATTTCCACTATTTACAAGGGGGAAGTGCATTGTTGTTACCTTCTTCTACCGTTCCTTTCACCATGCTCTACACCCAAGTGGACCCAACCATGTAATACATTCCATAAAAGTGTTCCGAGTCTTGGAATGCTTAGTGCCTTGGGTCCACATTCAAACTAAATCATGCACTAGACATCCCAAGTCTATACAAAAGTAACTCTTTCCATGTTGAATAATTTACCATGCACTCAAACATCTAGTATACATCACCTAACCCTGTTACATTTTTCCTAATCTATAACACTTGCTTGAGTTGATCAAGCAAAGGTGCCTATCAACATCTAAGGGTGATGACCTTATAAGAAAATTTGAAGGAAATTATTAGCTATTTATATCATATTGGATTAACAAGGAACAACATGTAATTTGTTTTACCTTAGATAGAGACAAGGACATAAGTATAGAAATTCTCTACAAAGTTCTAAAACGAGAGAAATTCAGTTGGGGATATATCATAAGAGCCCTAAAGGGATTACTAAACACTTGGGAGCTTTATATAATCATGTTAGAAGGTAGGTGATGATTTTCAGAACTAAAACCACGAATGTGGCTTGTTTGTAGGCATAATGCCTCAAAATGGATAAGTAAACAACATTTTAGTGGACCAAAATAGATCAAGTTGCAGGAACACTCTAAAGATGAAAATAAGAAAGCAATGATAATGGTAAGAAAATGGTTGTGGTTATAATATAAAACCAAAAATATAACAAGGAACGGTAAAGGTAAGAAAATTATGATGGTTATAATATAAAATAAATACCATAACAAGCATTGCAAGCACCATAACGTAAATGGCCACACAAAGATGTTGGTGGAAATTACAACGTAACCTAAGAAGTGAATTGCATAAATAACAAAAGAAGAGGAAGACTTAGTTGGCTATAGATGCAGATCAAAGGGTGGAAATAATATTAAACATTAAATGGTATGGTGACTTATACTTTAGTCCAAAGAGAGGTATCCTTGATTAATATTAGTCTAAATGTGAAAAGAGAGATAATTGAACTCTTTTACATTAAGATCTAGTTAAAACAAATTAGTATTTGAACATAATAATGTTAAATTTCAATGTAGTTAGTTGAGAAGCTTAGATTAGAGGTGCATTACCATCCTCATCCATGTACATTAGGATGGGTAAGGAAATATATGGAATTGAGGGTCACAAAAAAATGTGAGTGCATAATTGATATTAGTGCAAACTTTCGTGATGAGGTGGAAATAGGTGTCATTCCATTCGGTGTATATGGAGAGATCTAGAAAGTCCTTATTTATATGTTAGTGATGCTATTTTTAAAATAAGGGCTAGCTGATATATACTTGTGAAGGATGGGAAGCCTTATGATGCCTATCCACATAAGATCAAATCACAACTCTCATTGAAAAGTGAACATTAGGCTGGGAGATTGATTAGTACAAAAATGAAGTTTCAATTGTTGTTTGTGATACAGGACAAGCAACAAGGAGAAGTTAAGATGAATATTAGTGCATCCATAGAGGGATATGATAACATGTAGAATGAAACTAGAACAATTGATAGAATTCTACTCATAAGTGTTTCAAGAACTTAAAATTTTGTTGCATAAGAGGGAAATTGAACTTAAGATTTGATTGTTTCTAAAAACTCCATGACCTAACATTAGATTGTATAGGAAATCCCATTTAGAGTCAAATGAAGTGTAGAAAAAACTATAAATTTTTTTGGAGTAGGTGGTCATAAATTTTAGTACATCAACTTGTGTATCATCCATCATCATAGTCCCTAGGAATGATGTAAATTGGAGGATGTGCATTGTCTACTTAGATTTGAAGGAGACCATTAAGAACATATATCATTTGTCATGGATTTATGACTTGATAGATCAAATACAATGTGACTATATCAAGCTAATCTATTCAGAGTTTTGGACCTCAAATCAAGCTATCACTGTGTAAGATTTAAAGAAAAAGACTCAAGGAAGACACTGTTCAAGACAAGGTACAATTTGCAAGAATGGTTATTAATTCCTTGTGGATTATGTAATGCATTTTAAATTATTATTCATTTGATGAAAGAGGTGTTTCGTTTGTTTATATATTCTTTTCTAATATTATCTGATGACATAAATATTAATTATTACTTGAAAATAGCACATCTCACATCCAAAATAGATATTGGACAAACCTAGGAAGAAGCAGTTGATTGATAATACCAAGTGAGCGTTTGCAAAAGAGTCAGTGGTATATCTTGGACATGTGATTGGTGGAGGAGAGTTGAAGGTTAATTTAGATCAAAGTCATTGGTTAATGGACTACCTCTATTAGTGTGTTAGATATAAAAAGTGTCATGAGTAGCTCAATATCCAAGGAAGTTCATTTCAACATTTTTGGTAATAGTTGCACCACTACATGTTCTAATAACCAAAGGAGAAAGTATTAATTGTGGTAAGAAATAAATTAGGCATTTTGAAGAGCTAAATGGAAAAAAAAGTCATGCAATAGCATTGGCTATACCTAATTTGCAACATCCTTTTCAGGTTGAAAGTTATGCAATTTTGAATGACATAGGGGTAGTCCTTAAGCAATCTGGAGGGAGTCCAATGTGCTATTATTTGATGTTGTTACATGGAATAGTGTTGGAATATATAACCTACGACAAGGCCTTCCTTTCCTAGTATGTTAAGCATCCAAATATAAATAATGTAGAAACATAAGAAAAGATAGATCAACGACTTGATAATAAACCACTTCGAGGGGGAAACCTCCTTTTACATCACATAACTGAAAAATTCTTGGATGATTCAAATGAAAATACCTGGGTATATATAGGAGTATAAAGGGTAAAACTATAATTAGGGCCTACACAAAAATAATAATATAATTGCACAACAATAATAATAGTGGGCTTCTATGGGGCACACACATAGCAATATAGGGGATACACTAGTATTATAGGGAGATAGCATGCCCCTCACCTTCAAAAAAGTGTTTTCATCCATGCTTGAGCATTTATGGATTATTCTGTAAAAAACACTCATCTTCCCATGTGGAATCTCTAGTAGGTAAGTTCTTCCACTTAATGAGATACTCTGAAATTGATCGATTTGTCGTTTTTGGATTCTTGTTTTAATGATTAATTTAGGATCCAATATGAGTTTTCCTTCCTCGTCAAGTTCTGAAAATATAGTTTGAACTGGAAGCTTGTCACCTATAACCTTATTTAAGCATGAAACATCAAAAATTGGGTGTACTCGCGAATATGCAGACAACTCCAATTTGTATTCCATAATTCTAATCATTTGCAACACCTTATAAGGGCAATAATACTTGGGTGATAATTTATTTTCCTTCTTAAACATGCTTGAGGGACATTCATTTGTATGGTTGAGCTGTAAAAATACCCAATCAACAATATTACAACTTCTTTGCAATCTAAATATACTTGTTGTTTCATTCGATTTTGCACGAGAGTCAAGTTATTATTTAAGAGTTGGAAAATTTGTTGTTGATGCTCGATGTGATCTTCCACTTCCTGAACCTTAGATTTTTCTCTTAGAGATGACATGATGGAAAATGGATGATATCCATAAATTTCCATAAATGGGTTCATTTTTACCGTGGTATAGAAGTGTTGTACCATCATTCTACTAGGGGTAACTGTTGAAAATGTAGCAACAAAATCTAGTTTTGACTTTGCCTTGGTCAAACTAGATTAAACTTCGAATTTGAATTTTAGCAGAATACTTGGAGGTAGTTAACTGAGGTGACAGGTATTTTTTCACTGAGTTAACTCAGTGAATTCAAGTTGGAGACACTTGAGTTAAGTTCTACATGATTGATTGCTAATTCAGTTAAGTTGGGTTATTTCCAGTTAAACTAGTTGAAACTATTGGAGAAACTAGTGGAGGGCCAAGCTATGCAGTGTAACTTCAATCACACTTAGTGGCCATCCACTTAACTGATTAATCAACCCAAAATAGCTGATGCATGTAGAGAATTTGAGTTACCTAGTTGAGATTGGAGTTCAAGGGCAGTGTAATATAAGTTGTAAACTAGTTCAAGTTGTATAGGTGGTGCATGCAGTCAAAGGATGGGCCTTCAAGAATTGTGAAATGCAATTGAGGAATCTCCCTAAAAAAATAGGTGTTAATTCCTCAAGGAAATAGGAGCTTGGAGGCTTGAAATTTTGACTAAGTATTAGTCAAGTTCAGTCAATCGGGCAAAGGATAGAAGATACAGGTGTAGGTTGTGCTCAATCTTGAGAAAGAATATTGTATTAATCCATATTCTTTGATTAATGTAATACATATAGTAAGGGATTTCGAGTGGTTTCTTTCCCCTAGACAAATATTTATGTATGTGTGTTGAATCTTGATGCATGTTAATGATTTGTGTTCTCGATCATGAATTTGCTTCTACAGATCAGTAGAGTAGCTTCTAGTCTTATGATTTAGTAAATTTCATGAGCGATTTAGAATCTACAAATTAATTTATACATGGTATCAGAGCCAAATTCACATAGAGAAGATATTTCGAAGTTTTCATTGTAGGAGGTTCGGATTTGAATATCAGTGTTGCAGGCTTTCTCCAAGACTGAGAAGATGAAATTTAACAAATTCAGGCTTAAGTATGCTTTGGAAGGAACCACAAACTTTGTGGCATGGACGATCCACATGGAGGCAATATTGGATGACAATGGGTTGCTAGATTACATCAAGACAAATGTAGAAAAACCCCAAGCATTTGATGCTCATAATATTTTTTAGTTCAAGAAAGATGTGGCTAAATCGAGTAGAATCATATTGGAGGGAGTACGAGATAATATTGTCTCGAATCTCCATGGGAAAGAGACTTTGTTCACGTTGTGGAAAACATTGATAGAGTTGTTCGATAACAATAGTGACCACAGGACGCTGGCACTCAAGGACAAGCTCCGAAGCATCAAGATGTAAAATAATGACACAATTCCGCAGTACATGAACAGGTTTAGACATTGTCGTGGTGAACTTGGAAGGGTTGGTGTTAATGTCCCTGAAGAAGATATGGTAGCTCTAGCCCTCTTGGGCCTTCCCAAGAGTTGGCATAGTTACCAAAATTTGGTAAATGATAGAGAGGAACTACCACAGTGGGAGAATTTATGGTCTAATATAGCGCAGGAAGAAATAAGGTGGAAAAAAAAAGACGAGACTTCATTCAAGGTCGAGGATGAGGATAACTGTGCCTTGGCTGGAAAGGAAGAAAGGGAAAGGGAAGAAATACCAATCCAAAGAAGAATCTAGTCAAGGGGTAAAGAAGAAATACTTATTGAAGAGGTCTCCAGATTTTCCACAGTGTCATAGAACATTTGTCGACGTTTCGAATCCCAACGCAGATCCATCTTCAGGACAAAAATTTTGAATGAAGAACTGAAAGAAGGAATTAGGTCAATTAATAGTGAAAGGTAAAAATAAAAAGAGCCGACAGATTTAATAATTAATTTTTAAGTTGTTAATTGTTCTAAGTTCATTAATTATATAATTGATTTTTTTAATTATTAATTTTATCATTCTTTTTCTAAAAAACATTATTAATTTTTTTTTCTTTTCCTTATTAAATATTTTTAGAATTTTTTAATTAGAATTTTTAACAATTTAAATTAATTATAATTTAGAATTATAATTCTAACCAATTAATAACTAAAATACTATTTATTAATTTTCATATAATAATTTAAACCTTAAATTAAATTTAGATATTAGAAAGAATTATTTTAAAAAATTTCTTAGATATTTTTTATATCTAAATAAAGATTTAATAAAATAATTAATACAAAAAAGAATAAAGGACTTGTCCAGAATCAAGTGCTTTCACTGTCATGAATTTAGGCACTATGCCACAAAATGTCCACATAAGAATACAAGCAAGAAGACCTTAGGAGGAGTAGTAGGTGAAGCTCTAACTTCACAATTTGAACTTTATTTTACTCTCATTTCATGCATGGAAAGCAGAGTGATGTGAAGCACATGGTATCTCGACAAAGATGCCTCATTCCATATGATGGGGAAAAATTATTTCTTTAGTGATTTGGAGGAGAACGATATCCAAATGCACATCTAGATAGGAGATGATGGAAGGTAGAACGTGACCGGGATTGACACCATCACCTTTCAAAGGGAGTCAAGATCCCCTCTTAGGCTTAAGGATGTGATGTTTGTACTGGGTCTAAAGAAGAATCTAGTTTCCATTGTGGTGTTGGAATACCATGGCTACAATGTGATATTCAACAAAGGAAAAACATTCCTAAGAAAAATCACCACGGGACAAGTGAAGCAAATCAAGGTTCGAGTGAAGAACTTCGACAGGTTGGATGTGGAAGAAAATGTTGCTTTGAGCACAAAGGTGGAGAAGGTATAGAGCAAAGATTTAAGCAAATTATGGCATATAATACTTGTCATTTTCATCATGGAGCTTTGAAGGTAATTTGGTAAATCACCAAAGGCCTCCCCAAAGGAGCATTAGAGTAGAAGAACACATGTAGAGGGTGTACTTTGGGGAATTAAACAAAATCCACCTTCAATTATTGAGATAACAGGGCGCATGAAATTCTTGAAAGGATCCAATCTGATGTCTGTGGACCTTTCTCAATAGCCTCCACTACCAATCACAAGTATTATGTTATATTTGAAGACGATTTCTCATGTAAGTGTTGGATTTTATTTATGCAAAATAAATACAAGACATTCTCCAAGTTTATTGAATTTAAATCACTTCTTGAGAAATAAATTGGCATGAACGTGAAGGCTCTCAGGAGAAATAATGGTTGTGAGTAAGTTTTGAATGAGTTCAAAAATTTATGTGCAAAGGAAGGCATTCGACGAGAGTTGACATTACCCCACAACCCATAGCGCCAAAATGAGGTGGCTGAGAGGAAGAACATAAGTATTGTGGGAGCTGCATGAACGATGTTGCATGACCAAGTACTACCTCTACACTTGTGGGTTGAAGCATGCAACACAACGGTCTATTTGAAAAACAAGAGTCCTCATTAGATTCTTGGGATGAGTACACCAAAAGAAGCTTTTTCAGGGAAGAAATCATATGTTTCACACTTCAGGATATTTGGAGAATCAGTATATTTCCACGTCTCCAAGGAAGTAAGGAAAAATATAGAGCCAACAATAGACTTGGGAATATTTGTGGGGTACACTGATACACCTCACAACTATCAGGTGTACCTACCATCTCTCAGGATGACAGTTGTTCGTAGAGATATTAAGTTTGATGAGGAGAAGGAAATGAAGTGTTTTCCTGAGAGGGAGCTTAAGTTGAATGCAAATTAGGAGATTTTGATTGAAAAGTAATAACCTCAAGAATATGTGGAGCAGCCACAAGCAGAGGAGCAGAGACTGGAGACAACCACTCAAGTAGAGACATCCAGGGAAGGAAGGAAATGAACTGGGGAAGCTAAAAAGTTATTGGAGGATGCTAGAGAGAATGTGGGGGAACCCACATCACAACGCAGGAAGAGGAGGTCACAAGATTGGTACATTGGCTACATGGCTCTAATGAATGAGCTAGTAGAGACAAAACTAGTAACATTTGAGGAATCAATATAGAAGCTAGTATGGATTGATGCTATGGTAGAGGAATATGATTCCATTGTCAGAAACATTGTTTAGGAAGTGGTCCAAAGACCAACAGAAAATTTAATGGTAGGTTCGAAATGGATTTACAAATTAAACCATGCAACAGATGAAATCATCAAGAAGAATAAGGCCAAGTTTGTGGCAAATGGGTACTCTCAGGTAGAAGGGAATGACTATGAAGAGACATTTTCTCCTATAGCAAGGTACACTTCTATCAGATCAATTCTTGCTCTAGTTGCACATATGAGGTGGAAGATCCACCAGATGGATGTGAAGAAAAAATTTCTATATGGAGTTATTGAGGAGGAGGTGTAAATTGAACAACCTAAAGGTTTTGTTACCTTTGACAGGGAGTCGCATGTGTGCAGACTCAAACGAGCATTGTATGGGTTGAAGCAAGCACCCTGTGCTTGGTGCACCGAGATCGATAGATACCCCAACGGGTTGGAATTCACCAAAAGTGAAGTAGATGAAATCCTTTACCAAATTATTCTAGAAGGTATATTGTTTATTATTTTTCTTTATGTTGATGACTTGATTTTTCGTGGTGATGAACAACTTATAAGGTCTTTTAAGGATGACCTTGCAAGAGAGTTCAAAATGAAGGACATGGGTCTGATGCACTATTTACTTGGTTTGAAAGTATGGAAAGGAGAAGGGCCCAATTGTTTTTCTCTCCGGTAAATTATGCCAACGAGATACTTCATAAGTTCCATACAAACAGATGAAAACCCATGTGTTGTCGACAATTCTTGTCTACCCTAGAGACAGCCTAGAGTTGCTATAGACCAGTGCCTAGGACATCTTAACATAGCAAGGAGCTCATAATATAGCTTGGGTTGTCAATCCAAAAGCTCTCTTACTATCTCTTGCAAAACAAGGAAATTAGTTTAAATGGAACCAAACTCTCTCAGAAGTTGATACAAAGATAAGAATAATGTAGGAACAACATGCAAAACTCCAATACAAAAGCATCAGACAGTTAAGAGACAGCTTACTGCAAAGAGGGCCAGTTCAAATAATATGCCACAAAAATCAAATATCAGAAAGTGGATGCAGTGAAGAAACATGAAGAAGATACTGGTTAGCATGAGGCTGATACCCAGATACACAACAAAACCACATATGGGCTTATCCAACTAAGAATCCATACATGACAATGGCGTTTTAAAAGCACCCTCCTCAAGTAACTAATATAGCAAAAAATATGAATGACATGAACATGGAACAGTATATCATGACTAGGCCTATTTAAAGCGCTTGACTAATCCAAGTATGGGCACCAACTAGGATGAATCCTTACTTAAGATCAGTGAGCCACTCGCATTCTAGAACATGATACAAGAAGATAAATAACATGAAATGAGATATTATATTAACACATAAGAAAAGATTACATACTGTGGGATACCAAAGATCAGAATCCTCATTACAGTTATAACTCCTCCTCACTGAGACCCTACGGGCTCTGAGCCTTTACACAAAAGCTTTACAAGATGTATACAAGAACTTCTCACTGCACAGTTTGCTGATAGAAATCTGGAACCCTTACAATGTCTTTTTCTTGGATTTTATAGGAAAGACAGAAAACTCTAGAGAATGAGGTAGGTAATGTACATTAAATTTACTCATTAAAACAAATTGATGAGAAAAACCCGCCTATGCTGTTTGACGGTGCTGAACTGGTGCAAGTACTCTGCTGCTTTATGGAATAAATGCTGAGGATGAAAATCTTCTCATAAACAAGACTCAAAGAATAAAATATACAAATGTTCTGTACTTGGCTGGAAGAGAAAAATTTGCTGCAATAAAACCTTGAGGTTGCTTGTGTTTGTGCATGGTACCCCCGGTCTTCCAATTTTTGAATTAAAATTCAAAACCACAAGGCCGGACACTGGCTTTCTAGATCTTTCACTGATATTTGTATGCCGCCCGATTAATATTTCTTGCTGTGTAATATTTCCCTCTGCAGACGTCTTTAGGGTTCAATGGATTTTATTTATGCTTCCATTAATGAGGTCATATCATAACAGATACCTCAAGCTTCCCTCTTAAATTTCGCCACCGAGATATCGTCCTTTGAGATGCTCTTGACCTTTGTAATGGAGGCGATAAATTATAGCATCTCTTCATCATCTTGAAACCTGCAAAACCCACAGATACATTAAAAAAAAACAGACACGGGAGCAAGAGGCGTGGAGGTGGAGATGATGGTGGCGTTGATGATATGGCTACATGGCAAGAACATGCGGGGTGACGACGGAATTACAGAGAGGTTTTGGTAAACAAACAGGATGCAATTTTTCCACGTAAAACATAATGTACAAATAAAAAACGATGAATATGGATGCAGCGCATGTATATAGGTGGCGAGAATGGAAATACAATGGGCACGCGGGGTGATGACACGTAGGCGTACGAACAACCAAGGGGAACAGATGACATGGCGGAGGACTTTGTCAAGCGGGAAAAATGTGAGTGATTATGGGCCACACGATCTCTGAATGAGATCGACGGTTAAAATGAGCCGAAGGGCAATCAAAGGTGGGCTAGGGACGTGGTTGACGTAGGTTAAAACGCGTGCAGCTTCGGAGGACGACCACCATTGGATGGAGACTTCGAGATCTGACGGCTGCTATGGATTCCGCTGCCCGACCTTTGACCGAACTTTAATGCGCGAAATTGGAGTGGTTTTGGGACGTACATGGGGACACGCGTCATGCGGCGTGTGGAATCGCTGCCATTTGATTGAAAACCGCCAGCCCGGTGGAGGTGGTGCGGAATGAAACAATCGGTTTTGCAACGGGTACGGGCGCGGGGACCACCGCGGTAAGCAAGGCTCCGCTCCGTCGATTGGTTTTTAATCTGACGGCTCCAGACGTGCCCGTAACTTTGAACGTCAAGCCCCTTGCCCTCTGACGCACGGTTTTGCGCCTGGGTCACATGGGAATCAAATCAAAGGGGGCTGAGACCTCAGGGGCTAGGCCCGATACAAATTTTAATGGTCGGTTTAGACCTTTATGCACGGTGTTTTTAGGCGGAGAGGTCAACGATAGGCAACATATGGAAGTTTTTGGCCACGATAATAGGTTTGAAAGATTAGGAAGGGGTGTTAGGCCAGAAATTTGGATCGAAGGGCTGACATGCACAACACCATGGATACTCCTCTAGCGACCAACTGGAGGAAAGAGGATGCCACTTCAAGTGAGGAAGTGGATGCTACCATGTATAGGAAGTTGGTGGGTTCACTCATGTACCTTGTGAAAACATGACTAGACACATGTTATGCAATCAACCAGATTATTCTAGCCATGGTTCATTCAAACAAATTATTTTGGAGGGGTGCTACACATGTACTACGGTACCTCAAAGGCAACACTCGGTTTGGACTTTGGTACAAACAAACAGAGGGAGTGAATATGAAAGGATTCAAAAATGCAAATTGGGCAAGAAGTCCATCAAACCAGAAGAGAACATTAGGAGGAATTTTTGATGTTGGGTCAAAAATAGTTTCTTGGTACAACAAGTATCAGCAATTTGTGACACTCAACTCATCAGAAGTAGAGTACATGGCTGCCAGTCAAGCAACTTATCAGGCTATCTGGATGAGAAATATCCTTGTTGGGTTATTTGGTCAGATGATGGATCCTACTGTGATTTATTGTGACACTTAGATTTGTATCAAATTCTCTGAGAATCCAGTTTTTCATGATCGATCCAAGAACATAGATATCTTGTACCACCATCTACAAGATTGTGTGCAAAGGTGGATCATGTTGTTACAGTACATTCCAACAAAGGAACATGATGCATAAATTTTGACAAAAGGTTTGTTAAGAGGTAAATTTGAGTTCCATAGAAGTAGTATTTGGGATTCTGATAATCCATTTCTTGCTGAGAGGGAGTGTTGAAAATGCAACAAGAAAATCTAGTTTTGACTTTGCCTTGGTCAACGTAGATTAAAATTTCAATTTCAATTTCAGCAGAATATTTGGAGGTAGTTAACATAGGTGACATGCCTTTTTTCACTCAGTTAACTCAGTTAATTTTAGTTGGAGACACTTGAGTTTAGTTCTACATTATTGATTGCTAATTTGTAGCAATCTAATTCAGTGACGTGTAGTTATTGTTAGTTAAACTAGTTTCAAATGTTGGAGAAACTAGTGGAGGTTCAAGTTGTGTGGTGTAACTTCAGTCACACTCAGTGGTCATCCAATTAAATGATCAATCAGCCCAAAATAACTCATGCATGTAGAGAATTTGATTTACCCAGTTGAGATTGGAGTTCAAGGGCAATGTATTATCAGTTGTAAACTAGTTCAATTTGTACATGTGGTGCATGCAGTTAAAGGAAGAGCCTACAAGAATTGTGCAATCCAATTGAGTAATTTCCCTAAAAAATAATAGGGCTAATTCCTCAAGGAACAACGAAAGGAAATTGGAGTTTGAAGGCTTGAAAATTTGGCCAATTATTGGTTAGGTTCAGTGAGCCAGGCAGAGGATGGAAGATACATGTGCAGGTTTTGCTCAAGCTTGAGAAAGCATATTGTATTCATCCATATTCTTTGATTAATGAAACACATATAGTAAGGGGTTTTGAGAAGTTTATTTACCCTAGATAAATATTTGTGTATGTGTGTTGAATCTTGATGCATGTTAATGATTTTTTTTCTCGATCATGAATTTGATTCCGCGGAACAATAAAGTAGCTTCTAGTCTTGTGATTTAGTAAATTTCACGAGAATTTTAGAATATACACATTAATTTATATAGTACCCACTTGACCCATTGTGTTTTCTTATTAAATACAAAACAATGAAGATAGCCTTCCAAACATTCTGTTGTGGCTCATTTGCATTTACCTTTGAAATATTTTTCAAAACACCAAAAAAGCATATATGTTATAACATGTAAAAGTTTGTATGTCGAAGAAGAATTTTGATTTATATGTTGGTACATTAACATTTAGTGATGAGATGTGAAGGTAGGTCGAAGGGTTGGATAACTAGAATAAACCTTAGGAGGGTTTTAATACCGTGGATAAAGATGTATTTTCACGAGTTCATTGAATGAACTATCGTGAGGAGTAGTGTGGAGAAGATGGAGTTGTAGAGCGGCGAAAACCAAAGAAACAGAGAAATCGATTAAGGCAAAAAACCTTTAGAAGATTCCCAAAGGAGGTGATCTGGCGGCGAGGATTAAATCGCAAAATTAAAGTGAGAGATGGACAAACTAGGTTGCATCGCAAAGCTAAGTTTGAAAATTTGTGAAGTGGACATGTGTCGGCATAGTGTGATTTCGCATCGACGATTATTTAGTTTATGCGTTAAGGACTTCGCAAATTAAAAAAATAACTTGCAATGCGGTAAGAAGCAAAACTCGCGATGCGATAATTGGAGGAGCCACATGTTGGCACAATGATTCAGTGCATATCGCATATCGGTAGGTTTAGAGTTTAGCTTTAAGTCTTCACAAGGTAAAATATTTTGGTTGTGATGTGACAAATGAGAGATGGCGGTGTGAGACAATATAGCGGGACCGTTGGATTGGGGCACAGATCAACGGTGGAGGTGAAATCGCAAACAGAGCGGTTTCGCACATCAACATTATTATTGTTTACCATTTAAGCTATTTTTTTATAGTTTTCGGCATGCGATATTGAATAAGTTGCGAAGTGTGATTGCTTCTGATTGGCTAGGTCGTGTGTGGGCCCATAAACCACAAGTCTGCAGGGTTTGTATAAATTTGCAACCGTGTATGCGATAAGGTAATGTGAAGGGGTGGCCAATGAATAAAGAGGCATAGGCAGAGTCGAGAAGAAGAATGTATAGTGGCACTATGGGAAGCATGACAACTGGGTCAAGTTCGGCACAAAGGCATCGTTACAGAACTGTGCAGTTGTTGCATCATAACCAGAAAGGACACCTCGACACTTCGTGAGGACGCATCAACAACATTAGATTCAGCAAAACGAACAATATTTCCAGTTTTTATTTGTTTTCTCTGTATGATTGCATAAGTAATCTTAACAATTTAGGTAGTCGAATAGTTTCAAGAAGTTCAACAGTTATGAACTGATTTGATGTATTTAAGTAGATAGAAATAAATAAAAAGGGTTCCGAGTTTAGGACGTCTAGATGGCTGTTAATTTGGTATTGAATTTTCTGAGAAATTAAGGAAAGAAGATCAAGTTTCTGTTGAACCCTTGGTTAAACTGAGAGAGGGGGTGAATCAGTTTAATGCAGTCATGGTCTTGTAAACTTTATTTTACACTTATTTACATCTTCAATTCGTGATCAACTTAATATACAATGGAACAAAAATCTTAATAAGTGAGCAGCAGGTATTAAGTAGCTTAAATGCAAAATATAAACACATAATCATCATGCACATAGACAACAGATATAAGTGGAAACCCATAAAGGAGAAAACCACATCTTATTATTGTTGTGATGCAAAGGCAAGCTCCAACTCCCTCTCACCACTAATTTTCTGTAGGCTCCAACCTATAGGAGGCTACTACCTCAATTCTGCAAGCTACAACTTGCAAGGAAGCTCCAACTCCCATCTATTTTCTATAGGCTACAACCTACTGGAGGCTCCTACCTTAGCCAGCTACAATTGGACATCTATCAAGCTACAACTTGATATGGAAGCACCAACTTCCTCACTGTACAATAAAACCATATGCTGATTTACCTGGATATCAGCTATGTTTTTCTCCTTCTTTACTGTTGTCCTTCCAGCCTTCAAATTTTCTTTATATCATCTCTGGATCTTCACAACTCCTCTCTCTACTCCTTCTTCTTCTTACATTCTCTCACATCTTTCTCTATTCTCTCCTCCTTATGCATATGCTGGTAACATTATTTATAGAGATCACCTCATAATTGTTTGCATTCCACAGGGAATTCGAAATGAATAGGTATGACTCTTCGCCTTCCCCCTTCTCATTTTCTTGTCCAGCCCATTCAGAATAATATAACAGTATGTATACATTTTAGTATTACAGAGGAGTTTTGCTTTTCCTTTGGAGACTTGCCTTTGCATCACATACAATAAAAATAATTAATACATTTACATTTACAGTTACAACAAAAATATTTCACTCAGTCTTCTCATCTCTTTGCTCGTTATGCATTTGTCTTTTCTGCTACTGTCAGAGTCATTTCTGTTCCTGCTATTATATTCAACATAGTTCTGCATAACTGTCATTTTGGCCTAACTTGACCCAGCTGTTTGTTTTCAACAGTGCCACTATATTCTTCTTTTCCCGACTCTGCCTCTTTTTCTCGTTCCCACAACATTCAGCCTTCACCGCTCTTCTAAACACTCGGTTCTGCCTTTTTCTCTATGTCGGGTCCTTACTCGAGCCTTTCTACCTGCATTCATACTTTCCTTTTTTGTTTTACGTTATAGTCCTCCTTTTGCTCTCCGAAACGATTTACAAAAGAAAATCCACATACTGCCAAACTTGAAATGCGTTAGGCTTCGGCTTTGTTCTTTATTGTGTTCGCTCTCTTTATCGCACTTCGGCAATTCAAGTATTCCATGTGCCTTCGTCCATCTGATCTCCCGATATGAGATGTGCGAAGGGTCCCACCAGGCTGTATTATCGCTTTATCGCACTTCGGCGTTTCAAACGTTCTTTGCTATATGGCTCCTTTTCTTTTCGATGCGATTTACAAAGGAAAATCACATACACCCGGACTTGAAACCTCTTTAAATAATGGTTCTAAGTTGCATCGCATCTGGCTCCTTTATTTATCGCACTTTGTCCTGAGCTTGCGATGAGCGATATGTGATCAGATCCCACTTGACTTTATGACTACTTCGCATCGCAACTCACATGACTTCTAAGATTGTCTAATATCTCTCCTGAGCTTTGCGATCTGCGATATGCGATGAACTTCGCATCGCCACTTCTCATCGCATCACATCTCATTGCAACTTCACGGTATGCAATGAAATTCGCATCACGGATGTGTGATATTGCACTATGTCGCCACGTGTCCCTTCGCATCGGCACATCGTATCGCTTATTTTCTCTTACGATCTTCACCCCTCCGACCTTGCGATTTGCGATATGCGGGCCAGGTCCACGTCATCTCCATGTCATCGTGCCACGTCACCTTGCCACGTCATTTCCATGTCATCTTGATTTATTTGCGATTTGTGGGGTCAGGTCCATGTTAGCTGCCACATCACTTGCCATGTCATCACATCGTACTTCGCATTTCCTGTGACCATTGTGTTTGTGAGATTTTTCTCCTGCCCCAATTGTGATATGTGATCGCATCGCATCTCCTTTAATCTCATCTGTTTGTTTACACTTTCCCACTCTGTGACGCTTCTCCCACACCTTTTATCATGCCGCTCTTTATCTATTGTTTTCTTTAAAACAAAGCATGTCAAAAAAAGTATTGGCCCCACATTATATATGGAACTGGACCTCAAAAGGCGCTTGCATTATTAACTTAGATTCACGGTACTGTGAAGGCACTCCTCGGTACAGAAAGATCATCGTACTTGTGCTACCGCAGTGAATGACATCCGTCGATCTGCGGTCAACGCTCGATGGGTGGGTCAACTACGGAGGCACCCCCTTGGGTTAACTATCGGGTTGTTTGTGCCCCTGCAGTACCGTTGATCCCATATCAACGTTAACCACGCTCATTCCTCCTCTTAACTCACAAATTCATTATGTCAAATACTGTTGAGTCTCCGTCATTGATCCTACAATGATCCAACGGTCATCGCGTTATCGCGTGCCAACCAGCCCCAATGAATAAAGTTTTTGATCCTCCACGAAATAGGCGGTTTTGTGTTGCTACGTGTCAACTCCTTAACGCTATCGCGTTCATTTCAACTTTTACCACTTACCACTCTAAAGATGCACGAAAACCATTTGTTGTTTTTTTAAACTGTCCACTGTTCTCCTTTGCCGTTGACTCCCAATTCCACATCCAATTTCTTTCGTTACAGTTCCTCCATATTCTTTGTTCAAACAAACCATAGATTTCTATTCACTGCACTATGACTTCTCCTTTACCATTCCACGCATGATTTAACCTCTATTATTCATTTTCTGTGGTTTTATAATCGTTTGTAAATACAAAAACCCCCAAATGTAACTTCAAACTCTGGATCTCACTTCACTGTGTATACACAACAGAATGTGTAATATTTCCTTGAAATGCTTTATACGAAGTCAGCTTTCTCTGCTGCCTTTGCTGCCTCTGCTGCCTATGCTGCCTCTACCGCCTCTACTATTACTGAAAATTCTAGTGTTACTCCTTTCTGCTCCTTTTCCATCAATGACAATATTTCCAACAGTTTCTTGCACCTGTTGATGTTGATATGTATTTCCAGTTTCGCTCTGTGTTTATTCCTCTTTGAATGAAGTGAAGTAATGTAGTAGTCGCTTTCTTAATTACATCTGTGAGTGAGAGTTAAATCACCTTAATTTGCGCTCCTTCACTTCATCTCTTCTCTTTTCACAAACTCGTGATGAAACTTTAAAGTAATAGATTTTGTGTTTACATCATATTATTTCGAGTTTCCTCTCTCTCCATGATTTCTTCTAAAACTTAAAAGTGATAGATTATGTTTCTCAATGTATCATTTTGAGTTTCTCTTACAGTTCTTATTTTCATTTCATTCAAGTATCAACATTTTATGGCATTGTGAAGGCTTTCGTTATATCAAATTATTGAGGGTATTAAGTAATTAAATTCCAAAGGTGCTAAACAAAGGCCATTTGATATCATAATTGTGAGATACATTTATAAAATGTCTTAAGCACTGATTCCTTATCACAACCAAGGGATTGTTTCTTGAGATACAACACATTCATTCACTATCTCAATTTTCCCATTAAATTGAAGATGATAAGATAAGCTATGTCCATAAATTTCTAATGAGAATGGGACCTCTGTCACTTATAATAATTTATGGGTTTCCATGTAGCTTTTGAATTTTCTCCATTAATGTAGCAACGACTATACTAGATTTGAAACAATGAGATAAAGCAAAAAAGTGTGCATACTTGGTAAGTCTATCAATTACCACCATAATGACACTCTTTCCTTTGGACTTGGGTATAACCCTGATAAAATCCATTGAGACCTCCTCCCAACACTTATTTGGAATGGATAATGGTTGTAAAATACCTAGGTCTTATTTTTCTCAACTTTATTTTGTTGGAAAACCAAACATTTTTCCACAAACTTCAAAATATTAGATTTAAGGTCATCCCAAAAAAATTCCTTCTTGACCCTGTGGTAAGTTTTAAAACTCCTAAGTGCCTTCCTATAGGATAGGTGTGCAATTCCAAAAGAACCTTTTTTTGAGTTGGGAGTTATTACATAGATAGAAGTTATCTGTGTACCATAGTGAATCATTTTTCCAGATAAACGCATCAGATGCACTAGGATCTTGTTACAAATTTTTAATGAGTGTCCAAACCTCTTCATCATTCTTCAATTTTTTTATTCCTTCAGTTATCCAATTAAGTTGGATAATAGAAATGGCACAGAGCTATTCCTCAAAATCGTCATCCTTTTTTGAGAGCACATCTGCAACAATATTTTGCTTCCGCTTTTTGTAGATGATTTCAAAGTCATAACCCAACATATTGTGACCAATTTTTGCTTCTGTTCTAAAGATAATATTTTTTTCAAGAAGTATTTAAAACTATCATGATTATTTTTACCTTGAAGTTTCTTCCCATTAGGTAAGGACGCCATTGCTTCAAGACATTAGTGTTGCAAACATTTCCTTCTCATAAATAGGTTTGTGTAGATTATTTCCCTTGATTGGATAACTTTCAGGGGAAATGGGTATTCCTTCTTTCATGGAAACAACACCAATTCCATTTCTAGAGGGATCACATTCCACATTAAAGGTTTTTCTAAATTCTGGTGTAGCTAAGACTGAAGCTCGACATATTGCATCTTTAAGATGTTAAAAATCCTTAGGATCTTCTAGATTCCAATAAAATACATCTTTCTTCAGTGATATTGTTAGAGGCATTTTTATATTCCCATAATTATTAACAAACTTATGATGATACCCTGCCAACCTGAGAAATCCTCGAAGATGGCTTAAGGGTGTGGGGACTTTCCATTCCTTGATGGATTTAATTTTGTTATGGTCTACCTTAACACCATCATGAGATACAACATGACCAAAATATTCCACCTCTTGTACCCCAAAGAAAAATTTGGAGGGTTTTGCATACAATTATTTCTCCTCCAATAGTTTGAGCACCATGTCAACATGTTGAACATGATCTTTCCAAGACTTGTTTTAGATTAGTATATCATCAAAAAATACTAACACAAATTTTCTAAGGAAGGGTTTGAAAGTGGAATTCATCAAACCTTGAAATGTGGAAGGTGCATTAGTAAGGCCAAAAAGCATGACCAAAAATTCATAATGAACTTCATGAGTTCTGAATGATGTTTTCATAATGTATTCAATCTTCATTCTAATTTGATGATATCTTGAACTAATATCTAACTTGATGAAGTAAATTGCTCCATATAATTCATCCAACAATTCATCAATGATAGGAATGGGAAATTTTTCTTTAACAATTTGTTTGTTTATCTCTTTATAATTCAGACGCATACGCCCAATCCATCCTACCTGTGCACCAATACTACTAGAGAAGAGAAATAACTTTGGCTAGGTTGAATTATACAAACCTATAGAATTTATCGAAACATGTGTTCAATTTCACCCATATAGGAATATGGATATTTGTAAGGGTCGGATGTTTGGAGGAACACTTCCTAGAATTAAGTGAATAGCATGATCATGATCCTGAATAAGTGGGAGACCTTTAAGAGTCTTTAATACCTTGGAATGATTGTCAGGAACTCTTTGGAGATATGGAGAAATGGGTGACTTATATGTTTGCACATATAGTGATCATAATTATGCAGTTACACCTTATTGTTACTTCTTCAAAATCTTTGTCATGTCATTAGATTTGATTATCTTACTAGGTCTCTCTGCGATACCCATTAATTAAATTTCCTTTCCTTCCCAGAATAATGTAAAGAAAAGTTCTTGAAAATTAAAAGTTATTATCCCCAAAGATTGTAGTCATTGGACTCATAATAAAACACCAAAAACACCCATTGGAATGGAAATCATTGCATTTTTTGGTACATATTCTCCCATTGTTAGATTTACATTATGGCACTTCTTTGAGAAATTTATAGTTCCTTCATCTGCAACCATCAGTTAAAAATTTGGTGCTAGATATAGTAAGCAATTGAAATCCTTCATTATCTCACAATGAAGAAAATTATGGGCACTACCTAAGTCAATAAACACTATTACTTTTTCTTCTTGATATATCCTTCTATCTTGAGAGTTTGAGGAGTGGTAATTCTAGCTAATTCATTGCAAGATATGTTTGGATGGATTTATTAACTCTGGATCCGGTTCTTCATGAAGATATTCTTTTGAGGTTTCTTGTTCCTTTTTTTCCTCCTCTTCACATTGTATGTAAAATAATTTATTCTCAATGCACATACGACCTTTACTATATTTTCTATCACAACTGCAAAAAATCCCTTTTTCTCTTTTTTCCTCCAATTTTTGTGCTCTCAACCTTATAGGTTGCGGGAGGATAGTAGAAATAACACATCCATGTTTATAGTTGTGAGTGGTGGACCTCCTTCTTGTCACCTAACCTATTATTATTAGATGGACCTAAGTACACCATATAAGACTAATTTTACCCTAAGTAAAATTGCTTTCACTATAAAAATAACTTAGTAAACCACCTTCATTAAGTTGTTTATGGTCTAAACAGGAAACCCCATGAGGAAATATTAAATAAATCTATATTTCTTTGATTTTCCTCAAGGAATAATTAGTTAAACAACATTTTAATTAATATTCCTGGTTATATTTAGCCCAAAACAAGGAAATTAATTAGATAAATCATTATTTATCTTATTATTTTCTAAAGAATAATTATTTAAACCTTATTTAAATAATATTCTTTGTTAAATATGACTAAATTACCCATACATAATTAAATAAACTATTATTTATTTGATTATTACTCAACCAAATCCTTAAAATGATAAATAAATCATTTGTTTATTTATTATTTACAAATAAAGGGACTTGACTCAAGTCAAATTCCTTTTCCCTCCAACAAATATAATAAAAATATTCCATAAAAGTTGGATCTTGATTTGGTTAATAATATTTTAACTATGCACCAATATCTAGACTAACTCAATATTTTGTTATAAATAGAAGGGTTTTCCCATTCATTTACCACCTTTTGTTGCCTAAATATCACTCTTGATCTATACTTTTGGTTTGACTTTGATCCACCATCATAGTCATATTTTGCTACTATTTTTGTCTGGGTTTTCTACACCATCAAGAGAGAAGAATTTTAGATCCGAAGTGCTGAGGACTTACAAGAACACATCCCATTGAGGAGAACTAGTAGCACCCTTCTGTGTTTTCCTCCCAGGTGCCATTAATACAAAATTCATTCAACATATTCTTGTCTTGTCTATTGGATGCATGGAGTAAATCTTATTTTTCTACTGCTTAATGTATTTTGATGCATAGATCTAGATTTTTGCAGCATTTATCTTGATCACCTAACTGCAGATCTAAGGATATTAGCAGCCATCTTTGTTGTTAGGGCTGTTTTTTATGCACAGTTAAAGTGGTATTTTTTCGAACGCTTGGAATTAAGATTCATACTAACAACTGGAGACTCCACACGAGTTTACGACTATCACCGTTGTCATTTTTCTTATCCTTACATATCCAGCTGCTTCAAACCCTAATATTTATCTTCAACCTCTTGTTTTTGCTTTTCTTGATGTTGTTTTTAACCTATAAAACCCTAAAACAATAAAAATTCTAACTTCCATGTGTTTTCGAACCTATTGCGCAAGTGACAGACATCAGCCGCAGCTGAGATGACACTTTTTTTTTGAAATCTTCCGTCGAAAGTTCCGGAAGTGCAAGTCGCACTTTTTGGCCCAAAAGCTGCGACTTGAAGCTTCAGGAAGTGGGAATCAGCCCAAAAACTGCGACCTCTGCAGAAAAAAGGTCAGAAACTACGACCTGGATTTTTTGCAGGAGTTTTTCTGAAAGTTTTCTGGGCCTCTGTTCAGGGTTGTTTGACCTCCGTCTCTACCCGTTTTGGACATGTAATTGTTATGTTTTACTCAAATAAGTGGGGACCTAGCCCCCTAGGGCTTCAGTACCCTCCACACTTTTTCGAAGAGTTTTAGCTGCTGCAGGTTGTCTAAAATTTTCAGAGCATTCAGCGTTTTTTCAGATCTGATACCACACCTTCAGATCTGCTTCAGATTGGCTTGTTATCCATCCAAATCACATCATTTAGCTTTGTTTGGGTTTTACTCTAGGGTTCACTTCGTTTCCCTCTAGGAGATAGCCTTTTGCCACCTCATTTAAAACATTTTTTCCTCTGATTTGTTGTTGTTTTCTGCACCACTTTACCGCAGATTTTGACCTTTAGATCCCTATCCCTTCCTGACCTTAGATCTTTTGGGTATTTTGGTGTGTTTTGACTAGTTTTTTGCCCACCTACAGACTACTTGTTGAGAGGCCCGCCTTCTTGGGTTTATATTATTGCATTATTAGCTGTTTATTTACTGTTATTTCAGTTTCATATACTGTTATCTACAGGTTTATTTTCAGTTACACATCACAATTTTTATTTTTCTCTACAAATGTCTAGGTTTAAAAATTAAAATTTACACACTTTTCACACACACCCTAAGCAAAAAAGGGCTTGGTTAACATCGCCAAGCAAAGACTCTAAAACATTGAAATCAATTGATCCTGCACCTCTCTGCCCTTGTTTCGACATTGTAGTCAGTTGATCCTGCCCCTCCTTGCCCTTGTCAGTCTCTTTTTCCTTTGTGTCGTGTTTATGTCATCATCATTGCGCCACCAAGGCATTTATCCCGAAGACTTCTTGGCCTTCATCCTCAGTTTCTGGTAGGAAGACTTACTCCTCTGTGTAGGATTCCAGTTAGTTCTCCACTGATTCCGCACTCTGACTCTTCTTCTGGTTCATTGGGTTCTCCTTCTCGTTCCACCTTCGGTTCTCCCCCTGTCACCTTCACCATGTCTGGTGCAGGACGTAATGTTGGTGGTGACCCCGGACCTCATGCTAGGAATACCACTAATGGGACCGCAATGGACACTACCCCAACTGCGCCCTTGCTCCCATTCATAGCAGGCCTCAGCCTTCCCGATTTTGACCAGTTGATAAATGACCCTATACACCATGAAAATATTTGGCCCGCTATGCTGACTAAGCTCCCTTCTGACATCCCCAAGTTTGAAGGATTTACTGGAGAAGATCCTACAAATCATGTTCGATCTTTCCACATGTGGTGTTCATCTAACTCCATTACCAATGACTCTATCCGTCTTCAGTTGTTCCAACGTATGCTTACAGGTGAAGCTTCCAAGTGGTATGTTGATCAGGCCCCTTCCTCTCATACCACCTTTGCGACTCTTGCCCGGGATTTTCTGTCTTACTTCCAGCTTCCCCTTCATTATGACACTGGTACTGAACCCTTGACTTTTTTCCATCAATCATCTGCGACCCACCTATCCGACCATGTCCAGGAATGGCAGATAAGAAAGAGCCTATTTCGAGCCCCTACCTTCGAAGACCGTGTCTACATGGACTGGTTCCTTAGATATCTCTTGCCACCTATAGGGAAATATGTCGCATCACACTTTCCTCAAACTGAAGAAGCAACTCTCCAAATTGCGTTAAAATATGACCTGATCTACGCTCAGTCAGGTTATGTTTATACCGTTCTACCTGATCTTCCTAGACCCGATAGTGCTAACGCACCAGGGGTATATCACGCCACTGATGGTATCATTGGAGCTCTCTCTAATCCATACGCTCAACCTCCCATGCGCTATGGCTTTCCTCGGGGGTGGGGCAGCACCTCCTGCACTTTTCCCCCTCCCAGTAGCATGTATCCAGGATACGACATGGCTCCTCTTTTTTACCAACCTCCTGTTTACCACACTGTTACCCAACCTCCTTATTATCCATATCCATAGCCTGGTGCTCCACCTCCTCCAACATTAACACCTCCACCTCCCTTGCCTTCTCAACCCCTGCAACAGCAGCCATTGCCCCCTCAGGAGCAGGTGTATGCACAACAAGGCGTGACTAATCCTCCTCCTTCCAAAAAGAAGAGGAAAGGAACTCAAAATCAATTTTCCTCTGGTAATCCTAGACCTAATCAAGGTAAGGCTCCTAACACTATGAACCAGCAACAGGGCACTCAGCCCAAGCAGGACAGGCATGTTTGCACGAACAAGCCTTGTTCTTGTTGTGGTGTTTATGGTCATTACACACATGATTGTTCTCTTTTACCACAGATGCGACAGTTTTTGGAGTGTCAACCAACATTGTGAGGACAAAAAGCCTCCCCTTCCGTCCCTCCCAGTGCTGCGCCTAGTCAGCCAGCTGTGCTTACTAATCCTTTCCCTCAGCAAGGATTTGTGGCTACCCAACCACCTGAAGGTTAGGTGGCCACTCAAATTATTCCATCTAGTACCTCCGATTACCAGATTCTCATGATGAACTTTGATCAACCTCTAACCATAGACATCAATCTTCAGACTCGGTCCCATCAGTACAACAAGCCTCCCGCTATGTCTGTCCTCGAGCCGCCTCCTTCGGTCTCTATAGAGCCTCTTTCGACACCTAATGGTCCCTTACAGATGCCTTAGCCTAAGGCGGAGGTTCATACCAAGATCCCTAAGGGACCACTATGCTGAAATGTTGCTTCTAACAAAGCTTCCCATTCGTATAGCATAGTAGATGATTTGGCACAATCCCCTCCTGCCATTTCAATGCTGGAACTCCTCCAATCATGCCCTTCACAAAGAAAATCTCTACTATCTGCCATGGACACTGTAGATCCTTTCGATGATCGATTGATTGTCTTTGATGTTCACTGGCTAGAACATCCTCCTCTCCCTGCTTCCGTCGCCTTCCAAATCCTAGTCAAGATCTGGAACGCCAACATTTCCCGGTGCATCATTGATGAGGGGGCATCCACCTGTGTGATGTCTACTTTAGTTTGGAAGAAACTCGGATCACCTGAGTTGGCTCCTTCCACGATCACTCTCTGAGCATGGGATGGCCACGCCTCCCAGCCCATTAGCTTATTCCGCAATTCTCCTATTACTCTTGTGGACAAGACTGTTTGCGTTGACATAGAAGTCATAGATGCCCCCTTAGATTACAACATTATGTTGGGTCGTAGCTACACCTATGCGATGTCTATTGTCCCATCTGCGGTTCACCACAAGATGTCCTTCCCTCATAATGGAAATATAGTCACCATTGACCAGTTGACATATTACGAACCGAAGTCTCAGACCTCCCCTGAGTCCACCATCTCTTTGGTGGCCAATAAGCAAACCGTCGATCCTTTGACCAGTGTCTCACACGGAGTCTACAAAGATTCCTCATTTCTTGGTACATTCCCTGGTCTTCCTCCTCCTGTCTCTGATCCTAGCTCATCGAATGTTTGCATGATGCAACTGTCTCGGGTTGCCCTCAAACGGCCCGCCTCACCTAGTCATCAACCTCCTCGCCCTCTGCAACCTACTCCTTGCCCTTTGATTCAGCCTTTTGGACCTCCTCCTCCTGGCCCTTCAATTGGTATCTATGAGCCTCTTTACCCTCCTGGAATGGTTCCTCCAGGCCTTAACCATTTAGGAGCCGTCCCGCCTGGCCATTACCCTTCTGGTCAGATACCGTTCCTAGCTCCTCCCCTAGGACTGTACACGGCACCTATCATGGCCACCCTCTCTCTTCCTAACCTGACCCTTGGGATTCTCATCTGGTACCTTGATCCTCCAGTCACTACCCCGCCTGGTCAGCCCAAACCTTATCTTGCTTTGACCCCAGTTCAACCGGTCCCCATGTCTTCTCCCATTGCAACAGTGCCTCAACCACCTCAATAGGAACCACCTCCTGTTGCGACTACTTCGAGTAAGAAGAGAAAAGCTCGCAAGAGGGACTCCAAGGAAAAGGCTGCCCTGACAGACCCTGAACCTACCCCGCCTGCAAAGCCCTGTGCTTTGTGTGATGTCGTCGGCCATGCCACCCATAACTGTCTTGAACTACCCCGTATCAAGCCCATGTTTAAAGTTGCGTTCCCTGAGTCTACGGTCCCTGAAGCCTCTATTTCTTCCTTGACTACAGCCAAGAATCCTAAAATTATTCACACCAACCAACCTTGTGCTTTGTGTGATCTCCATGGCCATTATTCCCACCATTGTCCCCGCCTTACGCATTACCGCGCCTCTTTAGAGGTAGTTCGGGAGTTTGAGATTGAACAAAACAAATTTGCCTCTCCTGTACTTGCGCAGTATGCTGCAGGCCAGACTGAGGATTTAACTGCTCCCATTGACATTCCCCCTCCTGATGTCAAGATGATGAAACTTGTGGCCACCATCCTCTACCTATCATCATCCATGAGACCCTTGATGGAAGCTCCCTCTGAATCTTCCCCTGTTGTTTCGCTTGACCTCCCTTCAGCGATCACCTTGGGCTCAACATCTGTAGATCCCTTATCTGCTTGTTCTTACGCCATCCCCCATGACGATGCGCATGTGAACCTTTCTTCTCGTGATGATGAGTTAGGTAGCTTCGCCGCATCATGTGGTCTCCCTTCCTCCAGTCACTCCATATTCTATTGTGATGATGACATCATGGAAGCCATGTCCACCCCTGACTTCATCTTTCCCGCCCATAAAAAGGATGGAACCATCTGTGCATATGGTAACTTTCGCGGCCTCAACACAAGCTACACCTCCGGTAGCTCCCACACTCCACCTCACCGTCGGCGTGTGAGTAGTATACATCCTACCCAGATCACTCCCTCCCGCGAAGTGCGTTCGAATTCTACTTTGCGCTCAGGTTGCCAGCATTGTTCATCATCCTCCCATTTATTGTCTTGTGGCACCTTTCAGATGGACCTCCTGTCCACACCTTATATCGGTTTTGCTAATGGTGCAAGTCACTACTCCATGAATCTAGCCTCGGTAGGTTGGGCCATCTTTACCCCCTTGCACTCCCTTGTTCTCTCGAACGGTGTATGCATTGGAACTGCTACCAATAATCAGGCTAAATATCATGCAGTGCAAGGTTTATTAGCCGATGCCCTTTCACATCGCATCCTCCACCTTCATGTTCATTTAGATTCCCCGCTTCTTGTCATGCAATTGAATGGTGTCTATCGTGTGCATAATCCTATCCTTTTTAGAAGATATTTACGAGTGAAGCTTTTGATGCGTGAATTTGAAATCATTACATTCAGTCATGTACCTAGAGCACAAAATCACTATGTAGATAGCATTGTAAACCATATTCTAGATTGGCATTTAGCACACTCATTTAATACAAGAAAATAACATAAAAATATCAAAACGATGCATATCCATAATATGTGTCATATAAAATGTCTTAGAGTCCATCAACTCTGATACATAGGACATGCCCATAGCATGTTACAAAAAACTCAAAACTGGGGGCACCACCTGCCCCTACACACTATTCACTATCTGGAGGGTCCCGAGCCAATGGCTTTGCTCCCGCAGCTCGTAGATCACGCATCCCTTTTCTGGCCATCGCCATGCGTCGCATGACCCCTTGCCACTCTGAGGGTTGATCAATACATGGCTCTATGTACTGGTCCTCTAAGTCTTTCCAGCCGTGCTTTGAAACACCAGTCAGAAGCCTCTCACATCTACGACGGATGTCCTCCAGGAGGGCTGCTGCATCCTTATTTTGTTGTGCCCTCAGTCCACTAGGTCCTGCAGCTCCTGATACTATAGGCCATCTCATATACCCAGTCAGTTTTACCGATGCTGTATTTGGATACCAAAAGTGGAAGAATCAGTACCATATACAATATTATGAAACTTTACAATGCACATAAAAATATTAGAAATTTGTCACTTACCATCGGGCCCCCATACTCGACCAGGAGGCAGTGGCAAATTCGGGTCCCCAAAATAACTCATCCCACTATAGGGATAGTCATCTATGTATAATGGCATCTAATCCCAATGCACAAAGAACTCGGGTCGGAACACCCGTCTGACTGCCCCACCTCCTCCTCTACACAGTAGTCGCCCCCACCGGCGCATCCTGGGCTCTCTGGGGCCCCCATTCTAGAGTTGTATACAAGGTCGAAGTGTAGGGATCTTCTCAAAGAAGAGCGACCACAAAACTGTACCATATGCACAATCATGGTTCACTTGCTGCTTGCATAGCGACAACATCATCTGGGCCCACCCATAGTAGGTCCCACTCAACACACTCTTCAGAAGCATCATCTACCCTCCAGTGATGTGGTGGAGTGCCTGGTTGCCCAGGATCCGCAGCACTGCTGCAGCCACCGCACGGGTCTCTAACCTCTCTAGATCCCTGATAAGTATCTGAGTCCCCTTGACTTGGAGACCTGGTCGACAATGGCGCTCTACAAACTCCATGATGTTCTGCCCCCGTGGTAACACTGGCTGAGTATTCTTGACCATCCCATGTGGTGGGAGACCAGTCAGGAAATATATATCCTAGACTATCAACTCGATCTAGTGCCCCTACACTATAAAGACCTCATGGTTCGGATCCCAATAGCTGACAATCTAGGCCAATAAGGGCTCTCCATCTCTCATCAGAGGGTTCTCCACAAACTTCAGAACCCCAAACCTGGCCAATGCACTATGGACACCCTGATCCTCTCGGATCTCCGACCGTAATGCGCCCAGGTCCATGTCTCTCCAGTTGATCCGTAATTCTATCATATCTGCACAAAACCATCATATTTGTCAATGTACAGATAGGAAATATTGTATCTCAACATAAAAACCCAATGCTCAGCCAAAAAACAGCACAGAAAAACCCCTCCCTGACAGGTCGCACTTTTTAGGCCCAAACCTAGGATAGGTCGCAGTTTTCTGCCCAAAATCTGCTACCCAAGTCGCACTTTTTTCCCCAAAAAGTGCGGCCCGACCGTGAAGAGGAGAACGGGTTTGTTTCTAAGCCCTAGGGACCTAAACTGAACTTTCAATCCACTGAAATGAAAGAGTAGGGTTAGATCTATTACCTGCAACTAACAGATCTCTATTCTAACGGTAGGTTTGTCTGCTACGATCACTGCAAGATTCGGGGCCTTCTCTCCTCTTTACATTCACCACAGCTCCACGTGCAAATGAGTGAATTTTGAGGCAAAACACCTTATTAAAAGAGAAGCCCCTGATTTTTCTTTCACCGGCTGCTACAAAACCGTAGCTCAGTTTGAGGAATCGTCTGTACCGTTGGAAATCTCTCACCGAGCCATAAAATGGGTATCTGTTAGTTTTTAGTGATTTGATACTTCATGGGGCACATTATTTCCAAGGAGCATCACTTCAACCCTCCTCAAAATCGATTTTCTTCACTTGCAATACTCGTACTGGGGGCACCACTTTGCCTCCATACTTGTCCATGCTCGTGTCGACTTTCGTCGTGAGTTACCATCTTGTACTCATGTTTTTATGGTCCCCATTGGACCTTTTCTGTGTGGCAGCACCATCGAGTCGCCCTTGTTTAAAGCATCCAAGTTGATTCATCATTGCATTCATGGAGTCTATCTCGAGTCCCTTTGCATCCTGCTATAGTCCTCCATCCTTCATTGTTTGGTTCCTCTCTCTTGTCGCACATTATGGCCTTCAATCCCATTGTCCCCTATCCCTCATGATAGTGTTAGTCGCTTTCAGGTCATCCATGCACTTTATGCTCTAACAAGGGAATTCGTCCGTACGCTACTCAGTACCCCCATTTCATCATCATCACTGGTGTCAGTCTGTCAGTCGCTCTACTATTTTCTCTCCTGTCTTAGTTGAGGATCCCTTATTTCCTCACCTATGGAGGACCTCCTTCTGTTGACATCATCTCATTCATTCCAGAAGACAGGTCTAGAGGGCAGTATACCTTGGTTCCAACTTCCACTCTTGTTTGGTGCCTCAGATTAGGCAAAGGGACTCCTTATTTCCCTTTGACTTGATTGTTTCTCAGCTCCAGCTCCTTTCAGCATGATCAAGATCCATATACTTGATGGTCCAGTGATGCAGTAGCTGATATCAATGATTCTCGGGTGTGTGTGAGATGTCTCAGCCCTCATGAGGGGGTGGCCCTACAGGTAGCCCCCCACATGCCCAGATGACCTCCTCATTTCAGCCTTTGATGAAGCTCCATAGATTTGATGATGTCGGCCTCATCCACTTGCAGCGCCTCTTTGATTGCATGTATCAGTCATATTTTCAGAACCCTTTCCTGTTTATAGGGGCATCTAGGTTGTATTTTGTATCTCATGTACTCAGAAATTATTGTACAAGTCTTGGTTGTTATCCCAGGCACAGTATGTATGTGGGATTCATTATCATGTTGTTTATGTAGCTCATGTTTATGCCAACATGTACTATTTTGTTCAGTCCTTTGTTTACTGGACACATTATTCTCTGTACTTTGTCTCAGCAGGCATAGGTATGCCTCCCCCGCCGCCTATAGCACAAGTACTCACTCATAAAAGAGACTCGTCACACTTGTAAGTCTCACCTCCTCAGGGTCTAGTCCTCTCAACACTTTAGTCTACCTTATATTTCTCTCTCTAACTTCCCCTTTGGTGTTTAGTGATTGAGTTCTTACAATGTACTTCGGTCATACGATTAGCTCCTAACGCTCACACGCTGGGGGGCATTCTGTTACACCATTTTTTGGTCATCTAACCTATTATTATTAGATGGACCCAAGTACACCATATAAGACCAATTTTACCCTAAGTATAATTGCTTTCACTATGATAATAACTTAGTAAACCACCTTCATTAAGTTTTTTATGGTCTAAACAAGAAACCCCATGAGGAAATATTAAATAAATCTATATTTGTTTGATTTTCCTCAAGGAATAATTAATTAAACAACAGTTTAATTAATATTCCTGGTTATATTTAACCAAAAACAAGGAAATTAATTAGATAAATCATTATTTATCTTATTATTTTCTAAAGAATAATTATTTAAACCTTATTTAAATAATATTCTTTGTTAAATATGACTAAATCACCCATAAATAATTAAATAAATCATTATTTATTTGATTATTACTCAACCACATCCTTAAAATGATAAATAAATCATTTATTTATTTATTATTTACAAATAAAGGGACTCGACTCAAGTCAAATTCCTTTTCCCTCCAAAAAATATAATAAAATATTCCATAAAAGTTGGATCTTGATTTGGTTAATAATATTTTAATTATGCACCAATATCTAGACTAAATCAATATTTTGTTATAAATAGGAGGATTTTTCCATTCATTTACCACCTTTTGTTGCCTAAATATCACTCTAGATCTATACTTTTGGTCTGACTTTGATCCACCATCATAGTCATATTTTTCTACCATTTTTGTCTGGGTTTTCTACACCATCAAGAGAGAGGAATTTTAGATCTGAAGTGTTGAGGACTTATAAGAACCCATCCCATTGAGGAGAAATGGTAACACCCTTCTGTGTTTTCCTCCCAGGTGCCATTAATACAAAATTCATTCAACATATTCTTGTCTTGTCTATTGGATTCATGGAGTAAATATTATATTTCTACTACTTAATGTCTTTTGATGCATAGATCTAGATTCTTGCAGCATTTATCTTGCTCACCTAACTGCAGATCTGAGGATATTGGCAACCATCTTTGTTGTTAGGGCTGTTTGTTATGCACAAATAAAGTGGTTTTTTTCATACGCTTGGAATTATGATTCATACTAACAACTTAAGTTCCCAAAGGCAAACCTCATGTTGGATATTATCCTTAAAGTCCTTATGAAGACATCGATCATATGCTCCTTTGGAATATCAATTACCTTGATATTAAATCTTTGGAAGTTCTCAATGTGCTCCGTAATTGAACCCCTTTGTTTGAGATTTATTAATTGGCTAAAGAAGGTATTACCACATAAACTGATTGGGTTCTAAATATAAAGATGCAATGCATACCCTTTGTGTGTGTTGAACATCATGTAGATCAAATAATTGCTCCATTTGTAGTATCATTGTTACTAGATCCTTACCATAAAACATCCTCATATTGATCTTTGCAATGTGGTTAGTCTCAACCCAAAGTTAGAGTCTCAACCCAAAGTTAGAGTCTCAAAAATCATGATTCACATTCCTTTTCTCTCATCACGAGTTTTATGAAATACATTATCACCACTAGAAAACGTTTCTTGTACCAACTTTTTCAAACCTTCCATGTCCCCTTTTATTTATTCTTTTAAACCATCCTGTAAATATTCCATGTCCCCTTTTATTTATGTTTTTAAACCATCCATCTTAACATTCATCATAGCTTCCAATTCATTTTGGTTGTTCTTTGTGAGAGCAAAAATTGTTGCACTTGTTCTCGTAATTTTGATATATCATGTTGCATTTCTTCCTCTTCTTCATGCGTCATAGTAGAGCTTTATGTGGGCTTAATGGGTGTATAATTTTTTTGTTTGAGAGTCATTTTGGAACCAATTAATGATATTTATGCTTCACTATGCCCTTTGAATCACTTCAAACTAATTTTCCAACAAAATGTATGCAATTTTAAAAATACACACCTTTCTTTGTTTTCAAGATCTTTTTGATATGGTTGACCCTGAAACTGTTGTATCTCTATGATTTTTGCCTCCCATAATATTATATTCTTATTGAATTCTTTATATGGTACCAAGAGATATGATACAAAATGTTATGTATCCAGATCAAAATAATGCGGAAACATAAGAAAAGATAGATAAATGACTTGATAATAAGCCACTTCGAGGGGGAAACCTCCTTTTACATCACACAAATGAACAATTATTGGATGATTCAAATGACAAGACCTCTATTGTATATATAGGAGTATAAAGGTTAAAACTATAGTCAAGGCCTACATAACAACAATAGTGTAAGGGAACATTAATAACAATAATGGGCTTCTATGGGGCACAACAATAAAAATATAGGGGATACACTAGTATTATAGGGACCTAAGATATATAATCAGTCAAGATATATATACATTCTCTTGGGGAAGGAAACCATCATCCGCGTTGATCACCAACCATTGCAATACTTGCAATAGGGAAGGCATTATAAGTGGATGAGATTTTCATAACAACTCCACGTACTTATGAAATACAATAAATGTTTGACAAAAAAACATGTAGATATGTTGTCAAGGCCACCCATGCAAAATATTGTAGTTGTGAGCTTTATTATGCAACTTGAGCCCTTCACACAAGAATTATTAAGTGAATATTATAAGGAATATTTGGTTTTGGGGATGTCTTTCAGTAGATGAAGAAGAAAATAGTTGTTGATTCAAAAGGGGATGAATATCATCTATAGCATGGGTTTTTTAGCAAGTTGGGTAGGTTGAGAAACTAGAATAATGGAGAATTTAGTTGATGAGGAAAGGTCATACTTCTCAAATTGTTGCATATTTTAGTGTTGGGAAGACCATTGAAAATATACAAAGATATTGTTACAAATATAATATGAAAGAAAAAAATTTCAAGTTTATTGGAGATTGAGTTTTTTGTAACATTACCAAGCCAAATAATAGAAAACTTGGCTTGTACATGCCATTTCTAGTACCAACCATACCTTGGGAAAGCATCTAAAGGGGATTTTGGAGGCTTTCTTATCTTAAGGAAAATATATGACTACCATTTTGTGCCTATAGATGATTCAACAAAATGTGTTTGATTATTTCTTGTATAAGGACCATTTCAAGAATGAAACAACATAGTTTGTATTTGCCAATGTATAAGTTCAATTGTATCTAGTCAAGATTTTAAATCTATGGAATTTTTTTTTACAACATTATTGGAAAGGATTGACAAAAAATTGAGTTATTAGGTTGATTTTCATCTTTAGGATGATAGACAAACTGAAGTTGTGAACAAAACTTTGTTCTTGTTACCCACCAAAATGGGTAGCCCCATAGGAGAAAACTTTTCTCCTACATTTCACAACCAGTGAGATAGTAGCACCTACCATTCACTTCTCGATGATGATATACCATGTGCCTCCACCATTTTCATCAACCACATACCTCCCACCATCTGACATTACCTCTTGAATGAAGGTGGGTTTTTATTCAAAAGGTACTTTTATCATTCTGCAATTAGGTGCTTATGCATGCTTGTTTTGGGCATTTAGTATGGATAAAGGGGTGATTTGGAATATTAATTGATATTGACTATAAATATGTTCTCTCACCTTACTTGGGGGGGGGAAGGGGGGGCGTTAATATTTATCCCCAGTCCAGTGAGACCTCCCTTTAGGCCTTAGGGTTATAGGAGGGGCAGTACTTGGAAACCCAGATTGAAATAGCGTGTTCATTTTCCCCTACACCATACTTGACACTTTCCATGTCACATTACAACCCTTATATACCACCTCCATTCTTCGAGACTAATTTTCATTGGTTCATTGGGATTTGGAACCCTCTATATCCACATCCCTGAGTAGGGCTGAGAAATATTTCCTTGGAGGTTGATGCAACTAAAAGAATGAAAAATCATATTATGACCACAATAAAGAAAAAGAAGAAAATAATAATGAAAAATATGGTTGGGATAAAAATTAGTGCATGGGAAAAATCCTAGCATGAGCTCTACCCTCTTCATGGGCCATCACCTAGTTCCTAAGCACTTGATGCTCCATTTCATCAAAAGGAACCTTTGCATGTCCCAACCCCGAGGAGAGATAAATTATCCCAACTCAAGGGGTAACATTAAATTCTATATCATAAAGAGAAATATCTAACCCTTAAGTTATGCATCAAAAATAAAGAATTACTAAAAAGAAGTAAAAGGAATATTAGAGGGTGGAAAAATCAAGCCAAGCAGGATAACTCATTCCTCCATTATTTCTCCCTCCATTACATCTATACACTCATGATGTGGACTCCCATCAGTTGGCCCCATTGACCATGGCACTTGACCATGAGGCATTTTCCCCTCCATTTCCACTCATTTACACTAACACTTATTGATTGAAGGGTTGATCTTTGAAATTACACTTCCCTTAGGGGTTGGAAGCACCTAACAGGTTTCACCACTAGCCACCTCTATCAA
The DNA here is from genome assembly GCA_034641835.2 of Pinus albicaulis. Classification (NCBI taxonomy): domain Eukaryota; kingdom Viridiplantae; phylum Streptophyta; class Pinopsida; order Pinales; family Pinaceae; genus Pinus; species Pinus albicaulis. The sequence continues at coordinate 172,648 of JAXQQM020059213.1, read as the reverse complement.
GGTAGGGAACACCTTTACTAGACTTAGTTTAGTTAGATACCAGAAGGTGATCCAAGTTAAAATTATTGATATGCCCTTAACATGCAAGTTTGGTCCACTTAGATGCTTATATGAACTTAGTATATAATGAATGGTTGCTTTCACTAGAGTTCAAGTTAGTTTTGTCAAGTAGTCCATATCATCTTATACCTTGATGCCAACCACTCCACAAGTACCCAGGCCTTTCAGAGAGCTTGATGACTTAACAAATGCAACATTACCCACTTACATTGGAGCAATGGGAAATATGATGAATTAAGCATCCAACACACATTATAAAGTACCCTCAGGACCCAAGACATTGATATTATTTTGCCAAACATAGATGATTCTTGATGATTACATCACTAGATCCATCATGGCCCCAAGTTGGCCTTGATGCTACTTGATGGAAAAACCATGACTCAGAGTCCAAATGAGGATGGTATTCCATTATATGAATAGGGATGGCTTGTTTCACATGATGAATCCATAACACTGGAGAGAGGAGGAATCTCAGTGAGCATTGGAGACCCATGGAGATGATGTGATGGAACCCCAGCTGGATTTGGGACCCTTGGAGCTGATTTGAGGTTGGATTTAAGAGATAATCCTCAAAAGAGGGATGATCATGAAACACAAAGACACCTTCGTCTGTATAATCACCATCACCTAGAATTTGGAGCACAAAAATGGCATGATGTCATCATTTATAGGCATATGACTCACACTTGTGGGTCTTTTGTGGCATAGTTTCACATTGAGATAGTGGGTTTGCTTGCAACCCAAGGATTATTTTATGTTTATTCATTATCAAACTTGTTTAGGGGATTATTAGGCTAATATTATGTGAGGTAGGCCTCATATAAATAAAATGTCACCTTACATCTCATTTCATTATCACTTGTGGACTATTACAACCTCTTTAGACATTTCTGCCTAGCTCTTGTAGTCTTGCACTCTTGTGGAGATGTGATATTTGTTGGAGACTAGTACTTGTTGTGGAGACATCAATTTGGGATAATGATGGATTTTTCATGGATACGTTGTGAGTATTTTTATTGTTGAATATGTTTTAATGATTACTAAGTGCATGGTTTCTATGTTCTTGTTTAATTTCATATCTTTATATGAAATTTTAGTGAAATATTGAATGCTTTAATTTGATAATATTGAAAATTACTTAAGAACCACCTAAATATATTTTCTCTTTATTTTATCCCCATATTGAGTGATAAATAGGGTTTGAAAGTGGTTTTTCCCCCTTACTCCCTTATAGGGTTTGATATATCCATAGTAATTTATCCGTTAGACCCCATTTCCCAATAATTAGGCATTGAATTTTACATAGATGATCAAATATTTCAACTCTATTATTCCCCCCCTATTTATCAATTCTGATCCTTTAAGGTAAGTCGCTAGGGCTAGGGTATAGGGGAAAATTCAACTAGGGCTAATTTGTTGGATTGTTTTGAGGATGTTACTGTAAGGTAAACCTTATAACATCAAAATCTAGGCTATAAGTACCCATGATAGGTTTCATGGAGAGCTTATTATTCCTCATTTCATTGGATTGAGCATTTTTCTTAGTTTGACTACCCTCCTTGAACTTATCTCAACTATCACCTTTGAACTATTACCTTAGAATATTTATTAGGTGACCAACCTCATTGTTTTCCCTTGGTATAGTTCTTGTCTTGTTAAGCCTCTCACAAGACATGCTAAATTTTGATGCATTAGGTGCTGGAAATATTGTCATTGATGGCAAAGGAGCAGAAAGGAGTAGCACCAGAATTATCATTAAGGACAAAGGATAAAATCAAGTTCAGCTAAATTATAAAGGAGAAATAAGGAAAAGAAGGCAAATGTGCATTGAAGAAGTATAAAAGAGAGGTAGAGGAGCAACAAAGAGTAAAAGAGAGGCAAAGGAGCATCAGTAGAGGCAAAGCAACAAAGAGGCAAGGAGAAGCATTAGAATCATTTTCTAAGGAAAAAGAGAAGAGAGGAGAAGAAAATATGCATGGAGCAGCTTTAGAATTATTACTTAAGGCAAAGGAGCAGCAAAGAAGCAAGGAGCAGCAAAAGAGGCAAAAGACAACGTTATGCATCAAAGAAGAAAACTGTGCAGTGCAGATTCAATTCGGGCTATTCACATTCAGAACAGTAAGCAAAGGAAAAGTGTGCAGCAAAGGTCAAGTCGGGTGTATGCGTACCAAATGCGTGCATCAAAGAAAAGCAATGAATGAGCGGGCCGAGTCCAGATGGTTGTAAAACGCATGTAGAACAGTGGTTCTGCATACAGAATATCATGAACAAGTCAGGTGTTCTACATGAAACAATGAAGAAATGAATGGGCGCAACCAAAGAAGCAAAGGTGTGAAGGAGTGAATGAGTGGGTTGTGTCATGCAAATACACGTTCAGAATAGTGTTAGTAGATCGCATATCACAATTGGAGTTGGAGGAATATCACACAAACACAAAAGTCACAAAAAATGCGAAGTGCGATATGATGTCATGGCATGATGAAGTGGTAGCTGATGTGGCAAGTGACGTGGAAGATGACGTGGACCTGACCCCAAAAATCACAAATAAATCTTGATGACGTGGTAGATGACGTGGCACCCCCAGTGGGACCTGAACCCTTTATCCCAAATTGCATATCGCAGATCGCAAAGCTCGGAAGGGATAACACTCATGAACCACGTGGAAAATCCAAAACGCGAAGTGCGATAAAGAGCCTAGATGCGATATGCTTAAAAACCAAAGACTAAATGATTTAAAGTCCGGCGTGGGACCCAATCGGATATCACAAATCGCAAATCTCGGGAGGAATAGCGCACAAAAACAATGTCGTATGCGAAATGCGATAAGAATATCGGATGCGATGTAGTTTCAAAGAAAAGGTCTAAAGGATTTCAAATATGGAGGTATAAGGTTTCCCTTTGATAAATCGCATCGGAGAATGGAAGAGCAATATATAAACGAAGAAAAATAGAAATAGTCGAAACGCCGAAATGCGATTAAAGTATTGCGATAAAGCTTGGCGGGACACTTCACATATCGCATATCGAGAGATCAGATGGACGGAGGCACATTAGATAAGAGGATTTGTCGAAGTGCGAAGTGCGATAAAGAGAGCGGACGTTATGCAGATCGAAGTTGAAGCCTAAAGGTTTTCAAGTTCGGAAATATGTAGTTTTCCTTTGTTAAATCGCATCGGAGGGCAAAGGAGGATTATAACGTAGAACGTTTGAATGCCAAAATGTGATAGAAAAGTGAACATGATACAGTCTTCAAAGGTAATGGAATATATTTTAAAGTCCAGTCTTATGGAAGTTACAAAGGAAAGTCTGAACGCGATAGGAGACTTGGGTGAAACAACCCGACACTACGTGCAGAGATAAAAAACGGTTACGCTTTGATAATAGAACAAAATTATGAACATGGGCAGTAGACTCGGGTACGTGACCCGACACAGAGAAAAAGGAAGATAAAGTTGAACGTCATGGTAATGAGGAGATAGGCACCATGGGTTGAGTCGGGCTCAGCAAAATCTTTGGGACAGAGTGAGGTGCTGAGACAAGGAGAAGGTTGAACGTTGCAGGCAAGAGAAGGAAGTTAGATAGGCAGAGTCAGGAAAAAGGATCATTTGGTGGCACTATTTGAAACATGTTAGTTGGGTTGAGTCAGGAAAAAGGCGTTTTCCCAGAATTGTTATACTATAACAGCAGAAACAGAAAATACATGGACAACAGCAGAAAGGACAAATGCACAACGAGCCAAGAGCTGAAAGGGCTGAGTGAAATATATTTTTTATAACTGTAAATGTAAATGAATTAATTATTTTTTATTATATGTGATACAAAGGCAAGTCTCCGTAGGCATAGGAAAAAATCCAAAAGACCATGATTTGTAATGAAAAAAACAGAAACAAGCAGAAATCTCAAGTGACAAAGAACGAAATGAAGAAACAGTCAGCTGCAAAAGGCTCATAAACTCCTGAATATGAATTGAACAAATTTGGAAGATGTCAAAGGAGTTTATTTCCTCCTATGAGAAGTGTTGTCGACAATTCTTGTCTACCCTAGAGACAGCCTAGAGTTGCTATAGACCAGTGCCTAGGACATCTTAACATAGCAAGGAGCTCATAATATAGCTTGGGTTGTCAATCCAAAAGCTCTCTTACTATCTCTTGCAAAACAAGGAAATTAGTTTAAATGGAACCAAACTCTGTCAGAAGCTGATACAAAGATAAGAATAATGTAGGAACAACATGCAAAACTCCAATACGAAAGCATCAGACAGTTAAGAGACAACTTACTGCAAAGAGGGCCAGTTCAAATAATATGCCACAGAAATCAAATATTAGAAAGTGGATGCAGTGAAGAAACATGAAGAAGATACTAGTTAGCATGAGGCTGATACCCAGATACACAACAAAACCACATATGGGCTTATCCAACTAAGAATCCATACATGAAAATGGCGTTTTAAAAGCACTCTCCTCAAGTAACTAATATAGCAGAAAATATGGATGAAATGAACATGGAACAGTATATCATGACTAGGCCTATTTAAAGTGCTTGACTAATCCAAGTATGGGCACCAACTAGGATGAATCCTTACTTAAGATCAGTGAGCCACTCGCATTCTAGAACATGATACAAGAAGATAAATAGCATGAAATGAGATATTATATTAACACATAAGAAAAGATTACATATTGTGGGATACCAAAGACCAGAATCCTCATTACAGTTATAACTCCTCCTCACTGAGACCCTACGGGATCTGAGCCTTTACACAAAAGCTTTACAAGATGTATACAAGAACTTCTCACTACACAGTTTGCTGATAGAAATCTGGAACCCTTACAATCTCTTTTTCTTGGCTTTTATAGGAAAGATAGAAAACTCTAGAGAATGAGGTAGGTAATGTACATTAAATTTACTCATTAAAACAAATTGATGAGAAAAACCCGCCTATGCTGTTTTACGGTGCTGAACTGGTGCAAGTACTCTGCTGCTTTATGGAATAAATGCTGAGGATGCAAATCTTCTCATAAACAAGACATAAAGAATAAAATATACAAATGTTGTGTACTTGGCTGGAAGAGAAAAATCTGCTGCAATAAAACCTTGAGGTTGCTTGTGTTTGTGCATGGTACCCCCACTCTTCCAATTTTTGAATTAAAATTCAAAACCACAAGGCCGGACACTGGCTTTCTCGATCTTTCACTGATATTTGTATGCCGCCCGATTAATATTTCTTGATGTGTAATCTTTCCCTCTGCAGACGTCTTTAGGGTTCAATGGATTTTATTTATGCTTCCATTAATGAGGTCATATCATGACAGCTACCTCAAGCTTCCCTCTTAAATTTCGCCACCGAGATATCGTCCTTTGAGATGTTCTTGACCTCTGTAATGGAGGTGATAAATTATAGCGTCTATTCATCATCTTGAAACCTGCAAAACCCACAGATACATTAAAAAAAAACAGACATGGGAGCAAGAGGCGTGGAGGTGGAGATGATGGTGGCGTCGATGATATGGCTACATGGAAAGAACATGCGGGGTGATGGCGGAATTACAGAGAGGTTTTGGTAAACAAACAGGATGCAAGTTTTCCACGTAAAACATAATGTACAAATAAAAAACGATGAATATGGATGCAATGCATGTATATAGGTGGCGAGAATGGAAATACAATGGGCACGCGGGGTGATGACACGTAGGCGTACGAACAACCAAGGGGAACAGATGACATGGCGGAGGAATTTGTCAAGCGGGAAAAATGCGAGTGATTATGGGCCACACGATATCTGAATGAGATCGACGGTTAAAATGAGCCGGAGGGCAATCAAAGGTGGGCCAGGGACGTGGTTGACGTAGGTTAAAACGCGTGCAGCTCCGGAGGATGACCACCGTTGGATGGAGACTTCGAGATCTAACGGCTGCTATGGATTCCTCTGCCCGACCTTTGACCGAACTTTAATGCGCGAAATTGGAGTGGTTTTGGGACGTACATGGGGACACGCGTCATGCGGCGTGTGGAATCGCTGCCATTTGATTGAAAACCGCCAGCCCAGTGGAGGTGGTGCAGAATGAAACAACCGGTTTTGCAACTGGTACGGGCGCGGGGACCACCGCAGTAAGCAAGGCTCCGCTCCATCGATTGGTTTTTAATCTGACGACTCCAGACGCGGCCGAAACTTTGAACGTCAAGCCCCTTGCCCTCTGACACACGGTTTTGCGCCTGGGTCACATGGGAATCAAATCAAAGGGGGCTGAGACCTCAGGGGCTAGGCCCGATACAAATTTTAATCGCGGATTTAGACCTTTATGCACGGTGTTTTTAGGCGGAGAGGTCAACGATAGGCAGCATATGGAAGTTTTTGGCCACGATAACAGGTTTGAAAGATTAGGAATGGGTGTTAGGCCAGAAATTTGGATTGAAGGGCTTACATGCACAACAAGAAGTATCACATGTTTTGCCTGCCATAAACCTAGACATATAGCATCACACTGCAAGACAAAGCAAATCCAGTTTAACCAAAAAAATATGCAACCAATGAGAAGACTCCCTCAAGAAAACAAATGGAAAGGACAAGCTTTCACCAGGTACAATAATCGTTTCCATGGCTACTATTTTTCATGAAATGAATTTGGACATAAATATGTTGAGCTTAAACTATGTTAAAAAAAGAGCACAAAATTCTATACATCAGCTCAAACGTACCTAGGTAAAATAAGATGTTATGTATGCCACAAGCTTGGACACAAATAAAATGACTATTGGCAGCCATATCCATTAAAGGACTCTAAATAGATGATGGAATCCAATCAAATTAGACCAAATTGTGAATCAAAAATAAGTGCAGACATTATGAAGAACCCTAATAAAGTATGGAAGGAAAAGAGAAAGGGGGGGCCTATTACTTCAATAACATAATGAATCCATCATAGTCTCAGGGGGAGCTTCTCTAGGAAACAACACAGATATCTAGCTAGTAATAGATAAGAAGCAATATCCCACGGGGAGAGCGGTTCATAAAAAGTCCCCATAAAAGTAGTCTAAGAAGAGATCCTTGGAATAAGAACAGAAAAAAGATCAGGATTGGAAAGGAAAATTCCTCTGTGTTATGATACAGGTCCTCAGGATCATAATAATATGGTATGCATCATGATGGTGGTATGGCAGAAATACATCAAGGAGGTAGTCCCAACGTTATCAATGTTATAAAAGTGCAAGGAGTCTGTGTTTTGGGATTATATCAGCTTACTTTGTATATACATACAAGTTCATTGATTCCCAAAGTGTTCTCCTAACAATGCTTATACACCAAATGGAGCAGGAGTCCCAGCCAGGTATGTGGAAAAAATGAAGAATGCTTATGCAGAACTCTAGTAAGGCAATGCTGGAAAATCCACTGGAAAAAGGTGTAACCCTTTTCCATTGATGTCAAAGGGGGAGAAAATGTGAAATGGTACCAGAGGAAGAAAGAGACTTCTCAGAATGAAAGGTGGAGGATGTGTTGCCATCAATGCCAAAGGGGGAGACTGTTGGAAATATTTTCATTGATGGAAAAGGAGCAGAAAGGAGCAGCACCAAAATTATCATTAAGGACAAAGGAGAAAATCAGGTTTAGATGAAGTATAAAGGAGCAATAAGGAAAAGAAGGCAAATGTGTAGTGAAGAAGCATAAAAGAGAGGCAAAGGAGAAACATTAGAGGCAAAGCAACAAAGAGGCAAGGAGTATCATTAGAATCATTTTATAAGGCAAAGGAGCAGAGAGGAGCAGCAAAGATGCATGGAGCATCTTTAGAATTATTACTTAAGGCAAAGGAGCAGCAAAGAAGCAAGGAGCAACAAAAGAGGAAAAAGAAAACGTCATGCATCAAAGAAGAAAATTGTGCAGTGCAGGGTCAAGTCGGGTTGTTCATGTTCAGAATAGTAAGAAAAGGAAAATTGTGCAGCAAAGGTCAAGTCGGGTGTATGCATACATAATGCATGCAACAAAGAAAAGAAACGAATGAGCAGGCCAAGTCCGGTTGGCTGTAAAACGCGTGAAAAACAATGGTTATGCATTCAGAAGATTGTGAACGAGTAGGGTGTTCTATGTGCATCAATTAAGAAATGAACGGGCGAAACCAAAGAAGAAAAGTCATGAAGGAGTGAACGAGCAGGTTGAGTCGTGAAAATACACCTTTAGAAAATTGTTGGCGGATCACATATCGCAATTGGAGCTGGAGGAATATCGCACAAACGCAGAAGTCACAGAAAATGCGAAGTGCGATACGTTGTCGTGGCATGATGGCGTGGCAGCTGACGTGGAAAGTGACGTGGCAGATGACGTGTACCTGACCCCACAAATCACAAATAAATCTTGATGACGTGGCAGGTGAAGTGGAAGATGACATGGCAAGTGATGTGGTAGATGACGTGGCACCCCTGGTGGGACCCAAACCCTTGATCCCAAATTGCATATCGCAGATCGCAAAGCTCAGAAGGGATATCACTCATGAACCACGTTGAAAAGCCAAAATACGAAGTGCAATAAAGAGCCCAGATGTGATATGCTTAAAAACCAAAGACTAAATGATTTAAAGTCTGGCGTGGGACCCAATCAGATATCACAAATCACAAATCTCGGGAGGACTAGCGCACAAGAACAATGTCGTATGCGAAATGCGATAAGAATATCAGATGCGATGTAGTTTCAAAGAAAAGGTCTAAAGGATTTCAAATCTGGAGGTATAAGGTTTCCCTTTGATAAATCGCATCGGAGAATGGAAGAGCAATATATAAACGAAGAAAAAGATAAATAGTCGAAACGCCCAAATGTGATTAAAATATTGCAATAAAGCTTGGCGGGACCCTTCACATATCGCATATTGGGAGATCAGATGGACTAAGGCACATTGGATAATAGGATTTGCCAAATTGAGAAGTGCGATAAAGAGAGCGGACATTATGCATATCGAAGTTGAAGCCTAAAGGTTTTCAAGTCAGGAAATATGTGTTTTTCCTTTGTTAAATCGCATTGGAGGGAAAAGGAGGATTATAACGTAGAATGTGGGAATGCCGAAATGCGATATAAAAGCGGACATGATACATTATTCAAAGTTAATGGAATATAGTTTAAAGTCCAGTCTTACAAAAGTTACAAAGGAGAGTCTGAACGCGGCAGGAGACTCGGGTGAAACAACCTGACATTATGTGTAGAGATAAACATCGGTTACGCCTTGATAATAGAAAAAAATTCTTAATGCAGGAAGTAGACTCGGGTAAGTGACCCAACGCAGAGAAAAAGGTAGAGAAAGTTGAACGTCACGGTAATGAGGAGATAGGCACCATGGGTCGAGTCAAGCTCAACAAAACCTCCGAGGCAAAGTCGGGTGTTGAGACAAGGAGAAGTGTGAACGCTGCGGGCAAGAGAAGGAAGGCAGATAGGTGGAGTTGGGCAAAAGGAGCATATGGTGGCACTATTGGAAACATACCAGCTGGGTTGAGTCAGGAAAAAGGCGTTTTTGCAGAACTGTTATAATATAACAAAAGAAATGGAAAAGAAAGGGACAACAATAGAAAGGACAAATGCACAACGAGCCAAGAGCTGAAAGGGCTGAGTGAAATATGTTTGTTATAACTGTAAATGTAAATGAATTAATTATTTTTTATTATATGTGATGCAAAGGAAAGTCTCCTTAGGCATAGGAAAAACTCCATTGAGTGCTGCAATGATCATTTCTGATGTAATAACCTTAACTGAATTGTAAGGAATCAAATGGGTGGAAGGCATAGGGTCAGGCCTATTCGCTTCAAATTCCCTATAGAATGCAAACATTCATGTAGTTATCTGTTTAAAACATGTAATATCAGTGTGCATAGTGAGGTGTGAGAGAGAAAAAGAATGGAAGAGCGCTGAAGAATGTAAGAGAGCTGCAGAAAGGGAGAGAATTGGAGAATGTGAGAGAGCTGATAGAGATGTTATGCATATCTGGAACCGATATGAAGCAGATTTGAGGCATAGCGGGCAGAAGTGAAGGTGGAGGAAAAAAAAGTTGATATCCAAGTAAATCAACATTTTACTTTCATGTTGAGTGAGGGGATTGTAATCTCCTTTCAATTTGTAGCTTGATAAATTTCCAATTGGAGCTGGGTGAGGTAGGAGCCTCCTGTGGCTTGTAACCTGTAGAAAATACATGGGAGTTGGTGCTTCCGTTTCAAGTTGTAGCTTGATAAATTTCCAGTTGGATCTGGGTGAGGTAGGTGCCTCTTGTGGGTTGTAGCCTGCAGAAAATACATGGGATTTGGTTCTTTCATTTCAAGTTGTAGCTTGATAAATGTCCAGTTGGAGTTGTATGAGGTAGAAGCCTCCTGTGGGTTGTAGCCTACAAAAAATATATGGGAGTTAGAGCTTCCTTGCAAGTTGTAGCTTGCAGAAATTGAGGTAGGAGCCTCATGTAGGTTGGAGCCTACATAAAATCAATTGTGAGAGGGAGTAGGATGTTTCATTTGCATCACAAAAATAATGAGATGTGGTTTTCTCCCTTATGGGTTTCCACTTATATCTGGTGTCCATGTGCATGATTATATGTGTCGATGTGATGTGTTAATCTGCTTATTACTTTTTGTTCACATATTCAATCTGCTAATGATTATTTATTAAGATGCTTATGAAATGACTTGTTAATGAGTTTAATGAAAAGAATTTTAATGTCCATGAATGGACTAAACTGATTCACCCCCCCCCCTTTCATTTTAGTAAATAGTTCATCACTAGGTCCAATTGTTGAGAAGATACGACAACACACATCGAAATACTTAGGATGAAACAAGTAGTTTACATTCAACACTAATAATAGAGAAATTAATTTCAGCAACTAACAATCCACTTTTTGAGACTTGTTTTGGGAAATTTTTGCCCTCACTTTTTTATGTTATTGATGGACATAAAAGGGAAGAAAATATCAAAATGGAAGAGGAGGAAAATAAAAAAAATATGGGTTCATAGAGAAGATTAGGTAGGTTTATTTGAAAGTGGTAAAGCAACTTGAGAAGAGTCAACAAAAAGTACAATCTTAGAGATGAATATCATAGGTCATATAAAAAATTCAATCTTGGAGACTTAGTGTTGCTTTATTTAAGTAAAGAGAACCTACAAGGGCTAGTGAGTCAATGTTAATTCTCTCAAACTCAACCTACCTTATTGTATGAGAGTGTACTGGTGATGAATATGGGGAACATGAGAACATTTGAACCATCTTTGTTGGATGGGGAAGAGTACCACAAAATATTCCTTTTGTGGGAGATTTATTGCTAAGTGTAGTTGAAGAATTAGAGAAGGGCATGTTTTGCTAAATGTTGTGGAGGTAAATCCCCTCTGCGGACAGAGGCGATCCCTACTAGCCTAGATCGGGTCTAGCAACAATCGTTCACGCTATAGTGCAGGTTCCTAATTGAAAATAAACCAACTAGTGATGAAGGCTTACCTGGAATCCAACGTTGTCACTCATAGAGAAAGTAGCGATCCCGTTCCTTAGCTCTGGCAGATCACAATCCTCACGATCTCCGTGATCGGACACCTGCACACGCAAGAAACAAAACAAACGCAAGTGTAAAATCTAGTATATGCAACTATATGTCAGTCAGAGAAGACATAACTCATCATCATAATTAACAACAAGAGTGGAACCATAACCAATAGTCGCTTATCATTAATCAATCAAAGAATAATACAACCATAGCTCTGACGCTGAAATTCTCCTTCGGAGGGTCGCCAGCGGAACACGTCTCGACAAAGCCTGTCGGGGATGAGACAAGCCTCTCTCTTCGGATGTCTTGACAATGATCTCCTTGCTTGGATTTTGCCTTAAGGGAATGAATCAAGGCTCTTGCAGCATTAGGCTCTTGGGAACTTGGAGACTAGCTTGCAAAGGAGATGAGCAAGCTTTTATAGATGGAGGAAGGGGAGTTGGGATCCCTATAATCATGAGATTGGCCCTATCCTCAAGGAAGCTTCCATGAGAGGTGGCAAACCACTTCCTCTACATGGAGATCTGGAGCCAAACCTCCCAACTCAAATTAGATACCAGTTTATGGATTGGTTAGGACGAAACTTCCGCCATTTATTTTTAAAAAACACTCCTTAAAATGGCTGGCGCGAGTGCGACTCTGAGACAGAGCACCAATTGGCGCGCCCCCTTTGAAGGATTTCCCCCATTGGCGTGGGTACTGAACTGGCTGCCTGCGCCAATGCAAAAAGGGGTGTTTTTAGGGTTTTTCACAAGGAGTTGTCTTCAGGGCAATGAAAGCTCATGTTCAGAGGAATTTCATGAAAGTGGTTTCAAGTCATGTCATTGCTCACAGGTCACGGAATGAGACCTCCAATTGTGCGGGATGGGGAATTGCAGGGACAGTGACAAATTACTGTGTAACAGATGCCCCCTAAAGCATGAGACCCGAGAAAGAGAGAGGGGTGAAATGCTTTACGAGAACGTGTCCAACCGAAAACACCGATGTCGGAAAACCTGCGTAGAGAAGTACAACTGATATCTAAAATACATGATATATATGTGGTATGGGCGCAGCCATCCATAACAGAGTATGTAATAATCCAGATCCGAGGCATGGATGCAGCCATCCAGTGAGGATCGATAAATAGACTTAGGTATGGTCGCAGCCATCCAATCAGTGAGTCATGTAACTAATCATGATAATCCACAAAATCGCAGCCTAGATAATAACAGACAGGAATCCAGGGTCTTGCGCTCCATCTCGACCCGAACAAAGTACAAGTTCAAGCATGCGAATATGTGATCTGAAGTCGAACATGCAAGAACATCGCCTGATTACAAGCCACTGATGAAAGCTGTTAACAGACGCAAGAGGTACCACCATTAATGCCAATGGTCCTCAAGGTACTACAGGTACAATCTACGGCATGTGAACAATGAGCTGACGTCGAACACCCGCAGAATCACTCGATCGGAGGCCAATGATGAAAACCTCACGTTGAATGCGAAGAACCTGCCATTGAGGCATGCAGGCTCCAAGGTACCAGAAGGGAGTCTCTAGATCAACTTCCTGGATAATGAGCTGTAGTCGACAGGAAGTGACCTCGATCGAAGGTGGGCCATAGTGTTTCCCACATCATCGACACGAGACAGAGGAACATAATTTTTTGTGAATCACGATCAGATGAGAATCAAAGGAAGGTTGGTACTTGGAGAGGTCAACTTCTCTTGAACATATCGGCGGCACGACAATGGATTTGGTAGTATTTGACATCAAAAGATCAAGGGTCATGATGACAAGGCAAAGAGCAGAGGAGAGGTCAAAAGGGATCACCCAAACCCACGGAGGCAAGTGGAAAAAACGAGATGAGATATCCCCAACCCGACACGAATGCAGACAAGTGCCATGTTCAAGAGTGACATACTGCCGACACGACAATGATGTTGGTTCCATTTTCCCCACCATTTCTGGCGAGTACCTCTTTATTTTTACACATGCTTGAAGAGGATACCATCTGCTTGCTGTATAATTCCATCCTAGTACATTTAACAAGCCCTAGGAAGGAGGAACTCAGATATCGTCATTACGACTGAATCCAATTTCATTAGGGTTTAATGAGTCTGACAAAGGAAGAACTCGGCGTCTTTTCATGTTTAGAGAGTTTGAAAAGACAACAAAAAAGTAAACTCCAACAGTCCCTTTTCGTAAATAGTCCCCCAGACCCGAAAAGGTAGAAAACAAAGTCCGAGAGAACCTCCTAGTCGCGATAGGCTAGGGTATTCCTTTTTCGTAAATAAACTATCCCAGCCCGAAAAAGGGGTAAACGTATACTGGGTAGATGTCGTTTCGTGGCCACTTTAACGAGATCGAAATGACAAGGGCCTCGACAATCTTTTCATGTTTAGAGAGTCAGAAAAGAGCTGAAAGATGACTCCTCCTGGAGGAACGAGTGGTATAAAGGGTAGCAACTGGTTCCGGTAATGGTGGAACTGCTCAGAACAAGTAAAGGTTAAGAGGCTGGCTAACAAAGACCACTCATCGCAGCGGTTCCTCAGGAACGGGTAACACAACCAAGTGAAGGCATATGATCGGCCAAGCAGATAGTGACGATGGAATGAGAAAACCAAGGCTCGTCTGGCAAAGACAGGCTGAGAAAATGGAAATCACAAGAGGTAAAATGGATGGTTTCATTTTTACACAAGCTTGAAATCAAGAAACTTTTCTTGAAGTTGGTTTCATTTTTACACAAGCTTGAAACAAAGATAAACTATGCTTGAAACTGGTTTCATTTTTACACAAGCTTGAAACGGAAACAAACTATGCTTGAAAAAGTAAGCATGCCCCCAGCATGGTGACTCAATTCAAGGTACATGCCCCCCAAGCTTTAGTCCATGCACCTGAGTGAACAGATGGAGGGAGTGAAGGTTCCAGTTACGAGATCTAAGAAAGACTCGACTGGTATTTTATGAGATCTGATCAAAGACTCAAATTGAACGGGAATGTGTTTCATTGTTTTAACGAGGTTGACACATTAAAAGAACTATCCTCAGACACTCTTGTTTCATTTTTTAAGGAGCTTGACACAAGACAAGGAACTATGCTCCAACAACCTTGTTTCATTTTTTAAGGAGCTTGACACAAGAAAAACGAACTGTGCTCCAGCCAGCTTGTTTCATTTTTTAAGGAGCTTGACACAAGAAAATGAACCATGCTCCAACCGACTTCATCATAATGAACAAGAAGTCATCGCCCCCAAGAGTTCCACACCTGAGGGAAGGAAAACATCTTGGAAGTCTGGACCCAATGCCCCAAGCACACTATGCATGACGGCATCATTACTGAGTACAGGCACGGGATAGGTAGCCACATAGTTGACCTGCGGTGGGGCAGATACAACGGGTGGATAAAAACCAGGAAGGGATGATGGCAGGCCAGCTGCCACATCAGGACTAAAGAACGAAAGCTGATCAATGGTCACGATCCATCCTTCACGCGGAAAATATACCACGCGAAAAAGGGAGGAGACAAGCCTCCCATGGCATGGGTGTAATCGCGCCCCAAGAGCAGATTGAAATCCAAGGGGCCTGGAACAACCATCACGTCCATATGGACGGTTATACCTCCCAAAGTAACAGGTAACCTTGGAAGGATCCCTAATGGTTGACTCGTTCTTCTGTTAAACGCCAATAGATTCTGTGTAACAGGTGCAAGCGGTGGTGAATCGAAAGCTTGCCAAGTAGTTGAGGATAAAACACTAACAGATGCGCCTTCGTCTATAATGGTGTTGGGTACGACCAGACCAAAAGCCTGTACTGTGATCTTGAAAGGCACATAAGACGGAAGGCGGTATCCTGCAAATCGACTCCAATCAAAGGAAGCGACCAAACTACTTAGAGGGGCTACCATCGAACCGAGATGGTCCTCCCCTGGTGTTACAGAAGAAGAAGGAGCATCCTCCACGACCTCCATCTCAAAGGTGGGAGGGGAATCCTTCGGGACCTCCATCACGGGAGGCGGAGGAACAGCTTCTTGAGATATAGGGATAGGAGAATATTTCTCCAAATCTGAGGAATCTGAAGAAACAAGAAGAACTTGAGGGGTGTGAGATCCACTCTCGACAGAAAAGACCTGGTGCACCGCAGACGGGGCCAGTTCAACCGATCCCATGACCAATGGTTGGTCGGGAACAGATTCCTGAATTTGAATTTTCGAGGGAGCGGGATTGACCAAGGATGACTCTTGACCAATCGTAGGATCAGCTGGTGGAGGACTCGAAGAAAGATGTTTGTAACCAGCCATGAGGCATGGTGTAGAAACAACTGAGTTGTCCAAAACTCTCTTGGCTTCATCCATATACGGACAAAGGTGAATGGCATGATGCCCTTCACACAACTTACAGGGATTGGTGATCTTACCCTGCTTCTTAGGAGCCTTACCAACACTAGCTGAAGACGTGCCCCCAACCTGAATCCCGGAAGCCAAGGGCAACGGCGGATGACCATTGGAACATACTTCGAACACCTTGGGAATGCCAGGGCAATCTCGAAGAAGATGGTCTCCCGTGCACAACATGCAAGGGAACTTGACTTTCCGTGGAGGGTTGGAAGGTTTATCAAGAGGAGACTTCTCAAGCGCAATAGCCGCATAGCTAGCCTCTCCTTTATCAGACTTCTTCTTCTTTGTCTTCTTCTTCTTCTTCTTAGCCACCTAGTTACTCGAATCCAAACTTTCACCAGGCGAAGTAGAAGAGGAGGACGCAGAAACAGGCGAAGAAGGGGAGAGGTCCACCTTGGAATCAACATGATGTTGTTTAGGTGGAGGAACTGATTGAACAGTAGCTGAGACATTTGGGACCACAGAGGTTGAAAACAACCAAACAGGCAACCCAACAGTTAACCCAGGAAGGGACAACGTTGCCATGTAAGGAGCACCAACGTTTCCAAAAGGAGGAAAACGACTCGGATTCCCATCGGAGGGGATTCCTTGGTTGGTGAACTCGAGAAAAGTTGCCATCAACAACTCAAAACCGCACACGGGCTAAAAACCAAGGCACACAATCAAACGGCCAACAAGAAAATTCTAATAGGGCGTGTGATCGCATGTGATTTATTTTACCACATTGAAACTTAGAAACTTCACCGTTTCATGTTTTAAGAGTCGAGAAACAGATGAAAGATGACTCTATCTCTTTCAGTTTTGAAGCAAGCGTGAAAGGACAAGCGCTTGGTGATCCTTTCAAATTTAAGGAGTCAGAAAAGATCAAATGACTACTCAGGAATACTAGGCAAAGAGTGTACCAAATAACCGTGAACTGCAATATACACCTTGGTTTCAAAATGAAAGAGAAATCAACAAAGGACTTAACGTACGTGCAGGAAATCTCCCCGAATGTTGTGTCCAGTGTATCACAGGTATAGGGCGGTAGACTCGGCTTCTTATGGATAAAGGATAGAAACCTAGTGGGGTCTCCCTTTATATACTCGATGGTACGGGGAGCACAAGTCCGTACTAGTGTTGTCTAAAGCCAAGAGGCGAACGACAGCTACTAGGTTTAAAGACGTCGAAACACGTCTCTAGCCTAGACCTCTAAATGTGTTTCGTTAGATTTCAATGTTGCCTTAGTGTAAATTGAGTAAATTTAAATGTTTATCTTCAATTACGTTTCAATTTTCAGGCCCTAGCGAGTGTTATGTCTCAAAATCTCCTAAATGCAGCTATATGAGAAAAGAAAACTTTTCAATTCGATGAATGCTATCTAGTTAAGGGAAGAACTTCAAGCAATGATGCAACAAACAGCAATACTGAAAACGAAATTTTTCCAAACTAGATGACTTTCACTATCCAAAAGTAATTCCAAACATTCAACGATGCGAATAATGCAATGTAATCTATGCAAAATCATCTTTTCCGAAAACTATGCAATTGTAATCTATGCACAATTTCCTTTTCTTTTCAAATTATCGGAATGCACTCAATGCATTTTTCAATGAAATGAGAATCTACTTAATGCATGCTTTTAATGAAAGAGAATGCACTCAAAGCGATTTTAGCTTTCAATCATTAAACAATGTGATCTAAGTTCAATGATAAATCTCAAAAATACTTTTCAATGCAATGTGATCTAATGCATTTTAACGAAAAGAAAACTTTGAGACGAAAGCTAAAATAACGCAAATCTTCTTAATGAAGGATGAATGCAAAAGAGATGTAAAAAACACTAAGAATGCAATCGTTGTTTCAAACACTTTGTAACGGAATCCCTCAAAAGGCGACAAGACATATCAGGTCAAACACAAAGAGGACTTCCAAAGAAAGAGATCAAAACAAGGCATTCATTCCCTTTTACATCAAGCAATCATGGAAAGAAGACATTTCAAACAATGAGCAATGTAATCTATGCTCATACAGTGAAAAGACCAGAAGGGAAAGACACACTGGTGAAGGATTTAGGGAAAAGTCTCAAATTTCATACACCCTGAAATTGGCCCGACTTTGTCATTGACAACTAGTGCGAACTGGCGCGGCTTGCTCACTGACAACTAGCGCCAATGCCCAATTGGCGTGGGCTGCTAACTGACAACTAGCTCCAACGCCTGAAAATGAAAAAACAAAGAATTTCTCCCAACCAAGACCAGACTCACCACTTCAAGCAGGATCTAAAACAAACCCAGAAGCAAAGTACTGACCAAAAGAAACTTTCGAAGAAGGGTAAACCCTATCACCTATAGGAGATGGCGCGACTGTCTGGCTGTAATCCACGCCAGACAGGGGATGGCGCGAGTGATGAACTGGCAACCTGCGCCAATTGGCGCGACTGTCAGGGTGGAAACCGCGCCAATCAAGCCAACCATGAAAGGATGAAAATTCGGAAAAGCAAAGGTCAGATCTAATCCTATGGGGCTGAACCAAAATCCAAACACAAAAAGAGCCAGCCAAAAGAGCCGAACAAGAAAGAAAAGTCAAGAAACAACCGAAAAGACAAGACAATACTCCAAGTTTTCAGTTCATAAACTAAACCATAGATTGACTGAAGCAGCTTTGATCTAATCCACTAATGCAGAGCAATAGCGTTTCGAAGGCTATTTGGCTAACTTCAGGTTTCGTCTGTAGCTTACAAAGCAGAACAACAACAAGCTAGACGTCCCCAGCGGAATCGCCAAATTTTTGTGGAGGTAAATCCCCTCTGCGGACAGAGGCGATCCCTACTAGCCTAGATCGGGTCTAGCAACAATCGTTCATGCTATAGCGCAGGTTCCTAATTGAAAATAAACCAACTAGCGATGAATGCTTACCTGGAATCCAACGCTATCGCTCGTAGAGAAAGTAGCGCTCCCGTTCCTTAGCTCTAACAGATCACAATCCTCACGATCTCCGTGATCGGACACCTACACACGCAAGAAACAAAATAAACGCAAGCGTAAAATCCAGTATATGCAACTATATGTCAGTCACAGAAGACATAACTCATCATCATAATTAACAACAAGAGTGGAACCATAACCAATAGTCACTTATCATTAATCAATCAAAGAAGAATACAACCATAGCTCTGACGCTGAAATTCTCCTTCGGAGGGTCGCCAGCGGAACACGTCTGGACAAAGCTTGTCGGGGATGAGACAAGCCTCTCTCTTCGGATGTCTTGACAATGATCTCCTTCCTTGGATTTGGCCTTAAGGGAATGAATCAAGGCTCTTGCAGCATTAGGCTCTTGGGAACTTGGTGACTAGCTTGCAAAGGAGATGAGTAAGCTTTTATAGATGGAGGAAGGGGAGTTGGGATCCCTATAATCATGGGATTGGCCCTATCCTCAAGGAAGCTTCCATGAGAGGTGGCAAACCACTTCCTCTACATGGAGATCCGGAGCCAAACCTCCCAACTCAAATTAGATACCAGTTTATGGATTGGTTAGGACGAAACTTCCGCCATTTATTTTTAAAAAACACTCCTTAAAATGGCTGGCGCGAGTGCGACTCTGAGACAGAGCGCTAATTGGTGCGCCCCCTTTGAAGGATTTCCCCCATTGGCGCGGGTACTGAACTGGTTGCCCATGCCAATGCAAAAACGGGTGTTTTTAGGGTTTTTCACAAGGAGTTGTCTTCAGGGCAATGAAAGCTCATGTTCAGAGGAATGTCATGAAAGTGGTTTCAAGTCATGTCATTTCTCACAGGTCACGGAATGAGCCCTCCAATTGTGCGGGATGGGGAATTGCAGGGACAGTGACAAATTACTGTGTAACACTAAATAAGGTCAAAGTGACTCAAAGAAGGTGACAATAAGTTTGGAAAATTGACCTTAAGATATAGACTCCGAGGATATCCAAGTGGTACAAGAGAGACTAATTTGTAGATTGATTTCTTTGTCTTTTATTAGAATCATTTGGGGACCATGATCCTCCCATTCAGGATGTGTGGTCTAAATGGATCCTTGAAAATGAAAATGGATAGGTGGTTAATCCCCTGGTTAAAATTTATTGCCCAAGAACCATTTAATTTTTCCCTTAAATACTTTTGTTCATGCCTTGAAGAATTTTTCTATTTCCTTTGAAAATTGGTAAAGGTAAGTGAATGTGGAGATTTAGCATGTTGAGTATTGGAAAATTCAAAGGAAGGCTAAGTTTTCACTTTGCACTCCTAAAGAAAGGACATGACCAAATAAATGCATATGTTAGTTAAATATGGGGTAAATAAGGATAAAAATGAGACTTTGGCTCTAGACTCTACGCTCTTCTTTCAACACAATGACAAAGGAAAATGAAATAGATGAAGGCATATGTGGAGACTGGTGTACAACATGGGGTTGTGGTACTAGGGGATAATGGGTTGACCCTTTGCACTCTACATCACATGTTGAAAATGGGAATACTAAGCCATAAGAATAATTATTGTAGGGGCTCCATCCTTATCATACAACTAAAAAAAGCCTATGCATGAATAGAAGGTCAAGGCCTACTTGATAACTGACATGGAAATGTAATATTATAACATGGGTGTGTTTTACTAATCATAAGGTTATATGTGGTATCCTAAAGCACGTTGGAAAACAAACTAGAGGGTCATGGATAATTAAATCTTGGGGAATAGCTACGGAAATAGCAATAACGATAATTGTCCTTTTACATACCTAGGAATGTGAGCATAAAGGAATGATTTGGAATAGGAAGATGGGTTTGAATGATAAGAAGCTATAAGAGGATGCATTATAGCATGGATTGCAAAAAATACCTGAAGAGAAAGCAAAGGGAAAGTACAATATCATCCATAGGTTTCACTTACAAAGTTTTTGCATTGTTTTTATAGGATGGAAAGAAAGACAAAATATTAGTTCATGTGTGAGATCTACATGTAGTGAGTGCAACATGTCCTTTATATTTCACATTTATTTATATTTAAAATAGAGAGCCTTATAATTGTAAATCATTAACAAAGTAACTAAAGCAAGAGAGACATTTTGAAGATTTAATTTTCCCATATAGGTTTTTCCATGGTATCTGTTGCGTTTTTTGCATATGTGGTTGAATATTTAAATTTGTTACCATATGTTTGTTAAAAAGTTATACTCACTAGAAATTCACAAAAGGTTATTCTAGATATGGTTTACAATATTTATTATACGCTTAAGATCCAATAATGTGAGCCATTTTTGCCATAGGCCATAGGCCATATGCTATCTGATCATTAGTTTTTTCTTACTTGTTAGCATAAATTAATATCCAAGGTTCACACATAAGTCCAACAGTAGAGGTTGTAGTCTAATATGTTGACATTTTCATCCTATTAAAGAAATGAAAACACACCTAATGCATTTAAGATCATTTCCAATTAAGATAATATATAGTGAAAAAATAAAACCATGTATATTTCACAAACTAAAATAGTTAACATTAATTCACATAAAAATAAATAACATGAAGTAACACAACATATTGCTTAAAAAGAACCATAATATGACATAAGACAATATCCATAAACAATATTCATATTAAAATAAGTATCACATAACAATAGGTGATGCTTATACATGATATACATCCCATGCTCACGACCTTGATTGTTATAAGTGCATTGGCCAATGGTGGATTTCTATTTCTTCAAATTGACATGGTGTAGAGAGTTGTCATAACATGGACTAAAAAATTCATCCCTATCAAGTTCAAATGACATATCATCTCACTATACCATAGTCAACCAAAAAAAAAAACAATAGTTATTCTTTTATTCTTATCATATGCATAGATGCAATTGTGGATGTTCTCCTTAGTTGAATAACTACACCAATTTATTTGTACACCTTATGTTCAAAACTCTATTGCATGGATAACTCATTTTGTGTATATTTTTGGGAAACATTTGTGCAAAACCCTCATATGTAGTGATTCCAATGCTACCAACATTGGCATGTTGTTAATAAATTGAATATCATAAACTCTCAATGTTCAATGGGTATTATGTTTGGTCCAAATATTATCTTGAGTCATATATTTTACATTTACATCAAGTCATTTACTTGATGGCTTCTCTCCTTAACCGTAAAATTCTATAGTAACCTCTTAGGCTTCATTAAGTAACAGGTGATTTCCTTCATCTCCTTATAATCGATGTGTGAATGCATATTCAACCAATAGCTCTAGGGTGAATATACCTCAACACTATCATGATTAATCTCCAGTTGGTTGATGCAAAGCTCCCAATTATAAAATATATAATAAATGCATTATTTCTTATGTAAACAATGGAAAAAATTAAAGTTCAATCTTCAACAAAGGGGTACCATTTGAACTAGTGACAATGGTGTCATAGTAATTATAGAATGATAAAAAAACGACTCATCATTTATAATATTCTAATTGATGAGAGGGATAGTCTCCACATACCTTTTAATATCTTCCTCCCATAATTTTATATTCTTATTGAATTACTTGTATGGTACCAATAGATTCCCCATTTCCTTAATTAGGGTTCTCAACCCTCTAAACTTAGTGTTTCTATTTGGTTCAACTTCCTTGTGTATCATATATGTTTGACATAGAGTAGGAACTTATGCTATCATTTGAACAATAATACTAATCATACCAAAAGTCATTGTAAAATTTGAACCACTATTCCTCTAATATTTAAAACCACAATACCTTCATCTATCGAAGGAAACATGAACCATTATAGTATAACCCAAGCTTGGTAGAGCCACCAAGATCCAAATATCAGTAGTCCAAGTTTCACTATGGACATATGATACATTCTGGAGCTCCCTATCACCACGAAATGGTTAATTGGTTATAAAGCAATATTTTATTCCAACTAAACACCATTCATGACCTCATAGCCTTGAGATCATCACCAATGGGTACATATTCCTGTTGAGATGCCAAATTTTCACTTAGGGATGTCTTGCTTCCATGGTCTCTATTAGATGTACGATCAATGATAACTTGATTTTTGAATATTAATTATGTGACTTGACATTTCCTAGTCGAAAAAAAAAATCAAATCTTTAGCCCAAGGACTATAATCATACCCCTTTTCAATGAACTATATGTTGTTCCACTCAATCCTATATAGGACAACTGATGTGAAATATAAACCTTCTACATGGGCTATTCTTACCCTCTAGGAAATTGTAAAGGTTCGCCTGGGGGTGGCTCCCCAAGACTCATAAATATGATTCCCCTTAACCCACACAGATCCAAATTTCATTGTGGTTTCACAACATATTAATGATATGTAACCCTATCTATGATGCACAACACATTCCCCCTTTTCACAATAGAAATATTGCAATTGTATATTACTTTAATATTGCGCGTCATCAATTAATACAATCAAAACAACTACCGTGAACAACAATATCATTAGTATCTTTAATGCTATTTATATATTTATAAACATGGCTAAAATTTTACCTATTATGTACAACCCTTATCCCCACAAAAAGAGAAATGGGTTTTTCATAGGCTTGATGAAAAAAAATGCTTTAAGCACATCTTTTTCACTCATCCCTCCATTATCATATGATCAAGATGTGGAATCTTAAAAATTTATGCATTTGTGATATAATCAATGTGAAAATTTCCCAATTAGTGCATCCACAACTTGCCAAGATATTTAAGATACATACTATCATTTAACAGAATAAGGTGACTATGTTATAGAACTAGGTTTGTGCTTTTGAATAGCCTAATGATATCCATGAGAAATATTTCATCCTCCAACTACATCAATTCACTTAACCTTTATTGTAGTATGGCTTTCTTTGTCCTTTGAGTAGCCAAGGTAATATGCATATCAAGCATCACATCTCCAAAACAACCACTACCTTCTTCCCATAAACTATTTTAAATAAAGTATGTATAGTAAGAATTTTTCAAGTAGAACAAAAAGACCCCAAGACTATGGGTACCTTTTCATCCGAGGTATCCTTATTAATTGTTCATACCTTGTCAATTATCTCTCCAAAATATTACCAAATTCCCATGTATTACCATGGACTTGTGGTCAATCTCCCTTATTCATTAGTCAATCTCTTTGATCATCTAAAACTAGTACCAATATTCTAAAAATGAACCACTCCATATCCCAACACTAAAATCCCATGTTAGTGTAACCTCAATCCACTTGGTTATATATTTAGTAGTAGTAATATTGTATCATTCCCGAAATAATGCACATTTGCCTCAATAGGTACAATAAATCTACTACCCTTTTGTGAAAGGTTTCCTCGATTACGACATGCTATAATAATATTTCATCTAGATGTACAAGGTTTCCCAACCCATTGACCCACATCATATTAATTAGCATACTCAGGGACATTGTAGAAAAAAGTGTCTACCAAAGTACTACATGGCACTTTCCATGCAATTTCCTTTCCACCATGATGTCCTTTTCTCATTTCATAAGAATCCTCCCATAAATAATGTTCTACTCATGATCCACTACACATAAATGTTGAATACCATTCATCCATATCTTGTGTAATGTCCTGAATTTAATTGATAATTCACAAATTCCATTACCAATTGTTGGTTGAATACCATCCATCCCCAACCTGTATAAATGTACTACATTTAATTCATAATTTGAAAAATTCACTATCAATTATTGGTGATTTTTTTTCAATAATGTTCTTCAAGGACTCAACTTTTTAACACAATTACAATTACCTATGAAAATGATCTCATATGACCTCTACTCAAAAAAAGTTCTCATCATGAAATTCATGATGGACTCTTGATTCTTCATCTATCCATAACAATATTCCTATAAAATATCATCCTACTCGTGATCCAATACACATATATGTTGAATACCATCCATCCCCAACTTGTATAAATGTCCTACATGTAATTGATAATTTGTAGAGTGCATTAAAAAATATTGGTTGAATACCATCCATCCCCAATTGTATAAATGTCCTATATTTAATTGATAATTCCTAGGGTATTACCAATTGTTGGTGATTTTTTCAATCATATCCTTCAAGTACTTGACCTTTCATCATGAAAACAATTATATATGAAAAATTGGGAATTTCTATTCACATTAAGTAGAAAAACATAGTGTAAAAAAAAGCCTGATAAGCTGATGACCGGAGTCAAACACGATTGTTGTGTTGAGCCCACACTCAGGCAGGGGGATACAAGGGAGAAATATTGAGTGGGGAGACAAAAAAAAAAAAAAACAGTATATCTGCAAAATACTGAAGCATTCAAGGAATTGGAAAAAGGATCTATTAATCTCGAGAGATGAGTGAGCCTCTTACATACATAAAACACAAAAAACCAAGATAAACTGAGAAATTTATGGACCCGAGGGGGGCTGCACCTCTTCTTCATCATCGAGATAGTCCTCCATGCTTATTGGGTGATCCAGGGTTCCTTCCTCCAGGTCAAGGAGATGGCGATGTGACGGACCAGCCTCCTGCGGGTTCCCCTTTGCATGAACTTCTTCCTTGATTCTGGGCTTCGGCTGGTGCTGCTTGACTGAGCTTCATTTCAGCGAATCGTAGTGAGGGGAGGAGTTGTCAACGAAGCGGAGGTGGTTAACCACCCTCACATAAGCTTCGAATTTTTCAGACAGTGCATCCATCTTCCTTTCCTACCTTTTTCTAACACTATTTTATTCATGGATCGCAATAGCCAGTAAAGTTTTGGTGTGCCAATGCAGATCAATGGTACGACTGTAAATATTTTCACGGCTCTTGGTAAGAGCGGGGTCTGAAATCCACCGGAAAGTAGTGTCTACTGTTTCCGAGGGGGTGGACCTGCGACGAGCAGAGGCCTCCGCTTCCATGCCAGCCAGAAGCTCCTGCACCAGCTCCGATGTATTCTCTGCGAAGATGCGAGCAACGTTACGCGCAGAGGTCTCTGCCCTCGTGACCGGATGACGGGATGGATTCTCCCAGTAAGTGTGGCGACCACGGCGAGGTTGGGGAGGAGGGTGGAGACAACGGGGGGCCATGGCAGACTGCCTGCTCAGAGAGATGGAGGGAGGCGGCTGAAGCAGGAGGCTATGACTACTGTGCAGGGTGAGAGGGGAGCCCAACAGTGGGAGGTGATGAGGGATGAAGGTTAGGTGGGGGGAATTTAAGGGGACGGGCCAAGGGGAAGGTGGAGCGAATGAACAGTTGTTTCACATGCATGCAAGGGTGATGGAGGTCATCTTGGAGTAATGGCCTTGTGTGGAGACGTACCAGGAAGAGCAAACCGAGGGTGAGCCACCATCACGTTCAATCGTGAGGAGTACTGTGTACCAAGTCATCATGAGTGATAGGTGAAAGTGGTACAAAATGACAAGCCTTTTGAAGATATGTTTTTTTAATGTTTGTGCAAGCGGTTTTTACCGTTGGAGAATCAATTGTGTTCCAGTGCTGAGAGACAAGTCTCGCCGAGGTCTTTACCCCTTGGTTGGCAAGGTAATCCACCAAATTATTTGCCTCCTTTCTGACTACTGTGAAAGAAACCCCTCTCACTTCCCCTATACTATATTTGATTTTATGTAGGATTTTTTTGATACGCCAGCAGTCGAAACACTGACCGACGCTATGCCCTTGCTAAAGCTTCCTGTAATCTTGGGTAGTAACATTGGACTCACCCTCTACAAGAAGGGGCCAGTATTTGTTGTGCCTGAAAATTGCCAATCCGTGAGCCAGCGCCTGAAGCTCCACTGCATTATTAGTGGTGTGCCCCAAATTACCATAGTAAACCCAGAGGGTGGAGCCCTGAGAGTTGCAAAAGACTCCTCCAAAACCAGCCATTCCTAGGTTGTTCTTGGACGCTCCATCATGATTGAGCTTGGTGAAATTATGATCGGTAGGTTACCAAATGGACAGCAGAATGGAGGGGTTAGGTTTAGCAGGGGAAGGGGTGCAAGATGGGGGGGGGAGCTTGAGAAGGGATAGGATTCTGCAATCATCCACCGAGGGAGGGTGAGTAGGGTTTGGGAGTTTGGCCGTGGAGGAAGATTCACGCAGAGTGAATTTGATTCTGTGGAGAAGTTGTTCTTCCTTTGAGGCCTTACTTTTGAAAATGTGGGAGTTTCTTTCCTTCCAGAGGGCCCAGCAGATGATGCCCGGGAGGAGGTTCCAAGCTAAATTGATGAGGGGTTGATTAGAGAAGGCAGGGCGCCAGTTCTCCAGAGAGGAGTGAATGGAATCATGAATGTGATCGGAGGCTTTGAAGACATGAAGGAACCAGGACCAAATGTTGGAAGAAAAAGGACAAGTGTTGAGGATGTGGTTGGTCGTTTTCGAGTCGGAGTGACACAACGAGCACTCAGAGGGTCCTATGAAAAATTTCTTCAATAGATTATCTCATGTTATAATTTTCCTGTGCATAACTAACCATAGAAATTGTGTGATATTCGGCCAGTGGTTCTTGTTCCAGAGTCTCTGCCACTTGCGGTTGTGTGGGTTTGGGGTGGGACTTTGCAGGATGTTGTAAGCATCTTTGATATTGAATCTCCCTGTTGCATTAGAGCCCCATCTCAGAATGTCTGGTCCTTCTTCCTTTTGAATTTGCCTATTTTTTAGTTCCTCTGCAAGAATGTTCATCGGCTGGTGGAAAGGGATAGGGATGATGTCTTTGATGTTCACCCATTCTCTCCACTCGGAGACTTTCGAGAGTTTCCAATAGTCTTTGACTTTGTGTTTATTTTGAGCTTCCAACTGCCTTCTGGCTGGCTTGTAAATATCCAAGTCAATTTTGGGACATTGCTCCCAAGCATCCACCCAGAACAGGGCATTCTCACCATTACATATTTCCTAGAAGCTGTGATTTTGAATGAGTGATTTGTTGTCCCACGCCTGATTCCAAATAGGAGAGCCCCTGAGATTACTTGAGAGCCTAATAAGAGAGTCCCAGGGATGCATGGGGGCATATTTGGCTTTCCAAAGCATGGCCTAAGGGGTGGGAGGATTAGTGAGCCAGCGCCACTAGGTCTTGGCGCCCAGTGTCTTGCCCAAGATGCCCGGATCACGAAGTCTAAGACCGCCCTCTCTCTTGGGCAAGCAAATTTTTTCCCAAGCCACTAAGGCCCATTTTCCATTGATGGCTTTGCCTTTCTAGAGGAAATCTCTTTGAATGGCTCTGATCTGGTTCGAGATGGAATGGGGAGCAGCGATGGAAAAGAGCTGGTATAGAGGCATGGCTTGAAGAACAGAGCGGACAAGGACTAATCTTCCCGCGAAATTGAGGGAGCAAAGGGTCCAATTAGAGATATTTTCCTTGAGCTTGAAAATGAGGGGTTCCCAGTTCAAGCAGGCTAGAGGTTTTTCCGTCAGGGGAACTCCTAGGTATTTTGAGGGGAAGCTGCTTTTTTGGAATCCCAGGATATTGGTGATGTGGCATTGGATGGCAGTGGGAGTGTTGAGAAAGAATATTTTAGACTTGGAGTCATTTACAGAGGATCTAGAGGCTAGGGTGAATTCATCTAGAATTTTGTGAAAAGCATGAGCTTCCTTGGCTGTTGGGCTTCCCATGAGGAGCGTATCGTCCACAAAATGCTGGTGGGAGATGGGAGGGAGGGGGGGGTAGAGATTGAGGCCTGAGATAAGATTTTTGGAGGAGGCCACATAGATGGACCTGCCTAAACCCTCAGCCATGATGACAAAGAGGAAAGGAGAGAGAGGATCTCCTTACCTGATGCCTCGCGTAGGGTTGATGACGGAGGTGGGGGAACCATTGAGGAGAATGGAGAAAAATTCCCCCTAGGCCAAATCCATAATCCATTTGATTCAGTCTGAGTTGAAACTGAAGGCGGCCAACACATGTCTGATGTAATTCCAGTTAATCTTATCAAAAGCTTTGGACATGTCGAGTTGAATTAGCATAACTTGTTTGCCCTGGTCTTTGAGAGAGTGGATAACTTCCTGAGAGAGAATGATGTTATCCATGATTTTTCTGCCTTCAACATACCCCATTTGATTAGCCGAGATAAGGAGAGGTAAGAGAGGTTCAATTTGGTTGGCGAGAACCTTATAGATAATCTTGTATATTACATTACATAGAGCAATGGGTCTGAAGTGATCAGGGGAGTCCGCCCTGTCTGATTTAGGTATGAGCGCCAAAAAAGTGGCGTTGAGGGAGGGAAAGATGGATTTCTTCATCCTTGATTCCTCCACAATTTCATAGACATCTTCCTTAATAGTGCTCCAACAAGCTTTGTAGAAGTCAATGGTGAAGCCATCAGGCCCGGGGGCCTTGCCATTTGGCATAGACTGAATAGCAGTTGTTGAGCCCTAAAGATGTCCTTCTCTTTCACCAAATTTCACTTCATTTCCTTTGTCCTTTATCAGTTGCAGGCTTAAAATATCAATAGGATTAATTAAAGTCACTTTAGGAATGCATATAATGACTTACTCGCTATATTTTTGTGGTTTTGTTGTTGTAGTAATTTTTTACTAAACCCAGCTACAGAATGCAGCCAGTCGCCTATTCCGCAGTTATCTTCATGTTCACACAGGTTACAGGTGTCACTTTAAGAAAAAATGCATATGGTTGAATTCCAGACCTCATCTACATCCTTCCTTGTCCTCTACGAAGTCTAAGCAAAAGTCTCCAAGTGGTTATGCACATGGAAGAAATCAAAACTAAGAGGTAGACTTCTACCGGGACAAGAACTCTACAGATGTCTCCAGCAAAAGTACGAGGCTTCCACAAGAGTTCTAATTTTATTTTAATTGGGAAAGACACTTATCCCTATTTCTTCTCAAGGGTAGTTATGTATTTCTCTTATAATAATGACTCGGGAGACCGAAAGACAGTTAGCTAGATTGATGTTTTATTGTTAAGATTGTCCAAGACCGTAATACTCTGTTTTTGAAGCATTTCCTTTAATGAAAGAAGAACCACTTTAATACATGATCTGAGGCAATATTGAGGAGATTTGTGTGCTAATCCGGTGGTAGAGGGCCCCTACTGCCCTAGAAGCTCTGTGCATACTGTTTATATAAGTAACTTTAGCCTTGTTTCATTCCTAATTCAAATAGTTTTCTGAACTTTATGTTTTATGCTCACTTAAATCGAATGTTACAGCCAGTCTTGTTCTTATGAAGTATTCCAAAATATCACTAACACTGAATGAGACATAGCTGTAGTATTTTAGAGCTTAGTTGCGTTTTTTCTGAACTTTATGTTTTTATGTTCACTCACATCAAATGTTACAGCCGGTCTTGTTCTTATGAATTATTCCAAAATATCACTAACACTGAATGAGATATAGCTGTAGTATTTTAGAGATTAGTTGCATTTTAGTTCAGCTGTAATACTCCGGAGGTTAATTTCACTCCAGTTCAGTTCTGTTCATTGTATTTCAAGTTTGATTGATTGCATTCTAGTTCAGTTCTGTTTAATGTATTTTAAGTTTAATTAGTTAGTTGTATTCTAGTTCTGTTCCATTAGACTTCAAGGCCTTCATTATTTACAAACTTCTCTTGTTCTTAATTTCTGTTAATACATCATTATCATACGAACAAGAATTGGTAATGTCATTTTGAAGTCTTGATTGTTCCACAATTTCTCATAATTTTACAAACTGCCTCTTTCCAAAACTATTCCAAAAGATTTCTAACACTTGAATGAGGCTTAACAGTGATATTTTGAGTTGCAGGATAGATTAATTTTAGTGTCATAAGTTAATTTAGAGTAGGGTTTCTTACTATGCTACAAACTACTCTCTTCTAAATGTGTTCCAAAAAATTTCTAACGAAAGATGAGAGTTTCTCTGTGATTTTGTAAGTTTTTGTTTGCTTAGAAGAACCTCATTGCATTAAACTTATCCTTTTCTCTAGTTGTGCCAACATACTTCTAATGGAATGAATTGGATTGAGTTCATGTTATGAGTTATTTTTCTTGTCAAGTTTTGCATTTTCTGTTCTTAGGTGCCATACATAGTTTAGAATAGCTTTTGCTCTGTTTTAGTGTGACCAATAACTTCTCTTTGTTAAACACTTAGTTCTTTTCCTCCTAGCATAAAAACACAAAACCAAAAACATTAGAAAAACACTAAACACAACGAAGTAGGAAGCAGATACCTAGGCACATATAGTGCACTTCACTTCAACAATTTACTAGCCCTGGTTGACAATTTATGACATCAATTTAGGAACACTAAGTTGAGCAGACAGCATCTTCCACTTCCTCCATGGTTATTTTCTTTAAAAGCATATGATTATGTTCTCTGGTTAATATGGAGGTGAAGTTGTTGGTGATCTTCTTGATGTATTCCTCATTGTGCTGATTGATTTTTTTGAGGATGCTCGAGAAGTGTTGGTGCAGTTCTTCCTCAATTTCCTGATGAGTATTAAGCAAAATACCCTGCTTGTTTTTTAGGTTGAGAATTATGTTGTGATTTCTATGTTGGATCATTGATTTATGGAAGAATGCAGTGTTTTTTTCCCCATCTTTAAGCCAGCTGATCCTGGATTTCTATCTCCATAGGGTTTCTTCTTGGGAGGCCCTTACTTCCCATTGCTTCTGAAGTTCTGTTTCTACCTGTTTGATATCCTCTGTCAATCCATTTTGAATGATTCTTTGTTGAAGTGCTCTCATTTTTAATTCTATCACCTTTTTCTTTGTTGTGATATCTCCGAAGGTTTCCTGGTTCCATTTTTTTATTTCTTTTTTGATGAATTTTAGTCTTTGGTGGAAGCCTTGCATCTTGCTGTCATGATGAGGGAGCGATGTGGTCCACCATTCCTTGATTATTTCTTGGAAATCTGGGTGGGAGAGCCAACATGCCTTAAACCTGAACGGTGCATTCTTCGGCCTTTCAGAGATCTTGATAGTTAAAACAATCAGTCGGTGATCTGAGCCAACTTGTGGAGCAATGATGGATTTTGTTTCCAGAGAGGAGAGGAATAACTCTTTAGAGAGGAGAAAGTGGTCAAGTCTGGAGGAAATTTGACACTCGCCTCCTCTCTTGTTATTCCAGGTATAGATTCCATTTTTAGTGGGGGTATCTATAAATCCCAAGTCATCTATCATTCTTTGGAAGGCCAAAGAGTCTGAGTCCAGTCTTCGGAGCCCACCCCTTTTTCCACCCAGATTTAGGATCATGTTGAAGTCTCCAGCCAGGAGCCGGTATTAACAACTAAGAGGCTGGAGAAAGCTTTTGAGATGATTGAGCCAGGCAGAGCGTTCATGAACTGTATGAGGGCCATAGACGTTGGTGATTAATAGCTTTTCTTTAGTTCCCGTGATTTGGAGAATCGTAGTGAGGTCATGCTTGGAAGCAAAGGAGTCGATCAGATGAAACTTTGAGTCTTTCCAAAACGTTGCTATGCCCCCAGCAGTGCCAGAGGTAGAAATATCTAAATGACTATACTGTTTCCTAAAGCAAGCTTGTTGAATGGCCATCATTTCGGACAATCCGCTTTTCGTTTCTTGTAGCATTAGAATATCAGTTTTTCCTGAGGTAACTTTGGATTTGAGGATCCTTTTTTTTGTAGGACTGTTGATTCCTCTAATCTTCCAAGATGTGCAGATCATAATAAAATATTGGGAGTAAGAGAGAGAACCTTTACCTTGGCCGCATTGATAAGGCTACTGTCGAGCTCTTAGAGGTGTTGACTATTGGTTTTCCGATCCCTTCTCTTTGGTTGCCCCTTTGTGAACTGGTTGTTAGCTTTGAGGTTTTCTTTGATTCCGTCGGCTTGGTTCTTCCCCTTGTTTTGGTGTTCTCTTTGCTTTTGAAAGCTTTGTTGCAGAATGTATTCTTCCTCAATTCTTTGTATGTAATCTTCTAGTATTCCCTCAAAACCTTTTGGAGTCCATTCCTTTGAGATCTTTTGCAGGTCCATGCCCATCAGGTTGTCCTCTATCGCTTTTTCCTCTGACGATGGTAGGTCCCATGTGAAATCCATATCATTTTCTTTCTGTGTTGCCTATTCTTCTTGAGAGAGAGTGGTTGTGTTCTCCATATCTGTATCCATGTCCTTTTCCTGTGCGTTGGTCTATTCTTTACTATTTCTGTGTTTTCCTGTTTTCTTTGTTATGGAAGAGAGGATGTCATATTTGTTTTGATGTGCTAGCTTTGGAGCTTCTCTTCCTGTGTTTCTCCTTCTACCTTGCCTATTTTTGTGTCTCACTTTGATGAAACCTTTCTCGTCCTTCCTACCTACTTGATTTTCTTTTGGGGTTGGTTGGTTCTGTGGGAAATCTCTGAAGAGATGTCCATGCTCGTGGCACTTCCGACAGCAGAAAGTTATGTGTTCATAGTCCATCGTTTGATTCCATGTTTCATCTCTGAAGTTCAGATTGATGGCTTCTGGGAGGGCACCAGAGACATGAATATAGGCACAGATCCAAGCATATGAAATGTAATGTTCATTCTTTGTACCTTATGACATATTGATATATTCTCCAAGACCATTTCCAATGGCTTGGAGAACCGAAGGTGCCCAGTAGTATGTGGGGAAAGAATAAATTCTAACCCAGACTGGGACACGAGTGAAGTCTTCTTTCTCAGGAGTGAAGTTATCCTTCCAGAATCTCATATAAAGACCAGCAGAGTTGAAAAAATACGGCCCCCGTTCAAAAATTATGTCCTTGTCTTCTAGGAGAGCAAAAACTATGGTGAAGAATCCTTTCGAACCAAGCTGGAGTTCTATTGCACCTTTGGGGTTCCATTTGGCTTGGATCCAACCTTTAAGGGATCTTTTGGATGGCCAAATGCCCATAAATTTGAAAATGATGGCATATTCTCTCATGTATTCTCTGTAGACCTCAATGTCGGGGTCCTGAATAACTATTTCCGAGATCTTCGCAGATTTTGGGTGGCATACGTTAACTTTTTTATGCTTTTCCTGGTCCTTCTCTGCAACCACAGAGTTGTTATCGTCAGGGTTCTTTGTTTGGTGTTTCGTCTGCTCAGATTCACCTACCTTATCTTTAGGCCCTTTGGCAGAGCCATCTGGCTTTGGGGTGAGAACTGCTTTGTCTTTTTCCTAAAGAGGGTAGCTAGGATGAAGCTCTAGATCGAAGCGGGGAGAGGCCAAAGATTTGATAAGGCGCGTGAAGAATGGAAGTTCTGGTGAAAGGGAGGAGCCCGTAACTTGATCTCTGAATGAGGGTGCCGGTTGGTAGACATTCTACTCCATAGCAAGAGCCCACAGAGAGAAGCTTTGGACTGCTATGGCAGGACTGCAGGAGCAAGGCCTGTAGCAACCAGAGGTATAGGCTGTAGAGGAACCCAAGTGTTAGGGCATGAGCTAGCGTTTGCTTGCAGAGCGTCACATTCCAACTAATTTTGAATAATTAAAGTGAACCTTTTGAGTTAAAAAATAAAAATAATAAATAATAAATAATAAATAAATTAAAAATTAAAAATAAATAAATAAAAATAAAAAATTGAATAAGATCTTAGTTGTGGCTATGTTGTGATAAAATTTTCACCATATAGGATTGATCAACAACTAAAAAAACACAATCATTACGATGCTTGGTTGAAGGCAATCTTGAAATAAAATCCATGGACATTGACTTCCAAGGCTATATGGAGTGGAAAAAAGAGTGTGATGTCCCTACTTTTTATTGTAAGTTTAGCAATGGTACAAGTAGTTCAATATTTGATATATCTATTAGCATAGTTTTAGAGCTTCCTACTTTTTCATGAAAGTTTAGGGATGGTACATGTTGTGCATGTCAGCCTTTCGATCCAAATTTCTGGCCTAACACCCCTTCCTAATCTTTCAAACCTATTATCGTGGTCAAAAAATTCCATATGCTGCCTATCGTTGACCTCTCCGCCTAAAAACACCGTGCATAAAGTTCTAAACCCGCCATTAAAATTTGTATCGGGCCTAGCCCCTGAGGTCTCAGCCCCCTTTGATTTGATTCCCATGTGACCCAGGCGCAAAACCGTGTGTCAGAGGGCAAGGGGCTTGACGTTCAAAGTTTCGGGCGCGTTTGGAGCCGTCAAATTAAAAACCAATCGACGGAGCGGAGCCTTGCCTACCGCGGTGGTCCCCGCACCCGTACTCGTTGCAAAACCGGTTGTTTCATTCCGCACCACCTCCACCGGGTTTGCGGTTTTCAATCAAATGGCAGCGATTCCACACGCCGCATGACGTGTGTCCCCATGTACATCCCAAAACCACTCCAATTTCGCGCATTAAAGTTCGGTCAAAGGTCGGGCAGCGGAATCCATAGCAGCCGTCAGATCTCGAAGTCTCCATCCAACGGTGGTCGTCCTCCGGAGCTGCACGCATTTTAACCTACGTCAACCGTGTCCCTGGCCCACCTTTGATTTCCCTCCGGCTCATTTTAACCATCGATCTCATTCAAAGATCGTGTGGCCCATAATCACTCGCATTTTTCCCGCTTGACAAAGTCCTCCGCCATGTCATCTGTTCCCCTTGGTTGTTCGTACGCTTACGTGTCATCACCCCGCGTGCCCATTGTATTTCCATTCTCGCCACCTATATACATGCACTGCATCCATATTCATCGTTTTTTTATTTGTACATTATGTTTTACGTGGAAAACTTGCATCCTGTTTGTTTACCAAAACCTCTCTGTAATTCCGCCGTCACCTCGCATGTTCTTGCCATGTAGCCATATCATTGACGCCACCATTGTCTCCACCTCCACTCCCCTTGCACCTGTGTCTGGTTTTTCTAATATATTTGCGAGTTTTGCAGGTTTATATGGAGAAGGAGCTGCCGCAATATATCGCCTCCGTTGCAGAGGCCAAGATCTTCTCTAAGGACAGTCTTTAAAAGCAGAAATTTAAGAACAAGGCTGGCGGTGGTTGCTATGATATGACCTCATTAATGGAAGCATAAATAAAATCCATTGAACCCTAAAGACGCCTGCAGAGGGAAAGATTACACAGCAAGAAATATTTATTGGGCGGCATACAAATATCAGTGAAGATCGAGAAAGCCAGTGCCCACCCTTATGATTTTGAATTTTAATTCAAAGATTGGAAGACCGGGAGTACCATGCACAAACACAAGCAACCTCAAGGTTTTATTGTAGTAGATTTTTCTCTTCCAGTCAAGTACAGAACATTTGTATATTTTATTCTTTGTGTCTAGTTAAGAGTATATTTTCATCCTCAACATTTATTCCATAAAGCAGCAGCAGAGTACTTGCACCAGTTCAGCACCGTCAAACAGTATAGGCGGGTTTTTCTCGTCAATTTGTTTTAATGAGTCAATTCAATGTACATTACCTACCTCATTCTCTAGAGTTTTCGGTATTTCCTATAAAAGCCAAGAAGAAAGACAGTGTAAAGGTTCCAGATTTCTATCAGCAAACTGTGCAGTGAAAGGCTTTTGTATACATCTTGTAAAATTTCTGTATGAAGGCTCAGAGCCCGTAGGGTTTCAGTGAGGAGGAGTTATAACTGTAATGAGGATTCTGGTCTTTGGTATCCCACAGTATGTAATCTTTTCTTATGTGTTAATATAATATCTCATTTCATGCTATTTATCTTCTTGTATCATGTTCTAGAATGTGAGTGGCTCACTGGTATTAATTAAGGATTCATCCTAGTTGGTGCCCATACTTGGATTAGTCAAGCGCTTTAAATAGGCCTAGTCATGATATATTGTTCCATGTTCATTTCATCCATATTTTATGCTATATTAGTTACTTGAGGAGGGTGCTTTTAAAACGCCATTTTCATGTATGGATTCTTAGTTGGATAAGCCCATATGTGGTTTTGTTGTGTATCTGGGTATCAGCCTCATGCTAACTAGTATCTTCTTCATGTTTCTTCACTACATCCACTTGCTAATATTTGATTTTTGTGGCATATTATTTGAATTGGCCCTCTTTGCAGTAAGCTATCTCTTAACTGTTTGATGCTTTAATATTGAAGCTTTGCATGCTGTTCCTACAATTTTCTTATCTCTACATCAGCTTCTGAGAGAGTTTGGTCCCATTCAAGATCACTTTCCTTGTTTTACAAGAGATAGCAGGAGAGCATTTGGAGTGACACTCCAGATTTATTATATGCCTTCTTGCTATGATAAGATGTCCTAGGCACTAGTCTATGGCAACTCTAGACTGTCTCTATGAGTGACAATAATTGTCGACAACAGTACAAGTAGTACAATATATAATATATCTATTGTCATCTTGTCAGAGCTTTGGCCAGTTGAAGTACTCTTTCCACATAAGATGTGCCTTCCCTAGGATGAAATGCCTTGCCACATGATTTTAGTGTACCTCTTAAATCATCTTCTCAGGCTTATTTGAAGGAACACATAGATGATGTACATGGAACATGACTCCACCATAGTGAAAGTATTACACTTGTTTACTTGTAACTAGTGTTTCATATTCAACAAAGAAGTTAGAATCAATGTCATACAATTGGGTCCATTATAAAGTTTCATGTTGTGAAGAATCTATGATTGTGGTTAGTGCCATGACTAGAGGTCAATTGAGTTAGTGCACAACTAGATTGGTGCATTCCTTCTTGTTCTCAATGTTTAGGTGGAAAGTTTATAAAGGTGCATTGACCACTTCTAATGGTGATCCTTATACAACTTGTTATGTGCTTGCATAAATTGTAAATCCCTATGGTTATTTTCAATAATATTTGTATTTCCTAAGATATAATGTTTCCATTGTCAATATTTTTAGACAATGGAGAATAAGTCGCTATCATAAGTGGGGTATATATGAAATATTTTACAAAATGTCTCATTATGATATACCACTAGATGTCCATACTATGTGAGCTTTGGAATGACAACATAATTTCAGGCATCTACCACAATTTCAAATGGTTGTTGCATAAATGGTAGATTAGGACATGTACCATCCAAAAGGTGACAATTCAACTTCTTAAATGTTTTTTGTTGTGCCTTACTCTATACAAATTTGGTATTGGATCCACCCTCACTCACTTGGCTTAGGGCCAAGCAATATGAGAGAACCCCATCAAAAAAATTCTTCAAAAGTTGGTGAGGCCCAACAAGTTGTGGAACTCCTTTAATTTATTCAAGAGTGAATAGTAATGGATGACTTGGAAATTGGGTAGATCCATGTGCACACCATCCTCATCCATGATGTACCCCAAACATTAAATTATCTACATGTCAAATGGGCACTTATCCAGGTTGGAATACAACTTGTGTTATCTTATGGTGCTCAACATTCACTAAATGTGCTTAGTATTCTCTTCCCATATTCTATTGAAGTTGAGGACATCATTTAGGTACACAACCACAAAAGAATTGGTGAATAGCCATACAATATTGTCCCACGTCTTCATGAATGTTACTAGTATACTAGTCAAGTTGAAAGGCATGATTAACCACTCAAAGACAACTTCCTTATTCTTCAAGGTTGTCTTCAACAAATCAATTGTCTTGATTGGAACTAGGTGATATTTTGAGTTAAGATTAATTTTGTAGAAAAAATTAGTGCCTTTAATCTCATTGAGCATAGCATCAAGTCAAAAAATGTGGTATTTGGTCTTGATTAATAATGAAACATTATTAATAATACATTATTTCCTCCTTGTATCTCCCTTTTAATGCATATTATGAAAATATAATGTTATAATATCATAATCATTAAAATAATCCATAATATTTCCCATTCATCAAAATTGTGCCAACTGTCAAACATATGGGTCATGCCAATAGTCAAAATATACATAACCACAGTCCACACTGTATATCAAAAGGGCATGAAGTCTTATATCATCATATACTGTCCAAAAATAATGTTAGCAAAGCAAGTGCATCATAACCATGAAATAAAATGATAATTAAAATCTGTAAGCATTTTCCAACCCATTGCCACTTTCCTTAAAAAACTATTGAAAATATCTAGAATGCTTGGATGTTTCCCCTATAGTAGAAGAATTAATATGAAATACTTCTCTTTTTGGTTCATTTTTGTCCAAGCTCTTTTGGAGTGTTGAGCTGGCTACTTCAGGGACCATTTCCTTGGTGGGAACCTAGTATCAATTGCATCGTCTAAATGAGACACAGATGGGGCTGAAACTTTAGGTGCTTTATCATAATTGGTAGATGGATGGAGAGTAGCACTATGCATGACAAAATTTGACTTATCATAATGAGCAGATGAATCAGAATTAGCAAGACTCTTTGAAGACTCAGGCTGTCTAATGGGGATTTGATCGATTTTTTCCCAACCTTGATATCCTTGTGAAGAGTTATCAGAAGGAATATAATCCCAGACATCATTATTTTGATAGGGTATTTCATGAAAATTTAGATGTAGACACAAAGCAGATTGGTGAGGTTCATTAGACAAAGGTGGCTGGCTAATTGCAGCTGGAGGACCTAGGTAAAGATTCTCTGTAGTAGCCAGCTGCCTAAATTCATCAAAATATGCATTGAAGTGAATTGAAAACTGAATCCTTCTATTTCTTCCTTGTTTCCAAATTCCCAATGGCATGTTTCCTCTTCCCCTACCTCGTATGCCCGAACCTCTAGAGAAGAAATTCATAGCTTCCAAGAACAGTCATTAGCCAACAACAACGATCTCATTCTCTTTACAATTTCATGATAGAATTTGTCAAACAAATTATAAAACATGCGCAAGGTCAACAACAATATGAGAAAGTACACAACGATGCACGATGGGGGGTTTTCAATATACAATTACAATCATAATATTAAATAGGTGGATAGGATATAAAATCGAATCCGAAACCCAACAATAGTTGCAGGTTGGATTTCATTCTTTTATACCTGAAACATAAATTTTAGATAGAATGATAACCCTTTGAGGGCTTCAAAATCATCAGGTGTCCTGAGCTTTTGAATAATTTTAATTGTCTTAATCTGAACAGGTGTGTATCATTTCCAATTTGGGCTCATTGAAATTGAACTTATTCATTTGGTGAAACATGAAATCTCTTTGCT
This sequence comes from Pinus albicaulis, assembly GCA_034641835.2. NCBI lineage: Eukaryota > Viridiplantae > Streptophyta > Pinopsida > Pinales > Pinaceae > Pinus > Pinus albicaulis. The sequence goes on along the minus strand of JAXQQM020059213.1, from coordinate 132,758 downwards.
GGGTTACAACAATTTCCAAAGGGAATGGGATTTATTCTTATAACAATGACTGCATGGAGCCAAAACAATAAAAAAAATTGACCTGATGATGGCATAATTGTTCCAAAGGGAAAATCATGAATAATGACATGTTTTAAACCATGAATCAACAACATGCTATTTAATTTATAGGGGTAGATGAGACAAAGTCTCCATGGTGAAATTATGATTATATACAAAGTGAGTTGAACGAAACTGAGTAAGGGCACGATGGCCATGTCCTTTGATTCAAACGAACATAGGCTCGTCAATTAACTTGCTATGCATGACATTTCTGAAGGAAAATGAATAAGACAAAGGGGGAAACACATGTAAACAACCATTTAACATATAACCATATGGAATTAACCACAATTGTCGAATTTACTAACATGTTTCAATGCCTTCCAGTTGCCAAGATGCCAAATTTTCAACCACTATGCCTTGCGGCCACACTTGTTTCTTACTCAGCATGTCATGGTGGTTAGGGTTTCTAACTCGACTTAGTGACAATCATGCACAATGAAATTCCCAAATTAATGAGAAAAACATCGAGCTTTTGCTAAAACCTTGCCCAAAGAAATTTTAATTCACATATGTCCTTGATCATCAAACCATAACACAATAGTCGTTGATCAACTGATAGGGAGAAGCATTGAATCCCACATCATTTCATTTCCAAGACTATCAATGTATTTACACCACCTTCCTGCATTTCCAACTATTGACACAATGCAAACTCATCAAAGCGTGTGGAGTCACTTTACCAACTAAAATGATCCCATATTCATAATCTGATCCAGCATCATATCACATATCATAAAACCAATCAACAATTTCAATCAATATATCATGAGCCCCAAACAATAATTGCAATCAACCAAATGAGATATGAAACTATGCATTGTACATGCACATCGCGATATGTAATTTGACTTATAAGGTAACAATATAAGTTACCCAAACATTGATAACCATTGAAACATATATAAAGTTGCAATCATATGGATGCAACAAACTTTTTACAAAAAATATTATCCCTTTAAAAACATGACGCAATAAACCCTTAAAAATATTGTCCCTTCTAATCATGAGGCAACCAAAACCTATACCATTGTGCTTCCTTCAACAATGCTTTACCCATCTCAGAATTATGATCACCACTTCATCATTTGCTACGTGAAATGAAAAAATATGTACACCAAAAAGCAGTCATCAAACAATTATTTCTGATATTAAACACAACAATGGACAATATTATGGCTTAACTTCACCACTTGAGCAACAATGTTTTAAAGTGGTGGACTCCCTCCCTCTTAGTATTAGTCAACAGATGGTAAATTGATCATTTAGATAGAATTTTATTAGTCTTCTAAGAGGTAGGGGTGTTCTTATTTTGTAGTTATATTGCAAAATCTAAAAGTGACAAATAATAGTGTCAACAATTGGCGACTCCAAGGGGAATGCAGGTGACTATATGAACCCAAAAAAATTTGTTTCGAAAAAAGGGAGAAACCATATATTAAACACACACTCAATCCCCTCACATAGGAAATAAGGAAAATGACGCTCACCTTCTGTAGAAATTTAACACAAAATACATGTATTGCATGGATTCTCCTGATCTAACAATAATATGTTATTGTTAAATACAGAATCGCTTCTACAAATCTTTACAAAATTTTAAACACAATCGCCAATCACAATATCGTGAAGAAATATCAATCACACATAACACATATAATTTACCCAGGGAAAGCATATAGCTAAAAACCCCACTGTCTTCTATTATGTATTATATCATGGATCATGAAAAAATTACGTCATACAAAGCTCTAATCCAAGAGCTCTCAGTACATAAGCTAACTATCTCACACTATCATACAAAAATTGGCAAGTTCCTTAGCCAATTTACTGTCTCCAGACAACCTGCCTCCACTGCGCAATCCCAACTGATAGCAATCCCTGAATGAATGTGATACTGCCTGCCTTGATTGCAGAATCCTCATGGGCATATCCAATGTGTATGTGGTTGCCTGTGTGCAACCGGATAATGTCACAACTGATAGTCAACTTCCCTTTCACATAGAACTCAACTGGGTCTCCATTGGATCTGACATGCATGCAGTTAATAGTAGAAAATATTCAATTGCATGTGAGACCACTGATTGTGAATTAATGAATAATTAATTCATTTTATCTCTCACTAGTGTATCTTCAGTTACAACTAGCACAACTAAGTTTAACTCACTTAACTAAGTTAAACTACTTTACAACTTTCATAACTGCACTTCCAACTCTATTACAACTTTGAATCACTTAGTTACAACTAAGTCCACTTGCATGTCTCACCAACCAACCTCTTAACTCGAAATTCCTTTAGCTAACTAATTTTCCACTTCAGTTAACAATTTCCAAGTGCTCATTGAGAATAGATTATTGTTTATTTTCCAACTAATATTAAGGGATAATAATAGTCAACATACATCTATAAATAGACATGCAATCTATAAATATAACTTGCGCATTTATCTATAAACAAACATGCATCTATAAATAGAATTTTCTCATGCATCTAGAAATCGAAATCCACCTAAAAATAGCCTGAGGCTCCATCCTAGTGTCGGTGCTTAATTTCACTAGGATCTTCTTGTTGAATATCAACACTCCCTCTCAACAAGAAAGGGATTATCCTTCACCTCGGTCTTGTCTCTATGGTATTCGAATTTTCTCATGGTGAGTGCCTTCATCAGAATATCTGCATCCTGATCTTCCGTAGGAATGTACTGAGGCAACATGATGCTCCTCTACACACAATATCTGAGATGATGGTACCGGATATCTATATTCTTAGATCTATCATGAAACACAGGATTAATAGAGAGTTTAATGAAACTCTGATTATCATAATGAATCATTGTTAGGTCTATTTGAGAACCAAACAAGCCAACCAAGATTTTTCTCATCCAGATAGCCTCACATGCAACTTGACTCGCTGCCATGTATTCTGCTTTCACTGAAATAAGTGTCATGGATCTCTTCTTCCTGTTGTACCAAGAAATAGGTGTAGATCCAATGCTAAATATCCCCCCTAATGTGCTCTTTCTGTCTAATGGGATGCCCGCCCAATCTGCATCTGTGAAGCCATGCAACTTCACCTCATCCATCTATTTGTGAAGCCATGCAAATTCATCTCATCCATCTATCTGTACCATAAACCATACTCTGATGTACCCCTCGAGTATCTCAGGACATGCTTGCCCGCCTTCCAAAAGAGCTTGGTAGGCTTAACCATAGCTTGACTCAGCTGGTTAACCGCATAGCAAATGTTCGGTCTTGTGTTCAATTGATAAATTAACGAAACCTCTAATTGTCGATAGACAGTAGCATCCACTACCTCTCCAGAAGTAGCATCCTCTTTCCTCCAGTTTCCTGGAAGAGGAGTATCCATGGGTTTGCAACCCTCCATGTGAAACTTACCCAGTATCTCCCTTGCATACTTTCCTTGAGATACAAAAAGTTCACCATCTCGCTGCCATATTTCCAATCCAAGGAAATAATGGAGGCCCATATCCTTCATCTCGAACTCCTTTGCAAGATCCTCCTTGCATGAGTGTATCAGCGGCTCATCACCAGTCAATATTAAATCATCAACATAAAGAACAATGATTAAAATCTTACCCTCCACCACAATTTGGTATAGGTTTGCATTTGCTTCACTTTTGGTGAATCCTAGTCTGGTGAAATAGCTGTCTATCCGAGTGTACCAAGCACGGGGTGCTTGCTTCAGCCCATACAACACTCTTTTGAGTTGGCACACATGCGACTCATTTTTGAAGATCTCAAATCCTTCAGGTTTCTCTATGTACACCTCTTCCTCAATGATCCCATTGAGAAATGCAGTCTTCACATCCATATGATGAATGCGCCAACCCATCTGCGCTGAGAGAGCAAGGATGGTCCTTATGGAAGAATACCTTGTGAAAGGTGCAAAGGTCTCTTCATAATATATCCCCTTGATCTGTGAGTGTAATATTCCCAATTAGCTTTAAGCTAGTTAGAATATTAAATTTTGTTTTTGCCTCTTAGTTAGAAGAATAAGAGGGTATGGAGACCCATAAATCTCATTAGTAGGAATAAAATCACTGCTAATGTGAATGGAGATCATCTTAATAGCTTGATTAAGCACCCTTGTGTGTGAAAAGGGGCTGGAGCATGTAGACTGGGTCAACTTTGACCAAATCAACAACACTGGTATGGAAGGAGTGGCATTCATTGCGGGACATAACAGTTTTGGAGGGAGACTCCATGCATGGAAGTAGTGGCTTTAATGAGTGGGGCCCAAGGTGAGGAAGCTAACCAAGAATATAAGGAAGGGGATAGTAGCCATAGAAGGCATGTTTTGATTATTATTTGTTTATGGTCTGCATGACTTGTTTCTCTCTTTAGATGTTTAGCGGAGACTGTAGTGTTGTTTAGCATAAGGGTGTTTCCGAGCAGGAATCCCACCCTCATCCTCTGGGGAATTTGAGTGCCCACTCAGGAGAGGTGATTTAGCTGCATTTCCACATCCCTTCATCAGGCCAAAGCTTCAGTCTTATTATACAATGCATTTTCTTCTAGATTTGTGTTGTGTTGTAGGGCAAAAGTTGTGGAGGGTTTGTAGGGCCATTTTCTGAGCTTGAGTTTCAGTGGAGAGGTAGCCTTTCCATTGGGAGGCCAGCAAGGAAGGTCCTTGGGAATTATTTCATCATTTGGAACCAAGCCAAGCTACCACCATCACCTACAGCGCAGTTCCAGTCCATGACTGCACTATTTTAGAGATCTTTTGTAGGGGTGGTTGCAGTGCATGATTTGGGGAGCTAGATCTCTAGTGGAGGGATCAACCTTTCACACAAAGAGTCTATTGGAGGAGAGCTACATATTTCTATATCAGCTTTAGCTATATCTTCCTAGCTATTGTGCTACAGTGAATCTTCAACCCTAGGGTTGCAGTTCACTTTTTTATTTTGGTGTAATTTCCAAAAACCCTCTTGGGTTGTCTTGGAAGGTTGTTATAGAGCCTAGATATTTATCTTCAGTATCTATTGAGGCATATATCAACCAATTTATATCATTGTATGTTCATATGATGTATATATGTTCTTCATGACTGTGCTGTAACAGCTCTCTGGCATTTAGTATAGCAACAACATCTTACTTTTGAGAGTGCTTGATCATTGGAGGCTTGTTTGATCCTATTGTATGATTTGTGCCCTAATGTATTATGTTTATTTGTTGCTAATATGATAAATGAAATGGCTCCATATTGGTCTCCATTATTGATGTAATGATTTTTACTGTTATTTCCATTATTGTGTTCAATATTGTTTCTTTCCCTATTTGGGAATATTACAGTGGTATCAGAGCATAATCTTGGCTCAACCTATGCATCTAAGCCAATATGTCATCAGAAGAAGGATATCCTCTCACAGATAGAGAGAAGAGGTATCTCAAAAGAAACTGAAGATATGATTATACAAATCATAGAGAAGACAAGGATAAAACCCATTTATTGGGAGGAGATGAGGAGAAGGAGTTCCCTAAGCTTCTTCTTCGAACTATGCAAGATATTGCAAGAGAAATAAAGGAGATGAGGATGGATAGACACAAATAATCCCCTAAAGGGTTTCTACATGGAGAAGGCTCTGGAATTTCTCATCACTGGAGTGATCAACCAGTGAAGCATCATGTTTCCCAACACACTACTGTTGAGAATGCAGCAAAATGATGGAGCTTAGTGAAATGAAGTCGCCTTCACTAAGTGGGCCCGCGGGCAAATTCTGGCGCAAAGTCTATTTTTAGACTATGTCTATTTTTAGACATATGGAGCATGGTTCGGGGATTCCAGTTTGAGATTCTTGGAGCATTGTTCATGTTGGTAAAAATAGATGAGACTCTATTTTTTAGGTCGAAGAGGTCGAAGGCTATTTTTTAGACCGCCTTCCTAAAATAGGGAAGTCAAATATTATTTACCCTTAATAATATTCGACTCTAAACGGCATAGCTTACTTCCTCGAGCACTTCGCTCGAGCGTTTAAGTGGCTCATGCATCCGACAGAGGAATCACGTGGTTCCCAAGGGTTTGATGGCATCATGCATGGTTGACTTCAGTTGGACTTCAGTGGCAGAAGTTTGGAGGAGTTAATGAGACAGATAGTGGAGTTGTGTTCTGTTTATTTTAGTTGAACTGATTGAGATTAGTTTAACTACTAATCAATTAGTTATGAGTGGAGTGAATTAAATATTATTTAATTCATTAATTAGTAACTCATTATTCAACTCAAGAACACATCAGTTCACTACAGTGCATGATCAGTTCAGTGGAGACCAGTGAAAGAGGTAGATGAAAGGGTGGAGTTAGCTATCAGTGGCGACATCAGTTGTGCATGAGATTTGCACCACACTTGGAGGATTTTTCCATGACAATTGTGCTGTCAAGCCAAGGAGATTCGAACCTTGGATCTCTATATAGACAGGCCTGGATTGCACAATAGAGGCAAGGCAATTGGCGGTGAGTTTTGAACCAGTAACCTGTTCAAAACTGAGCTAGATTGTGGGTAACTTCATGAGAAAGTACTGAGTACTTGTGAGGAGTATTGTACCGAGTTTGTTACTTGATTTCTCCATTATAATATACACAATAGCTGCGGGGTTTTCAGCTATAAGCTTTCCCCATACATACTGTGTTAATGTGTATGATGATTTGATGTGTTATCGCTTGATTTTGTTTCCACATGTTTGATGATCTGAGTGGAAGATATTATGTGTTGCATATGAATTCGAATTGTATGTGATCAGGATAGTCTCAGTGAATAATTAATCATTATTCAGCAAATTTCTACAACTACCATGCCTACATTTTTAGCACTAGGAAATGGAGGGTTTCAAGAACAAGAAACTCTTGAAGACTATTTTCTTGAGTATGAGTCTCCATCTCAGAGATTCAAGGACTATTTGAGCCTCCAAGAGTTCTGTCAGATCAAGGACAATAGGAGACCATGGCATCATAACAGAGGTGGAATATTCACACAGAATCATGACCTTCACCGGACTATGGGCAGATTTTTCTTACCCACTTTTGATGGTTCATAAAAATGCACTACCAAATCATGGGTAGAGAATATAGACATCTACTTCCAGCTGAACCAAGTACCGGAGATGGAGGCCATCAAAATAGCAGCACTGCACCTTGAGGTTGAAGCACATGATTGGTGGTTTCATGTACTTTCTGTTATCACTCAGGTTTTCCTTGAAGTTGTGGAAAAGGAAAGTATACCCGAGGTAACCACAAATCAACCTTCAGATGCAGAATCTAGCCAATCTGCATCCAGAGAGGGCTCTCTCTTTATAATTTATCTTTTTTCTTAGAAGGTTTTATATTATTATAAATCCAAGAGTTTGTTTGAAAATGGTTGAATTCGCCAACTAAGGGGGCAAGGTTGAAAATTTTCAGTCCATTGGGCTATGGAGTCAAAGGATGGCTTTACTGGATTTCTATTCTACACACAAGATGGCTTTGCAGGGCAAGAAAGCCAGACAGAGAACAATCCTTAAAATTTAAAGTGGATGGGAAGATTTTGAAGGGATGAAAGGCAGCTAAGAATCTTTCACCATGTTCAAAAGAAAGAAATGAGATGATTACAAACAAAGAGCAATGAAGAATTCTTTATTATAGTAATCAAGAATGTTTAAATTAGCAAAGCAAGAGCATTTAAAAATTCGTGCTTATAACCAATTTAGAGGAAAACATTAAGAATAATCACATCTGAAATCAGAGTACAATTACGTAAATTCTGATTCAATCCTTTATGTAACTTATTCAGAAATGGACATAATGATATTATAAACAGATATAAAACTTAAAACATAGGATAGAAAGACTTATTGAACTGCAATCCGACACATGAATCCTGCAAAAAGTCCTGAGCTTCAAATTGTCATCCAATAAGCCACGAATAAATTTCTCCAAAACACTTTTTATTCCAAAAACTTCAATTTCACAGCCAAATAATAGAATCCCCCCAAAATACTTCCAAGAGTGAAGTATTTATACAAATTCTAAACTAAAATATCTTGAAAAAATATCAAGATTAGTTCACAAATCTCTCCAACTATTTTACATAAATAGAACTTAAGTAAAGGACACTAAAACTAATTCATCTATTTGGCACTATTTTGTATGGATAGGTGATGACAAAGAGGAGAATTCGAATTTGATCCAACTCTTAGTTGATGATGAGGCATCCAAGTCACTAACTGCTTCCTTTCTTTGTGCAATTCTGCTCCAACAATTATGCAAATTTGGGGTCCAATGATACCTTTATATTTCTCAATCCGTAATAGATATGTAAAAAGTGAAAGAGGTTATTGTATATAAATATGTTGGTGAGGTAAACCTCTTTTACTTTTCTAAAATTCCTCTCCAGCTGTGCAAAATAGGCTCTGCAAAAAGATGTGTAAAACAGAGTTTTACAGAGTCTAAAAAATAGCCTCTACAGATGTGCATGTATCTCTCAGTCTGAAATCAATGTCAAAAACATGAGATAGGTTTTTTTATATGGGTCTATTAGGAACAAAAACCTCCTTCATTTTTGTAAGATGTATTTCTGATTGGCCACAATATTCTCTGCAAAATGATGACTTAACAGGAATTTTCTGCAAAAAGTGCTTTCCAACATTGTTTAATATTTCCAAAACCATAATGGCTGTTAGAAAAGTGAGAGAGGTTTTTGTAGATGGCCCTCTTAAGAACATAAACCTCCTTCAGTTTTGTAAAATTAATCTTGGATTGATCACAATAGTTTCTGCAAAACTATGACTAAAATATGCAATTTCTGCAAAAATGTTCCTTCTTGTTATGTTTTTTCATCTTTTTACTTTTTTGTTCTTTTGACTATTTTACTTTCACTTTAGACAAAATTCAATGTTGGTGAAAGTATTTTCATTTCCTTTTTACCATTTTACTGCCTTTTGTATTTACTTTTACTGTTTACCTTTGACTGCTCTGTAACTTCATTTTAACTTTCCCCGTGACTTTTACCTGATACACTTTAACCACTGATACTCTTTAACTGTTAAAGGAAGATAATCTAAATATCAGCGAGGGACATCCAAGGGTGCGACATTGAGAGCCACGAGAATCTCCATTCCTGGTTCTTGTCGATTCAGAAATGGAAATTTCGGTTTTCAATGAAAAAATGGGCACAAAACAGGTTTGGGAATGTAATTGTGGTTTCAGGATTTAAGGAGTAGACTAATCAATCAATTCTGAACCTGTTTCAATGAAATAAAATGAAAACCAAGTTTTTACAGAGTTCAGAGGGAGTTTCTAGGGTAAATACCTGTTTTCTGAAGGAAAACCGTGTTTAACAGGTACTGATGGACGACGTATGAACGCTTGAAAACTGGAATGATGGGGGTCTTCAGTAAATTCTGTTAATGGCAGTTTAACAATCGATTTTCAAATTTTCAGTGTGGAGGGCGCAATCGCTTTCAACAGACAGAATGATAGAAAACACGCGGAATCTTGTTTTATTTGTAAAGTCAACGGGAATTTTTTATTGTTTTCGAAAATGTCGTCATCAGTGTATGGGAGGACACGTCACCGGGGTCGGGCGGTAAGCGGTAAATTCCGCACCGCTTTCGGGAGTTGGCGGTATTTTGTGGAATGTGAGCGATTCCTTTCGGAGATCAACACGTGGCAGGTGCACTATTTCGAAACCACCGTGATCCCGCGTGCTAACGATCGGACGATGGATGGCTAGCGGAATTACAGCGGGCCGTTGATCCGGGAATGGGTGATCGGACGGGTGATATGACGATAAGATGGTGGGGGATTTAACACGCGGGCCCAAAGTAATTAATGTTAATTTAACTATTCCGGGCGGCGTCTTATTGGCTGAGGGATTGGTTATTAATTAATCCGGGTGATTAATTAATCCCGTGGTTTAATGAGAGTTGGGGTTGCGGCGGGCTTTGGTTTTATTTGTTTTTTCCGTTTAAAACATAAAACATATGTTTAAAACCTTTTCAATATTGTTATTATATGGTAATAAATTAATGTAATTTATTATCCATAGGGGTGGGGATAGTTTATAAGGATATGTTTTTAACCAAAGGGTATTGTAATGAGGGATTTTATTTCAAACATATGGAATTAAATACTTTGGCTAAAAATCTATAATAAGAGGGTTTTGGGGATATTACACAGGAGGAGTTAAATACAATAGGATAAGGTATTTTTATTAAGGATTTAATAAATAAATCAGATGTTAATATGACAAAGGGACAAGGGAAACTCAAAATACTTTACACAACTAGGAAAGTGGAGATTTCTGAAGTAAATTGCATCATCTCAATTTCAACACTTAAACATAGAATAGCAAGTAATTTTGAGGGATTATTATGGAAATTTGCATGATTTTCCTAAGTAAAATAGAATTTTACTTAGGAAAAGATTAAAAGTGAATTATTATAATGATAAATAACTTCAAGTACTTAGGTCTTTTTGATCATTAGGCCGAGGGTCCGGTCCCTTCAAAAGTCAAGGAAATGCCTTGAGCCCCTTTAATCTTCAAATACCTTAGCACTTTGGGGAAATTAGTAAAACTCTTAGGGAGAAAGTGATGTGGGAAGTTAATGATTTTGACTTTGCTTTTTGTGAATTTTCCAGTGCATTTTCTGCTTCAATACTTGTGATGAAGGTAAAAGATTAAACATATTCAGCACCATCATTCATCACATAAAACTTTGCAACACCATCTACCTACCCTATCTACTTGACACTACCATTTTCTCTTCTTTATTAGGGTGCATTTAGACTTGCAAACCCTTATCAATCTTTTTCTTTTTACATGGAAAATCTATCTAATTCTACCCTTATTACATCCAAGGGCTCAGATTAAACTGTTGAGCACCTTTTATTAACTCTACCTATCTACTTATCTGCCAAGATTAAACTGTTTGGCTAGATATTTATTCTCTATCCTACAATATGAAATTGAAACATGAATGAGTCAAGTTTAAACAGTTTGACTCTTCATAAATTGTGGCAAAAGTTTGACAAGCTGCACACAATTGCTTTATTACAAAAATAAAATAGTAGTGGCATTTGGATTTGCACACTTTCCTTGGTCTATTTTTGTTTGGGGTTCATTTCTTTCACTTTTTTGACCATTTTATTTTTCTTACCCTTTGATTTTTCTTTTAGGGTATACCCTCTTTACATTTTTTTAAATTTTTTGATTTTTTGGTTTTTCAAGAATATGGAACACCTTTGCTCAAGAAAAGGTTTGAACATATTCCATAGTTCAATCAAGACAATCATGAAAAATGACACCTATTGGTATAGGAGTCTAACACTGGCTCCACTTGGGGATGGCTTTTCCTTGTGAAAAGTCAAGAACAGCAGGTCAGTTCCCTCAAAATGTCTTCAAACTAAACCATGTAATCTCCTTCTTCTGGTAGCTTTATTGTATGTATGATAGTAAAATCTTTGGAGCTTAGGGCCTTCTCTTCGGGCTTCCACTCCAGCAAGTCACCATCCAATCCAAACTGTGTTTCCCATTTGGAAATCTTCTGCCTTGGTCCAATTTCAAACATGCATTTGCTGTGGCTGAAAATCTTGAATTGAATATAGTCCTTTTTCTGCAACCTGAAATCTGATTTGAAACTAAAACAACACACAAAAATTTTCAAACCAACTTAATGAAAAACTAGCTGAAAATTGAAAACTAAAAAAAATGCTCAAAATTTTGAGCTTATTAGCACTGATTTACCTACTCAATCTACTAAAAATCTTATTTGAATCAGGTAATACAAAAATGCCAATGAAGCCAATCAAGTAGCTGTAAAAATAAATGGATAACTTGATTGCTTGTGATCAAAATTGGAAGTATGTTATGATCATGTGCCTTTATAATAAATGATATGATGTGTAAAGGCCACTTTTTATGTATTTGATCCTTATAGAGAAAACATGTTTGCAAATTTGGGCTCAAAAGATTCTCCATATAATCTGATATAGGATCAATAAAAGCATGATGTATGTTATTTACCTCTAGGCCTTCAATGACTAATTGTTCAATTGAATTATGAATATTAGACCATGAACTTATTTCTTCAGTCTTGTGTTTGAAAGAATAATCATCTTCAATATGCAATTCAAAAGATAGTACAATTTCCTCTTGCTTTGGAGAAGGAAGATTTTCAAAGAATTCTTTAGGATTTCGGAAATTGTATGACTGAATTTGAGAATGCAAAAGTTTGATTTCATTTTCATAATTTTCAGAAATTATTTTGAGAACACATATTTTTAGTTTAGGAGAATATTTTCTTGATTTCAAAATAAGAAAGAAAGCTCTTAGAAAATCCTCATCAAACTGAAGTTCTAATATCTCATCCCTCAAAATAGCTAGTGATTGTTCTGGGAAATTATCTTGAATTGGGAGAACATAATTATCATCATACTGATCATATTTAGGCAAATTTTCAGAAGAAGGAATGTCATCAATTATAAACAATGGATCAGTAGATTTATCTTCCAAAAATCCCAATATATCTTGATTAGATTGGTTGCATTCTGTTTGAAAATCATTGTTTTGTTCAATAGGCGTGATATCAAGCAATGGGCCTTTTTGGGAAGGTAGAATAACATGAGCATCAACTTGTTCTTCTGTCCCTTCATGGATAATTTTTTTTTTACATTCATCAACATTAGAAGAAGTAGAAACAATTTCTTCATTATGTAAATATTTTGAGGATTGTTGCGTGTTTAGAAGCAAATTGATTTCTTCTTCGGTGAGGGGGGGTGGGAATCTCTGAATTCTTAGATTGAAATGACAATTGTCTTTTCCCTTATCTAAAAGTTGATCATGAGGTTGATTATTTTCTTTAACTCCATTCAAAACATTAAATGAAACATCATTTGTTAATACAGAGGGGTTTTGTGGATCTTGATTTATCTCTTGACTTATTTCATCTTTGTTTAACTCCTCCTGATTATTATGACATTTAATTTGAGAATAAAAGTTTTGGACTTCCTCTAATAAATCTTCAGGATGCCAATTTCCAAAATCTTCATCAATATTTTTAAGGTAATGTATAAGATCTTCAGCTTGATCACAACAATTTTCAGCTAATGATAAAGATGGAAAATCTTTTTTGTAATGCTCATAAAATACCTTATGAAAATCTTTTAGAGAAAACAAACTTGCAGGTTTGAGAGCTTCATACCATTCCCTCGCTTTTCCTTCTAAGGTTCCCATGAATATCTTCATGAGGCAATCCTCATGCCAATCACCCTTCAATCTTGATAAGTGTATATGAAATTTAATGAGATGTAGTAAAGGATCATCAATATTCTCATCTTGAAACATGGGTAGATTTTCACCCCAATTTACCTTCGGTAGTTTGTGTGGAAATCCGGGTATGTGATCTCTGCTCATGGGAGCATATCTTCGTTTTATTCTTGGATCATCTTGAAAATCAGCCATAATGAAAGGCCACGATATCTGTAAAACCAAGTTAGATCCTTATATAAAATACAATACATATTGAAAAACGTTCTTAACGAGAAAGAACATAATGTCTTGGATTAAGATCCAAGTTGAAAGCCTGATCTTTCCATATTGTTCTTCCATGTTCATTCCTCCAGTGGAGTCTTGATTGTGAAATGGATTTGGAGTCGCCAGGTGGATGATTTTAACCTTTGTGTGTCTGATCCCTGTCCACCATCATAGATTAGATCTGAACCTGTAAAGTATTTCTGAAGAAAAAGGTTAGCCTTCCCCAGTCAGTTTTCTAGATAATTCTCTTTTTTTGGTTTTTTGTTTTAAATAAAATGAAAGTACAACTTCGACAAATTCTTCAAGAAATTTAAGATTTTTGATTAAAATTTTCTCAAAGATTTATTGAACTAGAGAGTCTGATTAAAAATTTGAAACTAAGGTTCAGTGTATAAGCTAAATCAGAGATAGACTGAAGCAGCATTTATTTACTATGCAGTTGCAGAGCAAAAGCATTTCAAAAGCTACCTGGCTGATCTTCAGACTCTGTCTATAGCTTATAAATGAACAATATTAACAATAAAAATGATTCAGGTCCCCAGTATGGTCGCCACTATGTTATCACTCAGGTTTTCCTTGAAGTTGTGGAAAAGGAAAGTATACCCGAGGTAACCACAAACCAACCTTCAAATGCAGAATCTAGCCAATCTGCATCCAGAGAGGGCTCTCTCTTTATAATTTATCTTTGTTCTTAGAAGTTTTTAGGCTAGTTATAAATCCAAGAGTTTGTTTGAAAATGGTGGAATCCACAAACTAGGGGCAAGGTTGAAAATTTTCAGTCCATTGGGCTATGGAGTCAAAGGATGGCTTTACTGGATTTCTATTCTACACACAAGATGGCTTTACAGGGCAAGATAGCTAGACAGAGAACAATCCTTAAAATTTAAAGTGGATGGGATGATTTTGAAGGGATGAAAGACAGCTAAGAATCTTTCACCATGTTCAAAAGAAAGAAATGAGATGATTACAAACAAAGAGCAATGAAGAATTCTTTATTATAGTAATCAAGAATGTTTAAATTAGCAAAGCAAGAGCATTTAAAAATTCGTGCTTATAACCAATTTAGAGGAAAACATTAAGAATAATCACATCTGAAATCAGAGTACAATTAAGTAAATTCTGATTCAATCCTTTATGTAAATTATTCAGAAATGGACATAATGATATTATAAACAGATATAAAACTTAAAACATAGGATAGAAAGACTTATTGAACTGCAGTCCGACACATGAATCCTGCAAAAAGTCCCGAGCTTCAAATTGTCATCCAGCAAGCCACAAGTAAATTTATCCAAAACATTTTTATTCCAAAAACATCAATGTCACAGCGAAGTAGTAGAATCCACCCCAAAATACTTCCAAAAGTGGAGTATTTATACAAATTCTAAACTAAAATATCTTGAAAAAAATATCAAAATTGGTTCACAAATCTCTCCAACTATTTTACATAAATAGAACTTAAGTAAAGGATACTCAAACTAATGCATATATTTGGCACTATTTTGTATGGATAGGTGATGAAAAAGAGGATAATTCGAATTTGATCCAACTCTTAGTTGATGATGAGGCATCCAAGTCACTAACTGCTTCCTTTCTTTGTGCAATTCTGCTCCAAACAATTATACAAATTTGGGGTCCAATGATACCTTTTATATTTCTCAATCCGTAATAGATATGTAAAAAGTGAAAGAGGTTATTGTAGATAAATATGTTGGTGAGGTAAACCTCTTTTACTTTCCTAAAATTCCTCTCCAGCTGTGCACAATAGGCTCTGCAAAAAGATGTGTAAAACAGAGTTTTACAGAGTCTGAAAAATAGCCTCTAAAGATGTGCATGTATCTCTCATTCTGAAATCAATGTCCAAAACATGAGATAGGTTTTTGTAGATGGTTCTCTTAGGAACAAAAACCTCCTTCATTTTTGTAATATGTATTTCTAATTGGCCACAATATTCTCTGCAAAATGATGACTTAACAGGAATTTTCTGCAAAAAGTGCTTTCCAACATTGTTTAATATTTCCAAAACCATAATGGCTGTTAGAAAAGTGAGAGAGGTTTTTGTAGATGGTCCTCTTAAGAACATAAACCTCCTTCATTTTTGCAAAATTAATCTTGGAGTGATCACAATAGTTTCTGCAAAACTATGACTTAAACATGCAATTTCTGCAAAAATATTCCCTCTTGTTGTGTTTTTCATCTTTTCACTTTTTTGTTCTTTTGACTATTTTACTTTCACTTTAGAAAAAATTCAATGTTGGTGAAAGTATTTTCATTTCATTTTTACCATTTTACTGTCTTTTGTATTTACTTTTACTGTTTACCTTTGACTGCTCTGTAACTTCATTTTAACCTTCACCCTGACTTTTACCTGATACACTTTAACCACTGATACTCTTTAACTGTTAAAGGAAGATAATCTAAATCTCAGTGAGGGGCATCCAAGGGTGCGACATTGAGAGCCACGAGAATCTCCATTCCTGGTTCTTGTGGATTCAGAAATGGAAATTTCGGTTTTCAATGAAAAAATGGGCACAAAACAGGTTTGGGAATGTAATTGTGGTTTCGGGATTTGAGGAGTAGACTAATCAATCAATTCTGAACCTGTTTCAACAAAAGAAAAATGAAAACCAAGTTTTTACAGAGTTCAGAGGGATTTTCTAGGGTAAATACCTGTTTTCTGAAGGAAAATTGTGTTTAACATGTACTGATGGACGACGGATGGACGCTTGAATACCGGAATGATGGGGGTCTTCAGTAAATTCTGTTAATGGCAGTTTAACAATCGATTTTCAAATTTTCAGTGTGGAGGGCGCAATCGCTTTCAACAGACAGAATGATAGAAAATACGCGGAATCTTGTTTTATTTGCAAATTCAACAGGAATTTTTTATTGTTTTCGAAAATGACGTTATCAGTGTACGGGAGGACACGTCATCGGGGTCGGGTGGTAAGCGGTAAATTCCGCACCGCTTTCGGGAGTTGGCGGTATTTTGTGGAATGGGAGCGATTCCATTCGGAGATCAACACGTGGTGGGTGCACTGTTTCGAAACCACCGTGATCCCGCGCGCTAACGATCGGACGATGGATGGCTAGCGGAATTACAGCGGGCCGTTGATCCGGGAATGGGCGATCGGACGGGTGATATGACGATAAGATGGTGGGGGATTTAACACGCGGGCCCAAAGTAATTAATGTTAATTTAACTATTCCGGGCGGCGTCTTATTGGCTGAGGGATTGGTTATTAATTAATCTGGGTGATTAATTAATCCCGTGGTTTAATGAGAGTTGGGGTTGCGGCGGGCTTTGGTTTTATTTGTTTTTTCCGTTTAAAACATAAAACATATGTTTAAAACCTTTCCAATATTGTTATTATATGGTAATAAATTAATGTAATTTATTATCCATAGGGGCGGGGATAGTTTATAAGGATATGTTTTTAACCAAAGGGTATTGTAATGAGGGATTTTATTTCAAACATATGGAATTAAATACTTTGGCTAAAAATCTATAATAAGAGGGTTTTGGGGATATTACATAGGAGGAGTTAAATACAATAGGATAAGGTATTTTTATTAAGGATTTAATAAATAAATCAGATGTTAATATGACAAAGGGACAAGGGAAACTCAAAATACTTTACACAACTAGGAAAGTGGAGATTTCTTAAGTAAATTGCATCATCTCAATTTCAACACTTAAACATAGAATAGCAAGTAATTTTGAGGGATTATTATGGAAATTTGCATGATTTTCCTGAGTAAAATAGAATTTTACTTAGGAAAAGATTAAAAGTGAATGATTATAATGATAAATAACTTCAAGTACTTAGGTCTTTTTGATCATTAGGCCGAGGGTCCGGTCCCTCCAAAAGTCAAGGAAATGCCTTGAGCCCCTTTAATCGTCAAATACCTTAGCACTTTGGGGAAATTAGTAAAACTCTTAGGGAGAAAGTGATGTGGGAAGTTAATGATTTTGACTTTTCTTTTTGTGAATTTTCCAATGTATTTTCTGCTTCAGTACTTGTGATGAAAGTAAAGGATTAAACACATTTAGCAGCATCATTCATCACATGAAACTTTGCAACACCATCTACCTACCCTATCTACTTTACACTACCATTTCATCTTCTTTATTAGGGTGCACTTAGACTGGCAAACCCTTATCAATTTTCTTTTCTTTTACATGGAAATTCTATCTAATTCTCAACTTATTACATCCAAGGGTCAGATTAAACTGTTGAGCACCTTTTATTAACTCTACTTATCTACTTATCTGCCAAGATTAAACTGTTTGGTCAGATATTTATTCTCTATTCTACAACATGAAATTGAAACATGAATGAGTCAAGTTTAAGCAGTTTGACTCTTCATAAATTGTGGCAAAAGTTTGACAAGCTGCACACAATTGCTTTATTACAAAAATGAAATAGTAGTGGCATTTGGATTTGCACACTTTCCTTGGTCTATTTTTTGTTTGGGGTTCATTTCTTTCACTTTTTTGACCATTTTATTTTTCTTACCCTTTGCTTTTTCTTTTAGGGTATACCCTCTTTACATTTTTTAAAATTTTTTGATTTTTTGGTTTTTCAAGAATATGGAACACCTTTGCTCAAGAAAAAGGTTTGAACATATTCCATAGTTCAATCAAGACAATCATGAAAAATGACACCTATTGGTATAGGAGTCTAACACTTTCTACATTGGGTCATGCCAATGTGACTTCATATTCAGAGTTCACAAGGAGGTTGGTGGAGAGGTTTGATCAAAGATACTCGGAGGCACCTTTCATTTGGCTAGCTAAGCTGAAACAATCAGGTAATCTAGAAACTTATATTTCCGAATTTCTAAAACTTTATGTTATGGTTCCTGATTTATCTGTAGCAAGGAGGGTCTATATGTTTATTGATGGGCTAGCAGAACCTCTAAATGGGTTGGTTAAATCTACCAAACCCATTACCCTTCAATATTCCATTGAAAGGGCTAGAGATCTACAAGATGCCTTTCCAAGAGCAAAGGCAACATTTTAGCAAAAGCACACTTTTCCATCAAATGGAAAATATGAGAAGGCTCATCCTTCTAAGGAGAGTCAAAACAAAGTACCTCTTAGTGATGATGTCCGAAGAGACTTGAGGAGAAGGAAGCTTTTATTCACATGTCAAGAATCATGGGTACCCAGACATAGATGTGCAGTAGGAAAGGCACATTGTATAGAGGTATTTTTTTATGATGAGGAGGAAGAAGAAGAGAAACTAGAAGGAGGTCACAATGTTGGGATAATAGGAGAGGATCCACCACCACCAAGAGGTGGGAATGGAACATTTTATCCAATTGGAGGGGGCCTTGCATCATTGAGAGGAGTACCTAAGTACTTAACCTTGAGGGTTCGAGGTTCCATTCAGGATCAGTGGGTTTTAGTTTTGATTGACAGTGGGGCTACCCATAACTTTATTGATGCCCAACTAGTGTAGAGGAGGGCAATACCCACTGATGACTTTGAGGGATTTTCAGTTTTGGTCCCAGGAGCTAGAACTATGCAGTGCATGCATTATGTTCCATCTTTATCTGTCACCATGGGGACATATACATTGACTGATCACTTTTTTGTTGTTGAAATACCTAACACCAATGCAATATTGGGTGTGCAGTGGTCGATTACTTTGTGGAAGGTCTGTTGGCGGATAAATCTGTCTTGCAGACAAGACCGATCTCCCTAGTACTAAAAGTATCTAGCAACAAACAGCCAAATAGACTAATCTTTCTCTAAGCATATATGATCTATGAAAAGCTCTATAGAGGTGTTAAGGACTTACCGTTTGTCCAGTGCTTGTTTTAAGTTGTTATTGTCCCTCACGCGCTTGAAGGAGTTTTCCTCGTAAACCTACAGTCACAAACAAGCAAAATATTACATAGCACCTGTATAGAAATCATCATAAACCATTCTTATCATAGTGATCAAGGAATATATGAAATAAACCATTGATTGAAAGCTTATTGAGAAAAATGAGTATATTTGTATTAATTTCAAAAGAAGAAAATCCTTACAACCGGAGCCTTGATGTTGCACAGGACTTTCCGGGGTCCGAAGCAGGAATCTCCTTTACTTTTATAAGCTCTACACTCCTCCAACCAAGACTAATAGAGGTATTTAATCTCTCCTCACAAAAGTCTTAATCAATTGAGTCTGAATCTCAACAACACTTAACTTCAAATATTCTAAAGCTTCAACTCCCTTTGAGGCTACCCAATGCCTCTTTTTATAGTAGAATAGAGGAGGTTTCTTGTTCCAACTATGAAGGGATAGAATCCTCCTTCAAAGGGATAAGCTCCTCACATCAAGGGGTTAGCTCCATAAGGTAAGGGGTACATGCACCTCATAAGAGCGGTTCTATCACCGCAAGATATTTTCTGTAAGCTTCTAGAATTCACTTTTATTGAGCTTTTTGGAAATTAATTGCGCCTTTTTGATCTTACAAGGGTCCTCACTTTTAACACAAATAAAGTGTGTTCTGATACGCAGGAAAGCTGAACATCAGGTGCGATAATGCAGGCAAGATAGGGAGAAAGTGCGACACCAAAGTTTAGGAGATTTTTAGGAACTTTTCTCTGATTTTCAAGGCTTGACATGAGGAACTGATATGTTAGACTTGCAAAGGGAGGAGTATGAGTAATAATGAGCTCATACACATAGCAGAATGTCAGGATGACAATTTTCAGTGTAACAGATTGCCCCCTAAAGTGCAAAGTCTGGAATAGATGATGCCAAAGTCTGTCATATATGAAGAGTGCAGTACTTTATCATTTCAAGGATCATCCTATGGTCACCCCAGTCGGAACCTATAAAAACATTCAAAGAAAAATATATATATACATCATCGCTGAGGTAGGCATTCCTATGCTCAGATCAAAACTAACTAATTCAAACTGTTCTGATACAGGAATGATTTTGAGTACATCACAGTATAGACATGTGTCGACACAGTATGGACGCAGCCATATGTTTGTAAATAGTCTACTATAAGATAACAAAATTCCTCGCAGCCTGGATGGTAGAAACTAGATCCAGGGTCTTGATTTCCGCATCTCGAACTAGTACGATTCTATCCATGTGAATAAATGTGTCGAAGTCGAACATGGTAGAAACCACTTGATTACCAGTCAATGATGTAAACTGTTAACAAGTGTGAGAGTAACCACCAGTAATGTCAATGGCTCTCAAATTACCCAGTACAATCCATGAAATGTGAATGAATGAGCTGAAGTCGAACACGTCACAGAATCATTCGATCGAAGGTCAATGATGCAACCTGTCGTCGAAAGCGAGAAACCTGCCATTGAGGCATGCAGATTTCAAGGTACTGACGATTTCTAGATCAACTTCCTAGATAATGAATTGTCGTCGATAGAAAGTGATCCGTTGTAGGCAAGCCCACAACACAAAATCATAGATCAAGTTTTGAAAATATATTGGCAAGGACTGACTCAGGGATGGTCAAAAATGGATGACAGATATTTCGCAGATGAATGGTTTATTTGAACTGTCCTCTTGAACACATAACGACACTGCAGATGGCTTGGTAGCAATTGACCCAGAGCTAATACCCAGAAACCGGATGAAGACTTTAAAATGAGGTTTGATTAACTCTTAGGCAAAGGATTTCCCAACCCAGGTGATCGAAAGTGTCGTGTTCAAGAGTGGTTAACTAGATTTTCGAAAAATCAAAATACAACAAATAAGTCATTTTTCTCTATTTTCCCCCACCATTTCTAGCAAGTACCTCTTTATTTTTTACAAGCTTGAGGAGGATAACATTTGCTTGTTTATAAGCTCATCCTTCGGATGAGTCCAACTTAGTTTAAGATTTGAACCCTAAGAAGGAGTGGTTCGTTCCTGTTGAAAATTAAATAGGTCCTTTACTGTTAAATTTTAACAACTCCAGTATAGGAGAAACTCGGTGTTTTTCAGTTTTAAGGAGTCAGAAGAAAAAACTTAAGAAAGCTCCATGGCTGTACTTTTTCGTAAGTTTAGTCTCTCGAGCCTGAAAAAGGATAAAATAATGCGGGAGAGAACTCTATTGACCATAATTAGTCAACGTATACCTTTTTCGTAAATAGTCCATTTCAATCCGTAAAAGGGGTAAACTTATACTGAAGGGATGGTTATTCATTTACTTTAACGAGTTCGAACAATCAAGTACTCGGTAATATTTTCATGTTTAGAGAGTCTGAAAAGGGCTTAAAATAGAACTCCAGTGTTTCGCTTTTTCGTGAATTTTTGAAAGAGTCCGAAAAAGTGATAAAAGTATGCTCTTTGTTGAAAAAAATGATCAATTCTCCTGATAAATCCAATTTCTGCACAAAAACTTGAAACATTACACATACCTGTTTAAAATAAGTAAAAATGCTTTCAAAATACCCTTTTTAAAGTGAAAAATAAACAAATTAAAATTCATCGATAAAGGGTGGCTCGGGTAGTGGTTTCTTATCGTGATCACCACCAGTGATGGGATGATCGTGTTGTAGACTCATATTTTGACTTTTTGTGTTATCATTTTGCCGATCATAAGGTGTTTCCAACCTATGATCGAAGACAATATTTTTTTTTTTGAAAAACATTCTATATTATGATATATCACTATTTACCGGCTATCTTTGTTCATATTATGGATGTTGTTTGTTTTACTGTCTTGATCATTGCAAATGTTGATTTATCATACTAGAAGGAACCGCGTCTGCTAATGTATTTAAATGTCTTGGAATATGTTGATATTCAATGTAGTCAAATCCACGTTCCAAGAGACGAACTCTTAAAAATAACCGTAATAACACCGGATTTCTAATGGCATAAACCCTGTTTAATTGTAATACAACAAGTTCAGAATCCAACCTAACAATCAAACTCCGAATTCCAAATGATATGGATTCAGATAATAACTCAATCACTGCACTATACTCGGTAATGTTATTCGTTGTTTGACCAAGGCTTATCCCATGCATGGATACTAACTCATAAGAGGCTGAATAGATAACCCAAGTTGCGGAAGAAATGTTCTATGTACTACGACAAGCACCATCAGCAAAACCAATGTAGGTTTGAAGAGACGTCGACATCTGAAATATCACGAGTAAAACTCAGATAAGCAGGAATAGTGATAAATACACTTCTAAACTAAGCACGCTTTTCTAATCTAAAACACACCAGTAATAAAGAAATCTAATCTAATAAAAAATCTCCATACCAAGTTTTAAGCATAGTATCGCTTTAGATAAAGTCCATTTCTGGGTTTATCTAAAGGGACACCATCAAAATCTATCAACTCATAGGCCCCTTTTGCTAACTTTCGCTTGACAATGAAAGGGCCATGCCACATGGGCATGAATTTCCCAGCTCCTAGCTTATCGTTGGCTTGATCATAAACTAAGACTAGGTCTCCTTCTGAAAAATTTCGAGGAGTAACACTTCTATCATACTGAGCTTTTATTCGTTTAACATGAGCCTCGTTTGCTATTGCAGCATTTCATCGATTCTCATCCAGCTGAGCTAAGTACAAGAAACGTCTCTCCTCCTCAGACGTAGATGGGAGTAATTCTATGGCTAATTTCAGTGACATAATTTCGCATTCAATCGGCAACACAGCTTCCAAACCGTAAACGAGTTGAAAGGGAGTGAAACCAGTTGATGTTTTTACTAAGGTTCGATATGCCCAAAGTGCTGAAAACAACATGGAATGCCAATTCATTTTGTGAATACCAATAATTTGTCTAATCATGGTGACTAAAACTTTATTTATAGCTTCGACCAGACCATTGGCTTGCGGATAATACGGAGTGGAACTATCGTGGCGCAGGCCGAGTTGATCTGTCTGTTCCGTCATCATGACATTTCGAAAATGACTTCCATGATCTGTAATAATGGCTTGAGGAACACCGAACCTAGCAATTATGTGATTAAATACGAAATTTGCAGCAGTTTTGCCATCAGCCAAAAATGTAGGCATCGCCTCGGCCCACTTAGTAAAATAATCTACTGCTAAGATAATTTATGCATGCCCCCCAGCCGAGTGAGGGTTACATGTAATAAAATCGATACCCCATTTCGCGAAAGGACCAACAGCAATTATGGGATGAAGAGGAGCGGGTGGCGCGCGCATCTTACGATCAAAAAGTTGACAATTGTGGCATTTCCAGACTGCATAAATACAATCCTTGAATAACGACGGCCAAAAATAGCCAGCGCGTAATATCTTTTGGGCTGTGGCATACCCAGACATATGACCGCCACATGCTCCAGAATGGAAGTCATTTAAAACTTTTTCAGCTTCCTCATGAACAAGACAGCGTCAGAAAACTGAATCCGCTCCACGACGATAAAGTGTATCACCAATGATATTATACTATTGGGATTGGAAGCGTATTTTCCGTCGCTGAGATCTTGAGATTTCAGGCCAAAAATATTGGGTTTGGAGATAAACAATAATATATCCATACCATGGATCGAGAGTACTCATAAGAAACAGATATTCGTCCGCAATGGGCTCTTCTACCACAGTTTCAGTATCAGTAGAGGGAAAATCACACATCAGTTCCAAAAATACCAAAGATTTCTTTTCCTTGGATTTCTCAAACTCCAAGTCAAATTCCTGTAGGATAACTATCTATTTGGAATACTTGCCCCCTAGCAATTGTTTAGTTAAAATATACATCATAGGGTTGCAATCAGAAATTACTGTGGTTTTATGTAACAAGATGTAGTGCCTAAATCTTTGGACAGTTTGGACAGCTGCCAATGCCAATTTCTCCACATGTGTATACTTGATCTCGGTCGGATGCAGATTCCGACTAAGATATTAAATCACATGTTCAGTATGAGGCTCATGTTCTTGAACTAACACCATCCCAATGGTGGAATGAGAAGCAGCGAGGTACAAAATGTAATCCCGGTTGTAGTTGGGAGGATGCAATAACGGTGCACGGGTTAACGCGTGTTTAAGTGCATCAAAAGATCGATCAGCGATCTGATCCCAAAAGAATGGAATATTCTATTTCAACAACCGGGTGAAACCCTTTATAAGCTCGGCATAGTTAGGAATGAACCGACGTAAAAAAATTTATTTCCCCTGCAAACTTTGGAGTTGGTGTAAAGTCGAAGGAGGAGGCAATTTGATAATAGCTTCGACCTTCGACGGATCGACGCGAATGCCTGCTTTCGAGACAACAAAGCCTAGTGAACAACCGGACTCTACACAAAAAACACATTTGTGTGGATTCAGCTTAATCTTATAATGCCGACATCTCATAAAGATAGCTCATAAGTGTGTGAGATGGTCGGCCCTGCGTGATGAATGAGCAAGTAAATCATCGAGATACGGCTGCACAATGTGTTTAATGTCATGAAACGCACAAGACATTGCCCTTTGAAAAGTTGCTCCAACATTCTTTAATCCAAAAGGTAGCTTGCGATAAGAAAACGTCCCCCACGGACAAATAAAAGCTTTTTTTGTCTGATCAGCAGGGAGTATGTTTATTTGATTATACTCGGAAAAGCCATCCATAAAGGAAAAAATTTTGCTACCGGCACAATCATCAATTATTTGATCGATATAGGGAGTTGGATAATTGTCTTTGGGACAAGCTAGATTAATATCCCTATAATCGATACATACTCGTATCGTCCCTTGTTTTTTAGTTACAGGAACAATATTTGATACCCAATCCGTTAAGGGAATTGGATAAATTAAATCTGCACGAAGTAATTTTTCAACTTCTCCTTTGATAGCAACAGCTTTTCTAGGATGTATTTGACGTAAACATTGATGAACAGGTTTAGCATCTGGGTAAGTCTTGATTTCATGTATGACGATTGATGGGTCAATTACTGGCATTTATTCATAGGACCAGGCGAACACATCACAAAATTCTTGAAATAGGGCTTTATAAGCTGCAATTTCATCTTCAGTACAGCAAGCACCTATATGAAAGTTTTCAATTATTCCTGGTTTTACTGAAATGTCAATTGGAACCGTTCGAGAAATATTTTCCAAATTTAACTCAGAATCAGGATTTTGCAATGGATTCTGCGGTTGTTTGACATATTCAGCAGTAAAAATTAAAGCGAAATCATATTCAAAATGATATAGTTCAGGCAAAAACGAAGATCGGTGATGCAGATCTTCCCATGGTAAATCATCAACAAACAAAAATTCACGAATGTGCTCATCATTATGAACAATATCAGGAAATGTCGTTGTGGCTGAACTGGATATAGAAAGTGATTCCTCATGGATCCCATTCATTGGATCAATTCCGGTTGAAGAGGTGTCAGAAAGTGACTATACAGCTTGGTATGAAATTTCAAATGGACTCAAAGGCATCCTACCATCAATTGAATCTAACTTGGAGTTGGAAGGTATGATCCAAGGATCACCAAACATAACAGTGTCTGAAGAAATCATGTGAATAGCTGCAACAGCAGACGATACGTTAGGAGGACGAAAGGAAAAATTTCCTAGTAAACCAAAATATTTAACCAATCCTACTCCAACATCCTTATAAGGGATAGCCGCTTTACCAACGTGCTGGATTGTTTCTGTAGAGGCTCGGTCAGAAGAGAAATAAGTTAACTGATCTATTGTAACAATATTTCCTTGATATGGAAATTTTATGAGTCGAAAGACCGAAGAAACAACAACAGTCATAGCATAAGACCAATTGCGACCCAGAGAAAGGTTGTAATATAGAGGGGCATCAACCACTTCCACATCTAGATTTATGGTTTTACCTTCGACCCCTATGGGTAAATCCTACAAAATACCAAAAGGGTGGAAACCTCAACAATCAAAAGCCTCAAGAATCATCAGAGATTGGTTGAGTGTAGGAGAACGAAGCGATTTCCAACACTGAATCGACATAATACACGTTGAGGCTCCCTCATCAATCACAGTCCGATAGATCGGTTTTTTTTTTACTAACACTGGTATCTGGAAAGCCATTTGATGAGGTAGACGAGGTGTAATATTTTCTAAATCGAATATTATAAGATTAGAAACCTGAATATCTACAGCTCCTATAGCAGACAAAATAAATTTACGCTGTGCTAGGCATGATTCGAACACTTCCAAAGCAGACATTGATGAAGGGGAAATAGCTAAGTCTTCAACAATGTTGTAATTCTGAGTAGCTCTCGCATGTGGATTGAAAGCTGATTTACGAAGAACGCCTTTAGCAGGCGGTTTGATTATTAAGTCTGGATTTTGTTTCTCAATTTGTAGTGGACCAGAAACAGGAGGAGGTGTAGTTGATGCATTTGCATTAGAAGATTCTGCTTCTTTACCATCAACAGGATTCTTAGTACCATAATCTTGTGATCGCGTCACAATCCTCACATGAGACATCATCAAAATAGTTTCTTCTGAAGCAGTCGAAGTGGAACCAACCATCTTGTTATCTTGAGTCGGAAAAGGATCCTTCAAGACAGCAGGTTGTTATGAACCTTTAACGAATTTTGCAACCTCTGCTCGATGTGGGCATTTCTTAGTAAAGTGATCCTCATCACAAATGTAACAAGGGTAACGAGGTTTGCGTTTTTCGTCATTGGATTCATTTTTATCATTTTTCTCTTTTGAATTCTTCTTGTTTTTATTCTTCCCTTTCTTTTTACCATCGGATTTAGATTTAGCCGTAGATGTCTCTATGACATGAATGTCGACAGAAATTTCAGGGGAAGATTCTCCTTTCAGGGAATCTGGTAAAGTTATAATAGGAGAAGAATTCTTTGAAGATTTCTTATTACTTTTAGTATTGACTATACCAATCATGCCATCAGCAGCATGAGACCCTGAAGGAGCAGCAGCTATTTGACCTTGTTTTGGAAGGTCGGGGATTTTTTCGTGTAAAGTACCTGACTGCGTATAAACGAGGTCAAGGTACTGAGCTTGAGCAATCACTTGCTCTTCAGTAACAACACCAGCCTTAGCTACATCTTCAGTAATCTTCGGAAATAATGATTTAACAAACCATTCTGCCAAAATTTGATCTCGAATGTAAACATTCATCAAATGCCTTCTATGTCACCATTAATGAATATGATCAGAAATATACATAGACGTAGATTGTTTTAGTGAAGTTAATAATTCCGTGCCATTTTCGTATCTGACAGGCAACTGAAAATGAGTGAAGAAGGCAGTCTCTAACTGACTGAAATTATTAAATGAGCTTCGTGGTAACTCAATGTACCATTTGGCTGCAAGACCAATAAGAGTTATTTGGAAAAGACGTAAGCGAATCGAATCATCAATAATTGAATTAGACGCACACGAGAGGTTATAAGTCATGACATGATTTCATGGATCCTCTCCTAACTTACCTTCGAATTTCGGTATATCATTGGGAAACTTATGTGGCATTGGCGGCTAGTACGGATAATAGAAAATCGGATCATTCGTAAGGCGTGTCAAATCAGGTAAATCCAAAGTTGCAATAAATGGTAAATTATGGTTAGGGTCACGAAAACCTTGAGTAGCCAAAGTAGTTCCAGGAGGTGGATACCCAAAATAACTAGGAATCGGATTTGCGTTAGGAATTGTGTGACCTCCTGGAAAACCAGGATTAATTGGACCAAACTGGGGTTGTTGAGGCTGCCGATAAGTGTAGCCAAGGTATGGTTGATACTGATAACTTGGATTTTGTGAACCGGGACCGAATTGAGGATATCCCTGGTACGGTTGATATGTGAATTGTGGTTGACTTATGACAACTGTACTTGTACCGGTTTGTCCTGCAGGTATCTGAACCGAAGTCTGAACTGAAGGTCATGACTGGGGTACAGAGACTTGAGGGATTTGCATGGATGTAGGGATAGATGAACTCAGAGTTACAGATACTCTAGAAATAGGTGTTACAGGTTGGATAGACATTGCAGTGGTTACAGAAGTTTGAGGCAGATTCTGAGGTGTACTAGGCGCAGACTGCTGAACATGACTAGGTACGGAAGTTTGAATAGTTGGCTGGACAGGTTTCTGGGTTAAACCAGAAACTAAAGGTTTTCCAAGTTGATAAGGCAGCTCCACGTTAGGCTGCATAGACTGTTGATACTGGGATGGATCCCACACCATATTCATTCTGGGGTACTATCCTGCAGAAGCTTGAATGTAAGGACCATAACCTGGTTGAATGTAGGGTTGATAAGTAAGTGGTAAATTTCCGGCTCCTTGAACAGATGACTGAAAAGAAGGCTGTTGATAACCTTGACTTGGGTACTGACCTTGAGGTTGATAACCCTGAGGTGGGTACTGAAGCTGGGGTTGATAAGGACCCTGAGGAGCATATTGATCTTGGGGTTGACCCTGGGGTATGTGCTATCCTAAAGGTTGATATCCTTGAGGTATATACTGTCCTTGGGGTTGTCCCAGAAAATAATATGACTCCACAGTTTTTCCTGGGAAAAAGCTACCTTGAGGTTGACCCCCAGGGGGTAATTGACTTCCTGAAGGTTGCCCCCCAGGTGGTAACTGACTACCTTGAGGTTGCCCCCCAGGTGGTAACTGATTTTCCTGAGATTTCCCTCCAAGTGGTAACTGACTGCCTTGAGGTTGCGGATCCGGAACATTACCAAACATCGTAAATATTTGCTCTATGTTCGACGTTTCAGTTTTAATTCCACTTAAACTAGATGATAACATGCTTTCAATCGGTTGAGGAGCTGCCCCCGAGAAAGTACCAGACAGTGCCTGATATCCCAAAGGAACAGAAGGAACACCATGTAAAAATGCTTCCGGTGTCTGGGAAAACATGGATGACTCTCCTTCCATAATGTATGATGGATAGTAACCTCTAGGTTTTGGATGAAATGGAACTCGAGGTGGAGAAAAAGCAAGACCCAAATTCTCTAAAAAAATTGTTAAGGATAAATACCAAGCATTAGTTCGAATAGGGCTGTAGAAAATTGATTCACGTTCCCTAAGATTTAAATATTGAGGGGAATTTGGAAGAGATAATTCTTAGTTTGGATTAGTAAGTTCTTCAAAAGAAATTATTCCAGATGGAATATCATCAGTGACAATATTTCTTACCGTAGGTGAACTAGGATCACTAGAAGTTGGTGAAATAAATCTTGAGGTTGTTTCCAAAATAGAAAGTTTAGTTTCAAGTTCAGAGATTTCAGGTTCGTCAGCCAGTTCATTGGTAGGATAAATACTATCAGTAACTTCAGAAACCAAAATTGGTTCTTGGATGTGTTCTGTTATGGGTGTTTGATAATCAAGATGAACTAATATGGATGAAGCTCCAACTTCTGTTGATTTAATCTTACCGCTACTAGATGATACCAGAGCGCGAAGCCCTTCAAGATGACTTGGTGTATATTCAGGGGGTTTCCCTTGTAGTCTCTGGGATTCTCTTGGCAATTCTGCCATGATTAAATATTTAACTAATCACACGCAAACAAAGAAAATTTCAATGAAAACACCTAAAGTCTCTAAAGAAACAAACAGCTGAATCACACGCTTAAAAATCTAGGAGTTCAAACCACACACAAACAGTAACTTCTCGTACTAAAACACTAGTTGGTGATGAAATCCAACTTAGTATAAATTTAATACGGAAAGGGCGGTTGGAACAGTTACCCCGACAACCTGCTTAATGAAATAGACTCGCACAAGTTTCCTCACAAAAGCATCTCGTGTGAAGAGAACCCCCCAGAGAGTCCAAGTGAGTCTAGTCAATATCTGCTCCAGGTACAGTGAGATCTTTCTCTTCACTTCACAATTTAGGAAACAATCTTAAGTTTGACACTAAGGCTAACAATAAGAATAAATATAATCAGAACAACACACGATCCGATCTCACGCGCAAGGGCAGAAAGTAACAAAAGTTCAATCCCCTTGAAGTCTCCGTACATGGTTAATCCGAGGGTTTATACCGACAAGTGACCTGTGCTCCTCGACAATGGTTAATCCGAGGTTTACCATTTGTAATGCGCGCAAAATATTCTATCTTCCCCAATGAAACAGAATTGATTGTCTCAAAGGTTCGGACATGATCTCGTGATTGACTTCTTTAAGAGAAGCTTCCCAGATTATACAAATTACAATTGGATTTATTTCCTACCACAAGATTTGTCTACTTGTTTGTTTTACTACCTTGGAGAGTTAATTACTCCCTACTCCAAGATACTAGCCTAAGCTATGTTGGTGATAAGAGCCCTAGAAAATAAAAAGATTGCTAGATGAATTTTAATTAAGCGTTACTTTTAGGAGTTGTTTCTTAAGTCAATGGGTGTAGAAGTGAAACTCTGATGGTGTGAAGACTCGATTTCCAAAAAACACTAAAAATGCACCTAAAAATGATAATCAGATCGTTTTCTTTCAATGAAATTCTAATTAAGGAAGAGTTAGAGAATGCAATTCTTTTAATGAACAATTCCTTCTTTAAACATAAAGAACAATTGAAAGAAAATATTTTTGTCTTTTCAGCAATAACTTCAAATGAAACAAACTATCAAATCTCATAAGAAAATCCTTTCACTTTCAAAAACTTGAAGCTACAAAACAAATTTTCTTCAAAAGAGATCTACAAACTTTTATAAAAAATACTTAAAACTATAAAACTAATTCTGAGATCTACAAATTTTAATAACCTATTTGAATAAAAGCCTTAAAAAAATTTTGAAGAATGTTTTACTTAGTTATTCAGCAAACTAAGGATCTATTTGTTCAGAATAAC
Source organism: Pinus albicaulis (assembly GCA_034641835.2). Lineage (NCBI taxonomy): Eukaryota > Viridiplantae > Streptophyta > Pinopsida > Pinales > Pinaceae > Pinus > Pinus albicaulis. The sequence continues at coordinate 101,418 of JAXQQM020059213.1, read as the reverse complement.
AAACAGATCAAAAACACTCAATTATGTTTTTATAAAAAATGAAATTCAAAAACTAATAACAAAGTTTATTTTTGAAGATTTGCAAAGAAACAGGCAACTCTATTTCTCAGTAAAGGATGATTTCACAATCAGGTCGGATTCAGCAAAAGACAAAAGACCAATGTAATCTCAGGTATTTTAAACATTCAATGCTTCGAATCGCTACAAAGACCAAGTGAAAGACAATCCAAAACGCAAAACTTCTAGAAAATCATCAAAACACCAATACTGCTAAGATTCATTCACAGAAAGCTTTTGACAGAAACAATCATCAATCTGGGCAGAAATCAAAAACTCTAAATTAAAATAAAGATAAACTAAAGAAATAAATCTAAAGTTTTTTCAAAATTTTAACAGGGTCCGCAGGCTTGCAGAAGGAACAGGTGCGGTACCGCACTATTTACTAAAGCAAAAATGTGAAACTGCCTGCACTGTGCAAAGAAGGCAAAGTGCGGTCCCAGGAAAAATTAGAGAAAAACATAAAACATCTCAAAATTTTCAAAAACAGAGAAAACCTAAGCTACCCAGGCAGATTTCTATCAATCAAAAACTAGGAAAAACGTTTCCTCAGATCAAAATAAAAGAGAACCAATAACAACAAGTTCTTTCCCCAGCGGAGTAGCCAATTTGTTGGCGAATAAATCCGTCTTGCGAACAAGACCAATCTCCCTAGTACTAAAAGTATCTAGCAACAAATAGCCAAATAGACTAATCTTTCTCTAAGCATATATGATCTATGAAAAGCTCTATAGAGGTGTTAAGGACTTACCGTTTTTCCAGTGCTTGTTTGAAGTCGTTATTGTCCCTTGCGCGCTTGAAGGAGTTTTCCTCGTAAACCTGCAGTCACAAACAAGAAAAATATTAGATAGCACCTATATAGAAATCATCATAAACCATGCTTATCATAGTGATCAAGGAATCTATGAAATAAACCATTGATTGAAAGCTTATTGAGAAAAATGAGTATATTTGTATTAATTTCAAAAGAAGAAAATCCTTACAACCTGAGCCTTGATGTTGCACAGGACTTTCCGGGGTATGAAGCAGGAATCACCTTTACTTTGATAATCTTTGCACTCCTCCAACCAAGACTAATAGAGTTATGTAATCTCTCCTCACAAAAGTCTTAATCAATTGAGTCTGAATCTCAACAGCACTTAACTTCAAATATTCTAAAGCTTCAACTCCCTTTGAGGCTACCCAATGCCTCTTTTTATAGTAGAATAGAGGAGGTTTCTTGTTCCAACTATGAAGGGATAGAATCCTCCTTCAAAGGGATAAGCTCCTCACATCAAGGGGTTATCTCCATAAGGTAAGGGATACATGCACCTCATAAGAGCGGTTCTATCACCGCAAGATATTTTCTGTAAGCTTCTAGAATTCAATTTTATTGAGCTTTTTGGAAATTACTTGTGCCTTTTTTATCTTACAGGGGTCCACACTTTTAACACAGATAAAGTGCATTCTAATACGCAGGAAATCTAAACATCAGGTGCGGGACCGCAGGCAAGATAGAGAGAAAGTGCGACACCAAAGTTTAGGAGATTTTTAGGAACTTTTCTCTGATTTTCAAGGCTTGATATGAGGAACTAATATGTTAGACTTGCAAAGGGAGGAGTATGAGTAATAATGAGCTCATACACATAGTAGAATGTCAGGATGACAATTTTCAGTGTAACAAGGTCACCACAGATTGGGAGACTTTGCAGATGGAGTGGATGGACAGAAAGAGTGGCAAACATCAGATGATTAGGGGCATGCACACATATCCCTCATAGACAGCTTCCACATAGAAAAAAGAGCTAGATTTGTGTAGTGGAAGAAAGGAACTAACAATCCTATCAGTTATGTAGATGACTTTGGCCCATGAGACATTATTGTTTAGTGGCATTCCACCTGGGAGGCCACCAGATCAGGAGTTGGTGAGAAATGTCTCACAACATGTTGCACCACTCATACATCCAGGAGGAGTGGTAACATTGGGAGGTTATGATACAACGCAGAGAGTCTTGGGTAGGCTCAAGGAGGAGGGAGACATTCTCCCAATATCATCATTACCCACTCTCACCACACATCTTGCACTGAGAGAGGATGCTACAAGGATGGAGGATGGCACTATCATGGTGCAAGGAGACTACTCCTTGAATTTGGAGGCTCAGAAGATATTCACACTTGGGGAGAAATATTCCACACATGGTAGAGGATGGCGGCCACTCATGCATACATTGGCTAGACTCAGGAATTTTTGGATGGGTGATAGCTTCTCATGGAAGACTAACCCCCAAAAGCTTCAACCTTTACTTGAGCATGAGCAGCTACAGGAGGAGCAACAAAGGAAGGATAGAAGCATCCTGGTATGTGACTTTGGAATGGGAGATTTCAAAGAAGGGGATAGCCACATGATAGATGCTTTACATTATAGATCATCAGCGTTGTCACTATGGAGGATAGATCCTTATTGGAAATCCCAGTTGTTGGTGGATTACTCCAAGGATATTTTACATGCATGGTACTTGATGACCAACTATTAGATGAGGGGTATTCAGTAAGAGATGGGATCATCTACTATCAGCGTAGGATCTTCTTATCTAGAGCATCCAAGCTCAAGGAGAAGTTACTACATGCAGCACATGAAGATTTTCTCTTCAGCCACACCTATTCCATGAAAGCATACCATACCATAATAGAGGGATTTACTTGGGAAGGCTTTGCAGAGGAGATATATCAGCATTTTAGGATATGCATGGATCATTTGGAGATGGAGGAGAGACATAATTATTTGATAAAGTTATCACAACCACCTATTTCCTCATTGAGAATGAGAGGGGACCCATCTATGAGCCACTCCATTAGTTCAATCATGGTATATGGTAAGGATCATGTTTTTGTGCATAATGATTTGCTAGATGAGTATTTGCATTCCTTAACCATACATGTGCAAGCCATTGATCCAAGTGGGATCACTTTTCCTTATAAACTTCATGGTCAACTTGGGGCCATAAACATTGTTGAGCATGGCCACTCCCTAGGAGGATTTAGGGAGATGACATATCATTGAGGGTGTACTCCATTGGCACCAAACATTACTCACATTCTCAAAGCATGTGAGAATATTATGGTAGCAAACAAGTGGTGGGGAAGCCACTTATTATATCATGTTCTGAGGCATTCATGAGACATACTGCACTGTTTCCACATGTGGGACTATGATCCTCCTCCAATATTACATATGGCAACTTATGTATCCTTGGTTATGATCCCATACATTGATGATGTCCTTATCATTATTGTGGGTATGATTGGAGGAATAATGCAAGGATTGAATGTGCCCATCAGGAGTGGGATTCTCCATGTCTCTTATGCTTCATGTTTTAGGGAGAACATTGGGAAAACCATGATTGCTACATTAGATCTTTTGTTTCCTTATGAGGTGAGTCATTCGCATCTCATGAGTGCTTAGGAGGAGCATTTCATGGAGGTATTGATTGGGAGACACTTGGTTTATGAGGAGAGCTTATCACATGGAGGTGCCACCAAGGAAGGAAGAGAAGAGTTGCAGCACTCACCTTTACAGTTGCTTGAGGACAAGAAACATTTTGGAGGGGAGGACGGTAATATTCCCAATTAGCTTTAAGCTAGTGGGAATATTAAATTTTGTTTTTGCCTCTTATTTAGAAGAATAAGAGGGTATGGAGACCCATAAATATACTTAGTAGGAATAAAATCACTGCTAATGTGAGTGGAGATCATCTTAATAGATTTATCAAGCACCCTTGTGTGTGAAAATGGGTTGGAGCATGTAGACTATGTCAACTTTGACCAAATCAACATCATTGGTATGGAAGGAGTGGCATTCATTGAGGGACAGTGCATTTTTAGAGGGAGACTCCATGCATGGAAGTAGTGGCTTTAATGAGTGGGTGTTATGGAACCAGCTCCAAAAATAGAAGAAAAGAGAGATCAATGCGTTAGAAATCAGCCACTTCGAGGGGGCAACCTCCAATACATTACATAAATGAACCATTCTTGGATGATAAAAATGACCAAAACCTCCTTCTATGTATAGGAGTCCATGGGCCCACAATATAATCCTAGCCGACCTAACAATAACAATGTAAGGGCACAATAATAACAATATTGGGGTTACAGCGGTACAACAATAACAATAAGGGGACTACACTAATAACAATAAGGGACTAAACTAGTAATATAGGGACCTAACATGCCCCTCTCCTTCAAAAAAGTGTTGTCCTCAACGCTTGAGTAGCTCTGGGTGCTTCTGTATAAAATTCTCATCCTCCCATGTAGAATCTTCAGTGGGTAAGTTCTTCCACTTGATGAGATACTCTGAAATTGATCGATTTCGTAGCTGTCGAGTTCTTGTTTCCATGACCGCTTTAGGTTCCAATATGATTTTTCCTTCCTAATCAAGTTCGGGCAATATTGTTTGAACTGGAATATTTTCAACTATAACCTTCTTTAAGCATGAAACATGGAAAACTGGATGCACTCGTGAAGAAGCAGGAAGCTCCAATTTGTATGCCATAGTACCAATCTTTTGCAACACCTTGTAAGGACCATAGTACTTTGGCGATAATTTATTATCCTTCTTAGCTTGCTTTAGGGACATTTGTTTGTATGGTTGTAGCCGTAAAAATACCCAATCTCCTACATCAAAACTTCTCTCGCTGCGATGTTGATCTGCCTGCTATTTCATTCAATTTTGTGCCAAATTCAGGTTATCCTTTAAGAGTTGGAGAACTTCTTGCTGATGCTCGATGTGATCTTCCACTGCTTGAACCTTCGAATTTTCCCTTAAAGATGATGTGATCGATGGTGGATGATATCCATAAAGTGCCATAAATTGGGTCATTTTTGCTGCAGTATGGAAGGAAGTGTTATACCACCATTCAACGAGAGGTAACCACTTGACCCATTGTGTTTGTTTATCAGATACAACACAACGAAGATATCCTTCCAAACATTTATTCACTATCTCAGTTTGACCATTGGATTGAGGATGATAAGATGAGCTATCAGCTAATTGAGTACCCAAACAAGAAAATAACTCCGTCCAAAAATTTCCAGTAAAAATGGGATCTCTGTTGCTCACAATAACCTTTGGGTTTCCATGTATATTTTGAATTGTGTCCATAAATGTAGTAGCAAGTGTACTTTCTTTAAATGGATGAGATAATGCACAAACGTGTGCATACTTGATAAGTCTATCAACTACCACCATGATTACACTCTTTCCTTTGGACTTAGGTAAACCTGTGATAAAATCCATTGAAATCTCCTCCCAACGTTGACTTGGAATGGATAAAGGTTGTAGAAGACCCAGGGTCTTAATTGTCTCGACTTTATTTTGCTGGCAAACCAAAAATTCCACCACAAACTTTTGAATATTAGATTTAAGGACATCCCAAAAAAATTCTTTCTTCACCTTGTGGTAAGTTTTTAAAAATCCTGAGTGTCCTCCTAAAGGAGAAGTGTGCAATTCCAAAAGAATCTTTTGTTTTAGTTGGGAATTCTTACAAAGATATAAGCGATCTTTGTACCACAAGGAATCATTTTTCCAAATAAATGTATCAGATGTACTAGGATCTTGCTGCAACTTTTGAATGAGTGTCCACACTTCTTCATCCCTCTTCCATTCATCCCTTGCTTCGGTTATCCAATCTGGTTGGATAATAGAAATGGCACAAAGCAATGCTTCCACTTCTTCATTCTTCCTTGAGAGTGCATCTGCAACAACATTTAGCTTCCATTTTTTGTAGATTATTTCAAAGTCATAACCCAAAATCTTTCTGACCCATTTTTGTTACTCTTCTGAAGATAGTCTTTGTTCCAAAAATCATTTAAGACTTTCATGATCAGTTTTTACCTTGAAGTGTCTTCCCATTAGGTAAGGTTGCCATTTTTTTAGTGCATGTAGAATTGCTAACATTTCCTTCTCATAAATAGCTTTCTGTAAATAATTTCCTTTGATTGGACGACTTTAAAAGCAATGGGTCTTCCTTCTTGCATTAAAATAGCACCAATTCGATTTCCTGAGGCATCACATTCCACAATAAAGGTTTTTGTGAAGTCTGGCGTAGCTAAGACCGCTGCTAGGCATATTTCCTCTTTAAGATGTTCAAAGGCCTTAGTTGCTTCAGGAGTCCATGAAAATGCATCTTTCTTCAATAATTTTGTTAGAGGTGCTGCTATTCTCCCATAATTCTTAACAAACTTGCGATAATACCCTGTTAAACTGAGAAATCCTCGCAACTGCTTTATGGTTGTAGGGACTTTCCATTCCTTATGGATTTAATTTTGTTAGGGTCTACCTTAACACCCTTGTGAGATGCAATATGACCTAGATATTCCACCTCTTTTACTCCAAAGAAACATTTGGATGATTTTGCATATAATTGTTTCTCCTGCAAAAGTTTGAGCACCATGTCAACATGTTGAACATGATCCTTCCAAGACCTGCTATAGATTAGTATATCATCAAAAAATACTAGCACAAATTTTCTAAGGAAGGGTTTGAAAATGGAATTTATCAACCCTTGAAATGTAGAAGGTGCATTGGTAAGGCCAAAAGGCATGACCAAAAATTCATAATGACCCTCGTGAATTCGAAATTTTGTTTTCGAAATATCTTCAGTCTTCATTCTAATTTGATGATATCCTTAACGAAGATCCAACTTGGTAAAATAAATTGCGCCATGTAATTCATCCAATAATTCATCAATCATAGGAATGAGATATTTATCTTTAATGGTGAGATTATTGAACTCCCTATAAGCTGGACACATGCGCCATGATCCATCCTTCTTGTGCACCAATACTACTCGAGCAGAGGAAGAACTTTGACTAGGTTGAATTATACTAGCCCATAACATTTCTGCAATCATACGTTCAACTTCGCTCTTTTGGACATAAGGATATCTATAAGGCCTGATGTTTGGAGGAACACTTCATGGAATCAAATGAATAGCTTGATCATGATCACGAATAGGTGGGAGTCCTTTGGGAGTTTCAAACACCTTGGAATGATCGTCCAAGACTTTTTGGAGATTTGGAGAAATAGATGATTTTGATGTTGGAACTTCTAGTGAGCATAATTGTGCAATTACGCCTCATTGTTATTTCTTTAGAATATTTGTCATGACATTAGAGCTTATTATCTTTCCCGGATTCCCTGCGATAACCCATAATTCGACTTCCTTTCCTTATAAAAAAAAAATTCAAGAAAATTTCTTGAAAATTAAAAGCTACCATCCCCAAAGATTGTAACCATTGTACTCCAAGTACAACATCAGCACCTCCCATAGGAATGGAGAGCATTGGACTATTCAATACATATTCCCCCATGTTTAGCTTGATATTATGGCATTTTCCAAAGCAATTTATAGTTCCTCCTTTTGCAACCATCACTTGACATTCTAGTGCTGGGTATAGGAAATAATTCAATTCCTTGGCTACCTTATAATGAATAAAATTATGGGTACTACCTGAATCAATCAACACTATTACCTTTTTCTTCTTGATATGTCCTTCTATCTTGAGAGTTTGAGGAGTGGTAATTCCTGCCAATGCATTACAGGATATGGTCGGACTCATTTCTTCCTCTTCTAGGGTTGGTTCCTAGTGTATATCCTCTTCTTTTGAAGATGCTTGTTCATTTTCTTCTTCCTGTTCACAATCTATGTAAAATAATTTCTTCTCAACACACTTATGACCTTTAGTTTATTTTCTATCACAACTATAGCAAAGCCCTTTTTCTCTTTTTTCTTCAATTTGTTGTGGTGTCAACCTTGTAGGTTGTGGAAGTCTAAGAGTAGCAACACTTCCATCTTTATATATGTCAGTGGTAGGATTCCTTGTTGCCATAATTTTAGATTCAATTTTCTTGCCAACCTGAATGCCTTTTCCAATGAATCAGGTTCCCAAACATGAACTTCATGTTGGATGTTATCCTTTAAAGTCCCTATGAAGACATCAATCCTGTGTTCCTCTGGAATATCAGTTACCATTATATACAATTTTTGGAAGTCCTCGATGTGCTCCGCCACTAAACCCTTTTAATTTGAGATTTATCAATTGGCTAAAGAAGGAGTTGCTTTTTGTATCCTCATAATGTGCATCATTTCCTCTGTAAAAATTGACCAAGTGACAATTTTTTTACAGGAGCAAAGCCATCGATACCATACAAATGTATTTTGTTCTAAATGTAAATTTGCAATGTGTACCTTTTGTGTGTTTTGCACATTATTGAGATCAAAATATTGCTCCATCTGTAGTATCCATGTTACGGGATCCTTGCCATAAAACTTCCTGATATCCATCTTTGGAATATGGTGGTGCTTCCATCCCACATTAGAGTTTATGAAATCACGATTAAAAATTATTTTGTTCTCATCATGAGTTTCCTCTACTATCTTTTTGCCATTAGGAAACATTTCTTGTATCAGCGTTGCCAAACCTTCGATGTCTACTTTTATATCATTCTTCATGTTTTCCATTTTAGCTTCCATGCCCACTTCCATGCCTTCCATATTAGCTTCCAAACCATTCATCTTAGCTTCCACACCTTTCTTCAAACCATCCATCTTATTTTCCACGCCTTTCTTCAAACTTCCATTTCATTTTTTATTTCTCTTTGCGATAGCAATATTTGGTGCACTTGCCCTTGTAATTTTGATATCTCATGTTGTGTTTCTTCATCTTCATGAGTCATAGTAGAGCCTTCTGAAGGCTTAATGGGTGTTGAATTATTTTTAGGGGGGATTTTAGAACCCAATACTAATATCTATTCTTCAATATTCCCTTGGAATAAATTCAAACCAATTTTTTTTCAAACGAGACTTATGTAATTTGAAAAAATACACACTTTTTTTTGCTTTTGAGGAGCTCGATATTGAAACTGAATTATATTTGTGATGTAGGATCTTCAATATCTAAAATTCGGCCCTGAAGTATCCCTCTAAATTATCTTTCGAATGCCACAGGACTAACCTAATTTGGATTCTTCAAGGCAAAGTTATTCCCAATCTCCCACGATGACCTAATTATGGACTGGTTCAATAGAGCTAATTTGTACAACTTACCACGTATCATTGTTTCATCCTTTGGCTCTAAAATTGATATACTAAAAACTACAGTTCGTTTACTTGCAGCCACTTTTCACAGAACCTCAATCTGACTCTCAGAGAGAGAGTTATGACGTTTTTCCGATGGTCACCTCTTTGAGATGAAATTCAGGAGCTTGAAAAAATCCTCATTTCCACAGATCATATCTCCAAAAATATTGTGAACCAAGATATGAAATGTTTACAGGAGGTTCTTCAGGATCTCGGCTTCGCTATGAGAAAATTTCAACTTATTAAACCTCGTATAAAAAGATTTATAGCAAAAATTTTGCGATGACCTGTTTAGGTTAAATTTAGGAGCCTACAAGAAGCCCTAAATTGAACAGATCATATCTCTGAAAATATTATGAACCAAGCTCCGAAATTTTGTGATGATGTTCCTCGAGATTTCGGATTCGCACTCTTAAAATTTCAGCTTCTGAAACTTCGTAGAAAAAAATTTATAGCAAAAATTCCACGATGACCTATTTGGAGCAGCAAAACCCTAGAATCCAAAGCTCTGATACCAAATGTTATGAAACTAGCTCCAAAAATAGAAGAAAAGAGAGATCAATGCCTTAGAAATCAGCCACTTCGAGGGGGAAACCTCCAATACATGACATAAATAAACCATTCTTGGATGATGCAAATGACCAAAACCTCCTTCTGTATATAGGAGTCCATGGGCCCACAATATAATCCTAGCCGACCTAACATTAACAATGTAAGGGCACAATAATAACAATATTGGGGTTATAGGGGTACAACAATAGCAATAAGGGGGCTAAACTAATAACAATAAGGGACTAAACTAGTAATATAGGGACCTAACAGTGGGGCCCAAGGTGAGGAAGCTCACCAAGCATATAAGGAAGGGGATGGCAACCTTAGAAGGCATATTTTGATTATTATTTTTTTATGGTCTGTATGACTTGTTGCTCTCTTCAGCTGTTTAGTGGAGACTGCAATGTTGTTTAGCACAAGGGCGTTCCCGATCAGGAATCCCACCCTAATCCTCGAGGGACTTCGAGTGCCCACTCAGGAGAGGTGATTGAGTTGCATTTCCACATCCCGGCATCAAGCCAAAGCTTCAGTCTTATTATACAACACAGTTTCTTCAGATTTGTGTTGTGTTGCAGGGAAAAAGTTGTGGAGGGTTTTTAAGGCCATTTTCTGAGCTTGAGTTTCAGTGGAGAGGTAGAATTTCCATTGGGATTCTAGAAAGGAAGGTCTTTAGGCATTATTTCATCATTTGGCACCAAGCCAAGCTACCACCATCACCTACAGCGCAGTTCCAGTCCATGACTGCGTTATCTTAGAGATCTGTTGCAGGGGTGGTTTCAGTGCATGATTTGGGGAGCTAGATCTCTAGTGGAGGGATCAACCTTTCACCCAGAGAGTCTATTGGAGGAGAGCTATATATTTCTATATCAGCTTCAGCTATATCTTCCCAGCTATTGTGCTGCAGTGAATCTTCAGCCTAGGGTTGCAATTCACTTTTGTATTTTGGTGTAATTTCCTGAAACCCTCTTAGGTTGTCTTGGAAGGTTGTTATAGAGCCTAGATATTTATCTTCAGTATCTCTTGAGGCATTATCAGCCACTTTATGTCATTTTATTTTCATATGTTCTATATGTTTTCATCATGACTACGCTATAGCAGCTCTCCGACATTTTTTATAGCAGCAACATCTCACTTTTGAGAGTGCTTAATCATTGGAGGCTTGTTTGCTCCTATTGTATGATTTGTGCCCTGATGTATTATGTTTATTTGCTACTGATATGATTGATGAAATGGTTCCATATTGGTCTCCATTATTGAAGTAATTATTTTCACTGTTTTTTCCATTATTGTGTTCAATATTGTTGCTTTCCCTATTTGGAAATATTATAGTGAGAAGCCCCGGGCCACAAATATGGCCTTGTATTTCTCAACACTCCCATCAGTAGCTTGCTTTACCTTGTAGATCCATCTCAAACCTACCACTAATTTATCAACCGGCCTTAGAACAATTTCCCAAGCATTTTTTTTTACAATGGAGTCATACTCCTCCACCATTGCATCTACCCATGTGGGCCCCTGCACTGCTTCCTGAAAGGAAGATGGTTCAGTCAAGATAAATTTTCTCATGGGAGCCATGTATCCAGTAAATCGGTCAAGAAATTGTCTTTGTCAGCATTTTGAAGTAGGAACTCCTACATTCTGTGCAGCATCAAGTCTCATCCTATCAGCTTCTGTGGCACGCCTTCTTCCAGTTCTGATGGTTGGCTCTGCGTGAGTGGACTCCTCCACTCCATGAACCTCCTCCTCTAGTTGATCCACATCTAGAGACTCATATTTGGGAACCAGAAATTCCTCCTCCGCATGCAAGTCCAGCTCCCTCTCAAGCGAAAACCGCATGGATTTCCCCTCATCAAATTTTATATCCTGTCGCACCACAGTCATTTGACTTTTTGGAAAATACACACAATAATTATGGGGTGTTTCTGTGTACCTCACAAAAATCCCAACTTCAGCAGTAGGCTCTAGCTTCTTCCTGGCGTCCTTGGTCACATGCACATAAACAGATGAGCCAAAAATATTAAAGTGTGAAACATCTGGTTTCTTACCAGTGAAAGCTTCTTCAAGTGTACTCATGCCAAGTACTCTATGAGGACAATTGTTTTGCACATAAACCAGAGTGTTGCATGCTTCCACCCACAAATGCATTGGTAGGCCCTGATCATGCAACATTTCTCGTGCTGCACCCATGAGCGTTTTGTTCTTCCTCTATGTGACCCCATTTTTCTGTGGTTTATGAGGGGCTATGAGTTCTCTTTGAATTCCTTCTTTGCTGCAGAAGTTATTGAATTCATTAGAGATGTATTCTCCACCATTATCACTCCTAAGATCCTTCACTTGTTTCCCCAATTCTTTCTCCACTAATGCCTTAAAATGACAAAACTTTGAGAATGTTTGATCCTTCTTTTGCATGAAAAAGACCCAGCATTTACGAGAAAATTCATCAACAAAAATAACATAGTACTTATGTTTTGATGTTGAAGCAATCGAGAATGGTCCACACACATCTGTGTGAACTCTCTCAAGGATCCCCGAAGCATGGTTTTCCTTCTCATGAAAGGTGGACTTTACATACTTCCCCATGGTGCAACCCTTTCACTAATATAACTAAGCAATTGTTCCCATTGGAATTCCAGTAGATATTTGTTGCATGACTTCCAAGGCTCCTCGATGAAGATGGACCAATCGCCTGTGCCATAATTCGCCCTCATCCCGGCTCACCACTTTTTCCACCTTGTCCATCATGGAAATGTAGCCATATACCTCTAGATTGTAGAGATTCTTAACTCAAATCCCTATCCTCTTGGCTTGACCCATTGTTTTATGTCGCAGGAAAGCTTTTCCATCATTGAAAACAACGTCATAGCCTCTGTCCTCCAACATTGCGACTGAGACCAAATTTTTCTTCAGACCTGGAACATGCATAACATATTTCAATTGAAATGGTTTACCTGACTCCCTCTGAAAGGTAATGGTACCAATGTCAATCTCACTATACCGTCCGTCGTCGCCCGTCTCTATATGCATCTGGAGATATTTCTCCTCCAAGTCACTAAAAATCTCCTTATCTCCCGTCATGTGAAAGGAAGCGCCATTATCCAAATACCACACTGATCCCAATGCACTTGACACCTTACATGGGATAAAAGAGAAGTCAAGATCAAATTGTGAGGCAAGGGCCTCACCACCTGTAGCTCCAGTAGCCTTCTTTTTCTTCTTCTTTTTTAGACATTTAATAGCAATCTGCCCATGTTCATGACAGTGAAAACACTTCACCTTGGACATATCCAACTTCTTGCCTTTAGACTCAAATTTAGAATGGAATTTCTTCCCCTTCCCCTTATTCACCTTGGAAGCCAAAGCATAATCCTTTTCATCAACATGCTTTGATGAAGAGTCATCTCTGGTGCTCTGCTTGAACTCCTCCTACACCAGATCTGACCACAGTCGTACCCAATGCGGCAGTTTTTCCCGTCCGTTTATAGAGTCTTCATAACTGTGCCAACTCTTAGGAAGTCCCAAGAGAGCCAAGCAAAACAAATCATCATCAGCAACAGTTATTCCCACACTCCCCAATTCATCCTGACATTGGACAAACTTTGTGAGATAATTTGCAATGTTGTCACCCTTTTCCATCTTGATCTTTCTGATTTTATCTTTGAGCACCATTTTCCTATGGTAATTGCTGCTTTGGAATAGATCTATTAAAGCCTTCCACATAGCATATGGTGTGGCTTTCCCATGGAGGCTTAAGACAGTGTGGTCTCATACTCCCTCCAACAGAATCCTCCTCGCCTTTTCCACTTTCTTTCACCATGAATCAATATTTGCAACATTTGTCTTAGGAACATCTTTTTAAATAAATTCCTTCAAGAAATTGTCTTCGAGTACTTCCTCCATCCTATCCTTCCAAGAAATGTAGATCAAGCTACCCTCAAGTGCATACTCTAACCTCAAGCCATTGAAATCCATTTTATCTTGAATCAACTGTAGCACCAAGAAAGTCCTTCTGCAAATTTGAATTCTTTCCACCAACAAACTCAACTCCTACTTCAAAATTGCAATTTCTTGTGCTCTTATACCGTGTAGAAATTTAATACAAAATACATGTATTTCCTGGATTTTGCTGATATAACAATAATATGCTACTGTTAAATACAGAATCGCTTCTACAAATCTTTGTGGAATTTGAAACACAATTGCCAATCACAATATCATGAAGAAAGATAAATCACACATAACACAAATAATTTACCCTGGGAAAGCATATAGATAAAAACCCACTATCTTCTTTTATGTATTATATCATGGATCATGAAACAATTATATACAAAGCTCTAATCCAAGAGCTCTCAGTACATGAACTAACTGTCTCACACTGCCATACAAAATTTGGCAAGTTCATTAGCCAATTTACTGTCTACAGACAACCTACCTCCACTGCGCAATCCCAACTGATAGAAATCCTTGAATGAATGTGATCCAGCCTTCCTTGACTGTGCAATCCTCATGAGCACATCCAATGTGTGTGTGGTTGCATGTGTGCAACCGAATAATGTCACAAATGATAGTCATCTTCCTTTCACCTGGAACTCAATTGGGTCTCCACTGGATCTGACATGCATGCAGTTAATAGTAGTAAATCTTCAGTTGCATGTGAGACCACTGATTGTGAATTAATTAATAATTAATTCACTTGATCTCTCACTAGTGTATCTTCAGTTACAACTAGCACAATTGAGTTTAACTCACTTAATGGAGTTAAACTACTTTACAACTTTCATAACTGCACTTCCATCTCTGTTACAACTTCAAATCACTCAGTTACAACTAAGTCCACTTGCATGTCCCACCAACCAACCTCTTAACTCGAAATTCCTTTAGCTAATTGATTTTCCACTTCAGTTAACTATTTCAAACTGCTCATTGAGAATAGATTATTGTTTATTGTCCAACTAATATTAAGGGATAATAATAGTCAACACGCATCTATAAATAGACATGCAATCTATAAATATAACTTGCACATACATCTATAAATAGACATGCATCTATAAATATAATTTTCTCATGCATCTATAAATAGACATCCACCTAAAAATAGACTGAGGCTCCATCGTAGTGTAGGTGATTAATTTTCAATAGGATCTTCTTGTTGAATCTCAACACCTTACTTCCAGGAGATAATAAAGAAAGTATATGTGGGGAAGCCTTTTTCCAAGAGAAACTCAAGGGAGAGAAAATTCAATTCAGCGGAGGACAACATAATTCATTTCGAAAAATATATTCTTTTCCAAACTTAGAAAATGACACTTACCAGTAACAATAGTCCTCATTTTCTGTTCCATTTGCGACAAGAAAACTTTTGTTAGCTTGTTGTGCATGTCTGACATTTTATCCATCTAATTCAAGAAGGATGACATAATCAAGCCAAAACTAAAAACAACAAATAAAAGATGCAGCATAATAAAGAAAGGTTAAAACAAACACACACAAAAAAAAACAAAAAAGAAGAAGTAAAAAGTAATCAATTTCATATTTGGATGGATCATGTAGCAGGATCAACAAAAGGTTTCAGGTGAGCTCCTTTTGCAGGGTATGAAAACAACCGTCCATCATCATCTTTTAGAAGATATGAGTTACTCCCTAATACAACAACTATTGTATAAGGGCCAATCCAAAGTTTTTGAAACTTAGTATGCTTGCCTTTTTTGGCATGAGCTGCATTCCATAGTAAAACCCCTTGCCCTTCTTCAAAAGTAGTGACTTTAGCTATTTTATCAAAATACTTTTTGACAACTTTTTGTCTTTTTTCAATTTTTTCTAAGGCCTGATTTATTTGTTCATATAGAACCAGAAGGGTATGATATCTATTAGTTAAATCAGATTCCTTGAATTCTTCATTTTGAAAATCCAATCTAAAAGATGTTATTTGTAGCTCAATTGGAATCACAACCTCCTGACCATATACCAGCTGAAAAGGTGTCGTTTCAATAATGACCTTTGTGGTTGTTCTATCTGCCCAGAGGGCATATGACAACAAAGCGTGCCATTGCCTTGGCTTATCATGAATGTTATTTTTTCAAAATTTTGATTAATTGTTTATTCGTAGACTCTGTGAGTCCATTCCCTTGTGGATAATAGGAGGATGAAAAATAATGTTTAATATTATATTTTTTGCAAAGAAGAGAAAATTCATTTGATATGAAGGCGGTTTCATTATTTTTTGAGATTCAATAAGAAAATTTCAGCACACGCGCCTAGTGCATTAAGCACCTACACTAGGGTGGGGCCCACAGTGTTATTTTTGGTGCATGTCTATTTTAGTTATCCCTTAATTAAGATGGTCAATAAATTGTAATCTATTCTCAATAATAACTTGTAATAGCTAACTGAGAGTGATAAACTCAGATAGCTAGTGGATTTCGAGTTAGAGGTAGTTGGTGAGGCATGCAGATTAATTCTAGTTGTAACATAGTTCGAAGTGCAATGGTGCATAGTTAATGCAGGTTGTAATCAGTTTAACTCAATTAAGTGAGTTAAAATAAGTTGTGCTAGTTGTAATTGCTTGATACACTAGTGAGAGATCAAGTGAATTAAATATTAATTAATTCACAATCAGTGATCTCACATGCAACTAAGGATTTACTATTATTAGCTGCATGCATGTCAGATCCAGTGGAGACCCAGTTGAGATCTAGGTGAAAGGGAAGTTGACTATCAGTTGTAGGATTATTGGGTTGCGCACATGCAACCAAACACCCATTGGAGTGCCCATGATAATTGCACAGTCAAGGAAGGCCATAATTCCTATATTTTAGGTATTGCATTCATCAAGGATTGCGGAAGCAAGGCAGGCTGTCTAGAGGCAATAAATTGGCTAAATTTTGGTCAGTTTTTGTATGACAGTGTGAGACAATTAGTTGAGTATTGGAGGTCTTTTGTGAGAAGATTTTTTATGTAATTTTTTCATGATCCATGCTAAATACACAATAGAAGATAGTGTGGGTTTTAGGAGCGATCTTTCCCGAGGAAATTATTTGTTTTGTGGTTTGATTTGATTCTTCTTTACTTCATGTGATTGGCGATTGTGTTTTTAATTCCACAAAATATTTGTAGAAGCGATTCAGTATTTAAATTTAGTACATTGTTAGATCAGGTGAATCCAAGATATACATGCATTTTGTATAATTTCTACATGGTATCAGAGCACATGAAATCACAATTGTGAAGTGTGAAGGAGGGGTTGAGTTTGTGACTGGATAGAATTCGAATTTACAGAAAGACTTTCTTGGTGCTACAGCTGATTCAAGATCGAAATGGCTTTCAATGGCTTGAGGTTGGAGTATGCACTCAAGGGAAACTCAAACTATATTGCTTGGAAGGACAGGATGGAGGTAGTACTTGAAGATAATGGCTTCAAGGAATTCATTGACAATGATGTTCCTAAACTTGTTGTGACAGATGCTGCAATATTGATGCATGGAAAAAGAAAGTGTAAAAGGCGAGGAGGATCCTGTTGGAGGGAGTACAAGACCACATTATCTCAAGCCTCCATGGGAAATCCACACCATATGCAATGTGGAAGGCTTTGACGGATCTATTCCAAAGCATCAATGACCATAGGAAATTGGCGCTCAAAGATAAACTCGGGAAGATCAAGATGGAAAAGGGTGACTCCATACCAAAATATATAACAAAGTTGAGAGTGCAAGCTTCTGTGATCCATAATATTCTAATTATAAATCTTCTGGGAAATCACATAAGGAATTTTTGGAACCGACGCGTTTCGAACTACCAACTGTAGTTCATCATCAGGATAATGAGGATTAGTTGATCTGACAAACACATTTATACCAGGAGGAGAGAAGCAACGGTCACACCCCAAAGAGTTAAACAACGGTCAAAAATAAGAAAAATTATAAAATAATAAAAATATAACTAACCATCCTAAAAAATTATTTTAATAACGGTCAAAAATAAAATTATAAATAAAAATTATAAAATCAACCCTAAAAACTAAATTACCTCCCCCAACAGAAACAAAAAAAATAGGTTAAAAAAAATAAATAAATAAATAATTCAAGTCAAAGTCATACTTTATAAATAAGACTAATAAAATAAAATAAAATACAATAAAATAAATTAATAAATAAATGAATAAATTAAAATATAACAAAAAGTAAAAATAAATTATTTGTATTTTATTCTAATAAATAAATAAATTAACATACGTACACCAATAAATAGAATAATAAAATAACAAAATAACAATAAAAAGACCAAATCATAAAAATAAAAATAAAACCAAAGAATAAAATGACCCAGTAAAAAATAAAATAAAAGAATTCAAGTCAAATTCATAAACTAAAAATAAATCATTTATAACTAAATAAAATAAATTAATACATGAAAAAAAAAGTATTTTATTTTAATAAATAAATAATTAAATACTAAAATAAAATAAAATAATAGAATAACAACCAAAGAATAAAATGACCCAATAAAAAGTTAAAATAAAACCAAAGAATTCAAGTCAAAGTCATAAACTAAAAATAAATAATTTATAAATAAATACAAATAATAAAATAAAATCGAAAAATAAAATAAAATAATACATGAATGAATTAAAATAAAAATAAATAATTTGTATTTTATTTTAATAAATAAATAATTAAATACTAGAATAAAATAAAATAATAGAATAACAACCAAAGAATAAAAGGAACCTTACAGGGAGTGAAGAGATGGAGTCCAACAACTACTAACTTTCCATCCATCATCCCTGTTCAACGTGCGGGACCTCTTCTCAATCTCAATCGCCTCCCTAAATTTCCGGTGATGGAAATGGTCAACCCTAGCAAGGATTCTAGCCTCCTCCATACAAATGTGATGCTTCGTCTTTTCTGCATGCTCAGCTAACGCAGAGGACTTTGTTCTGCCATGCCTAATATCCGCAGCATGTTCCTGAAACCTTTTATTAATCGATCAATCAGTTTCACCAATGTAGGGAGTCCCGCAAGAGCACGAAATCAAATAAACACCTTTCACGCTTTTAGGGTCCAACTGGTCCTTAACCGATTTAAGGGAGCCCTGAATGGTGTTTAAAGGTTTAAAAGAAGAAGAGATCTTATGCTTCCTTAAAATCCGAGCGATCTTGTCAGTAGTACGTTGAATAAAAGGTAAATGAACTTTGCCAATAGCATCACCACTATTCTTATTCAGTCTAGGACATTTGCTCGCATTCATGAAAGCCTTCAAACCCTGACTTCTACTATAACCGTTTTCTTTGAAGACTTTAAGGAGATGGGATTTCTCTTCATCTAAATGATCATTATCAGAAATTTTAAGAGCTCTTGTAGCTAAAGTATTCAAAACTCCAAGTTTCTGAGCAGGAAAATCATGAGAATCAGAATGCAGATACTGCTCTGTGTGCATCTTTTTCCGAAAAACACGGTGTGAGAACGAGCCATTATTATTTCTAGAGACTAGAACATCAAGGAAAGGAAGGTTCCCATCAGTTTCAGATTCCATCGTGAACTTGATAGAGTCAGATTGACTATTCAAATGCTGATGGAAAGCCTCTAATTCTAGACGACCATGAGACCAATTGACGAACGTGTCATCAACAAACCACTTCCAAACCTTGGGTTTTAAAGGAGCAGTCGCCAAAGCTCTAGATTCAAAATCTTCCATAAAAAGGTTGGCCACCACCAGTGAGAGCGGGGAACCCATGGCTACACCACAGGTTTGCTCATAAAATTCCCCTTCAAAACTAAAAAAGGTAGACATGAGGCAAATTTCCACCAAATTAGCAGTATCAGGATCAGTGATACGCCTGATAACACCTACTGCCTCCATGATAGGAATGTTCGTATAGACAGAAACAACATCAAAACTAACCATAGAGTCATTAGGTTCGCAAACCCAGCTTTTTCAAATGTCAGGATGAACTGGGGAGCATCGGTATAACTATAGTTGATGATGATTTGGTGAGCTTGGCTCTCCTAGGACTTCCCAATAGTTGGCAGAGTTATCAAGACTCTGTCAATGGAAGGGAAAATTTTCCAAATTGGGGACAATTGTGGTCGGATTTGGTGCAGGAGGAGTTCAGACGAAACACCGGAGATGGATCTTCATCTAAGAATGAAGATGAAGAAGATTTTTCTTTTGTTGCTAAGGCGAAGAAGGGGAAGGGGAAGAAATTCCATTCCAAATATGAGTCCAAGAATGGAAAGAAGTAGGACATGTCCAAGGTGAAGTGTTTTCACTGTCACGAGCATGGGCATTTTTCTACTACCTGTCCACAAAAGAAGAAGAACAAGAAGGTTGGAGGATCTGCAGTTGGTGAGGCTTTGGCCTCGCAATTTGAGCTTGACTTCTCATTGATCTCATGCATGGTGTCGAGTGCATTGGGATCTATGTGGTATTTGGATAGTGGCGCTTCCTTTCACATGACGGGAAACATGGAAATTTTTAGTGACTTGGAGGGGAAGGATATCCAAATGCATACTGAAATGGGTGGTGATAGGAAGTACAATGCTATCAGGATTGGTACCATTACCTTCCATAGGTATTCAGGTAAACCCTTTTAATTAAAATATGTAATGCATGTACCAGGTTTGAGGAAAAATTTAATCTCAGTTGCAATGTTGGAGGATAGAGGCTATGATGTTGTTTCTAGTGAAGCAAAAGCTTTCCTGCGACAGAAAACAACAAGACAAGCCAGGGGATAGGGAATCGAGTTAAGAATCTATACAAGTTGGAGGTAGGTGGTTGTGCAACAATGATGGGCAAGATAGATAAAGTGGTGAGCTGGGATGAGGGTGAATTATGGCATAGGAGATTGGGCCATCTTCACCATGGAGCCTTGAAAGTCATGCAGCATATTTATATTGGTCTTCCCAAGGGCACACTTACGCAATCAGACACATGCAAGGGATGTACTATGGGAAAATATGTAAAGGCCACCTTTCATGAGAAGCAAAACTGAGCTTCGAGGATCCTTGAGAGATTTCACACAGACGTGTGTGGACCATTATCTGTTGCTTCGACATCAAAACACAAGTACCATGTAATATTTGTTGATGAATTTTCTCCTAAGTGTTGGATATTCTTCATGCAGAAGAAATATCAGTCATTATCTAAGTTTCTTGAGTTTAAGGAAATGGTGGAGAAATATTCGGGGAAGCAAGTGAAGGCTCTTAGCAGCAATAATGGTGGATAAAACATATCTAAAGAATTCAAGAACTTTTGCAAAAAATAAGGAATTCGAAGAGAACTGGTAGTGCCTCATAACCCACAGCAGAATGGGGTCGCGGAAAGAAAGAACAGAATTATTGTGGGTGCAACAAGAGAGATGTTGCATGATCAAGGCCTACCAATGCATCTGTGGGCGGAAGAATGCATCACTGCAGTATTTGTGAAAAATCGTTGTCCTCATAGGATACTTGGAATGAATACACTTGAAGAGGATCTCACTGGTAAGAAACCTGACGATTCACACTTTAATATTTTTGGATCATATGTTTATGTGCATGTGACCAAGGATGCCAGGAAGAAGCTGGAACCTACAACTGAGATCGGGATTTTTTTGGGTACACTGAAATGCCCCATAATTATCATGTGTATTTTCCAAACAGAAGAATGATTTTCGTGTGACGGGATATAAAATTTGATGAGGAGAAAGCCATGTGGTTTTCCCTTGAGAGGGAGCTGGACTTTCATGCCGAGGAGGAACTGTTGGTTCCCAAGGATGAGCCTCAACATGTGGATTAGCCACATGTGAAGGATAATGGAGTGGAGGAAAACACTCATGCAGATCCATCCATCAGAAATGGTAGAAGGCGCACCACATAAGCTAATAGATTGAGACTTGATGCCGCAGAGAATGTAGGAGCCCCTACTTCACAGTGCAGACAGAGATAGTCTCCTGACTGATTTACTGGATACATGGCTCTTATGAGGAAATGTATTGTGACTAAACCATCTTCCTTTCAGGAAGCAGTGCAGCAACCAACTTGGGTTGATGCAATGGTGGAGGAGTATGACTCCATTGTCAAGAACAGTGAATGGGAGATTGTCGCAAAACCAATCAACAAATCAATGGTTGGATCGAGATGGATATACAAGGTAAAGCAAGTTGTTGATGGGAGTGTGGAGAAATACAAGACCAGATTTGTGTCCCGGGGATTCTCACAGATTGAGGGGATATATTATGATGATAATTTTGCACCTGTTACAAGGTACTCTTCCATAAGATCCATCCTTGCACTCTCAGCGCAAATGGGTTGGCTCATTCATCAGATGGATGTGAAAACTGCATTTCTCAATGGGATAATTGAGGAAAAGGTGTACATAGAGTAGCCTGAAGGTTTCAAGATCTTCAAAAGTGATTCGCATGTGTGCCGACTCAAAAGAGCACTGTATGGGATTAAGAAAGCACCCCGTGATTGGTACACTCAGATAGATATCTATTTCACTGGACTGGGCTTCACCAAAAGTGAAGAAGATGCAAACCTGTACTAGATTGTGGTTGAGGGTAAGCTATTGATTATTTTTCTTTATGTTGATGATATAATTTTGACAGGTGATGAGCAGCTGATACACTCATGCAAGGAGGATCTTGCAAGGTAGTTCTAAATCAAGGACATGGGACTCCTTCATTATTTCCTTGGATTGGAAATATGGCAGCGGGATGGTGAAATTTTTGTGTCTCAAGGAAAGTATGCAAAGGAGATACTGGGTAAGTTTCACATGGAGAGCTCCAAACCCATGGATACTCCTCTTCTAGGAAATTGGAGGAAAGAGAATGCTACTTCTGGAGAGGTAGTGGATGCTACTGTCTACAGGCAGTTAGTTGGTTCACTGATGTATCTAGTGAACAACATACCAGACATTTGCTACGTAGTTAACCATCTGAGTCAAGCTATGGTTAAGCCTACCAAGCTCTTTTGGAAGGCGGGGAAGCATGCCTTGAGATACCTGAGGGGCACATCAGAGTATGGTCTATGGTACAGACATACAGAGGTAGTGAAGCTTCAAGGCTTCACGGATGCAGATTGGGTGGGCAGTCCATCAGATAGAAAGAGCACATCATGAGGGATCTTCAGCATAGGATCGATAGCAATTTCCTGGTACAATAGGAAACAACGATATGTGGCACTCAGTTCAGCAGAAGCAGAATACATGGCAGCAAGTCAAGCTGCATGTGAGGCTATCTGGATGAGAAAGATTTTGGTTGGTTTGTTTGGTTCTCTGATGGATCTGATAATGATTCATTGTGATAATTAGAGTTGCATTAAAATATCGATTAATCCTGTGTTTAATGATAGGTCCAAGCATATATATATCGGGTACCATCATCTTGTATATTGTGTGCAGAGAAGGATAATGTCGCTTCAGTACATTTCCACGGAAGATCGGGATCCAGATATTCTAACGGAGGCGCTCACCAGGAGAAAATTCGAATACCATAAATACAGGATCAGGGTGAAGGATAATCCCTTTCTTGTTGAGAGGGAGTGTTGAGATTCAACAAGAAAATTTCATCACTGACGCCTAGTGCATTAAGCACCTACACTAGGGTGGGGCCCACAGTGCTATTTTTGGTGCATATCTATTTTATTTATCCCTGAATTAAGATGGACAATAAACAGTAATTTATTCTCAATAATAACCTGTAATAGTTAACTGAGAGTGATAAACTAAGTTAGCTAGTGGATTTCGAGTTAGAGGTAGTTGGTGAGGCATGCAGAGTAATTATAGTTGTAACGGAGTTGGAAGTGTAGTGGTGCATTAGTTAATCCAAGTTGTAATCAATTTAACTCAGTTTTGCTAGTTGTAACTGCATGATATACTAGTGAGATATCAAGTGAATTAAATATTAATTAATTCACAATCAGTGATCTCACATGCAACTGAGGATTTACTATTATTAGTTGCATGCATGTCAGATCCAATGGAGACCTAGTTGAGATCTAGGTGAAAGGGAAGTTGACTATCAGTTTTAGGAGTATTGGGTTGCTCACATGCAACCAAACACCCATTGGAGTGACCATGATACTTGCACAATCAAGTAAGGCCATAATTCCTCTATTTTAGGGATTGCATTCATCAGGGATTGCGCAAGAAAGGTAGTATGTCTGGAGGCAGTAAATTGGCTAAATTTTGGTCATTTTTTGTATGACAGTACGAGACAATTAGCTGAGTACTGGAGGGATATTGTGAGAAGAGTTTTGTATGTAATTTTTTCATGATCCATGATGAATATACAATAGAATATAGTGGGGTTTTGAGCAGCAAGCTTTCCCTGGGAAATTATCTGTGTTGTGGTTTGATTTTATTCTTCTTTACTTCATGTGATTGGCGATTGTGTTTTTAATTCCGAAAAATATTTATAGAAGCGATTCAGTATTTAAATTTAGTACATTGTTAGATCGGGTGAATCCAAGATATACATGCATGTTGTATAATTTATACATGGTGTCAAAGCACATGAAATCACAATTGTGAAGTGTGAAGGAGGAGTTGAGTTTGTGACTAGATAGAATTCGAATTTGCAAAAAGAATTTCTTGGTGCTACAGCTGGTTCAAGATCGAAATGGATTTCAATGGCTTGAGGTTGGAGTATGCACTCGACGGCAGCTCAAACTATATTTCTTGGGAGGATGTGATGGAGGCAGTACACGAAGACAATGGCTTGAAGGAATTCATTGAAAATGATGTTCCTAAACCCGCAGTAACAAATGCTGCAAATCTTTATGCATAGCAAAAGAAGGTGTTAAAGGTGTAGTGCTCAACTTAGTGTTCCTAAATTGAGGTCATAAATTATCAACCAGGGTTAGTAAACTGCTGAAGTGAGGTGCACTATATGTGCCTAGGTATCTGTTTCTCACTACGTTGTGTTTAGTGTTTTTATGATGTTTTTGGTTTTGTGGTTTTATGTTAAGAAGGAAAAGAACTAAATGTTGAAAAAGAACAGTTGTTGGTCACACTAAAAACAGAGCAAAACCTATACTAAAGAACAAAAAATGCAAAGTTTGATAATGACTCATAGCAAGAAAATAAATCACAACATGGACTCAATCTCTCATAACATAAAATCATCCAATTCATTCGTTAGAAATATGTTGGAATAGCTTGAGAAAAGGACAAGTTTAGTGCAAATGAGGTTCTCCTAAGTTAAACAACCATCTTACAATATTACAAAGAATCTCATCCATGGCTAAAAGTTTATTGGAACACAATTGGAAAAATATTATTTGTGGCACAATAATATTTCTACTTTGAATTAACTTGTAATGTTAAGGTTAATCCATTCTGCAGCTCCACTTGTCACTACTAAGCCTTATTCAAAAGTTAGAGATTTTTTAGAATAGTCTTTTGGGAAAAAGGCTTGTTTGTGATATTGCAAAAGATTGCAGAACAATCAAGGCCTTAAACTGATATCACCAACTCATTCCTGTCCATATGATGATGCATTAATAGAAGGTCGGAACAAGATCAGTTTGTAAACAATGAAGGCCGTGAATTCTAATTTTGACACACAACTTAAAGAACAATGGATAACACTGAACTAGAATGCAATTGTTCAAGCTTGAAACACAGTGATCATAACTAAACTAAAATGCTTTTAACCTAACTTTGAAATACAGTGCACTGGAACTAAACTAGAATGTCACTAATCTAACTTAAAGTACAGTGAACAGAGTTAAACTAGAATGTCATTATCAAACTTGAAACACAGTGACAGAATTAAACTAGAGTGACATCTACCTCCGGAGTATTTCAACTGAACTAAAATGCAACTAATTCTATGAAATGTTTCAGCTCTGTCTCATTCGGAGTTAGTGGTTTTTTGGAATAATTTATAGAACAGGACTGGCTGCAACATGTTATGTAAATGAGCATGAAAGCATAAAATTCAACAAAACATGACAAAGCTCTAAAACACCACAGCTATGTCTCATCTAGGGTTAGTGATATTTTGGAAGAGTTTATAAGAACAAGACTAGCTGTAACAACTGATGTAATTGAGCACAAAATCATAAAGTTCAGAGAAATGCAACTAACTCCTAAAATACTACAGTTATATCCCATCCAATGTTAGTGGTATTTTGGAAGATTTTGTAAGGATAAGACTAACTGTGGCATCCACTGCAAGTATAAAAACACAAAGTTCAAAAAATTGATTAAACTAAGAATGAAACAAGGCTAAGTTACTTATCTAAACCATATGAACAAAGCTTCTCAGGTAGCAGGGGCCCTCTACCACCAGATTAGCACGCAAATCTACTCAAGATTGACTCAGCTCTTGCAATAAAGTGATGCTTCTTTCATTAAAGGATAAATTCTTCAAAACAGAGTATTTACGGTCTTCTGAGATCTAGCAATAAAACACAAATCTAGCTAATCTAGCTAATTGTTTCTCGGTCTCCCGAGCCATACTTATAACAAAATTACATAACTGTCTTTGAGATAAAACAAGAATAATTGTCTTTCCCAACTAAAATCAAACTAGGGCTCTGGTGGTGTCCTCGTATTATGATTAAGGACATTTGTACAGCCCTTGTCCTATTAGAATTCTATCTCCCAGTTTTGGTTTCCCACGTGCATAACCACCTGTAGACTCAAGCTCAAACTTCATGGAGAGCAAGAAATGATGGGGGAGTGATGTGGAATATGACCATATGTGTTTTTCCTTGAGGTGACACCTAGAACCTGCGTAAACATGAAGACAGCTGCGGAATAGGCGACTGGCTACAGAATGACTACGTTCTGTAGCCGATTCCAGTCAAAAATTGCTACAATAACAAAATCATGAAAACATAGCAATTTAGTCATTATATACATTCTTAAAGTAATCCTAATCAATCCTATTGATCATTTAAGCCTGTAATTGATGAGGGACAAAGAGAATGAAGTGAAATGTGGTGGAAAAGAAGGACATCTTTGGGGCTCAACAAAAGGCGAGGAGGATCCTGTTGGAGGGAGTACGAGACCCCATTATCTCAAGCCTCCATGGGAAATCCACACCATGTGAAATTTGGAAGACTTTGACAGATCTATTCCAAAGAAAAAACGACCATAGGAAATTGGAGCTCAAAGATAAGCTCAGGAAGATCAAGATGCAAAAGGGAGACTCCATACCAAAATATCTAACAAATTTTGTCCAATGTCAGGATGAACTAGGGAGCATTGGTATAACTATCATTGATGATGATTTGGTGAGCTTGGCTCTCCTATGACTTCCCAAGAGTTGGCACAGTTATGAAGACTTTTTCAATGGAAGAGGAAAATTTCCAGATTGGGAACGACTGTGGTCAGATTTGGTGCAGGAGGATCTCAGATGGAACACCAAATATGGATCTCATCTAAGAATGAAGATGAAGAGGATCGTTTTTTGGCTTCCAAGGCGAAGAACGGGAAGGGGAAGAAATTCCATTCCAAATATGACTCCAAGAATGGAAATACGCAGGAAATATCCAAGGTGAAGTGTTTTCACTGTCATGAGCATGGGCATTTCACTACTAACTGTCCAAAAAAGATGAAGGAAAAGAAGGTTGGAGGATCTGCAGCTGGTGAGGCTTTGGCCTCGTAATTTGAGCTTGACTTCTTCTCTTTGATCGCACGCATGGTCTCAAGTGCATTTGGATCTGTGTGGTATTTTGATAGTGGTGCTTCCTTACACATAACGAGAGACAAGGAAATTTTCAGTGACTTGGAGGAGAAGGAACTCCATATGCATATTGAAATGGGTGATGATAGGCGGTACAATGCTACCGTTGTTGGTACCATTAACTTCCAAAGGTATTCAGGTAAACCCTTTCAATTAAAATATGTAATGCATGTACCGGGTTTGAAGAAAAATTTAGTCTCCGTCACAATGTTGGAGGATAGAGGCTATGATGTTGTTTTTAGTTAAGGAAAAGCTTTCCTACGACACAAAACAACATGGCAAGCCAAGAGGATAGGGATTAGAGTTAAGAATCTTTACAAGCTGGAGGTAGATGGCTACGCAACAATGATGGGCAAGGAAGATCGAATGGTGAGTCGGGATGAGGGCGAATTATGGCACAAGAGATTGTGCCATCTTCACCATGGAGCCTTGAAAGTCATGCAGCAAATTTACATTGGTTTTCCCAGGGGTACACTTGCGCATTCAGACACGTGAAAGGGATGTACGATGGGAAAATATGTAAAGGCCACCTTTCATGAGAAGAAGAACCAAGCTTTGGGGGTCCTTAAGAGAGTTGACACAAACGTGTGTGGACCATTATCTGTTGCTTCGACAACAAAACATAAGTAATATGTAATATTTGTTGATGAATTTTCTCATAAGTGATGGATATTCTTCATGTAGAAGAAATATCAGACATTCTCTAATCTTCTTGAGTTTAAGGCACTGGTGGAGAAAGAGTCGAGGAAGCAAGTGAAGGCTCTTAGGAGAGATAATGGTGGAGAATACATCTCTAACGAATTCAAGAACTTCTGTAGCAAAGAAGGAATACCTGGCTCTTATGAGGAAATGTATTGTGACTGAACCATATTCCTTTCAAGAAGCAGTGTAAGAATCAACTTGGGTTGATGTAATGGTGGAGGAGTATGACTCCATTTTCAAGAACAGTGCATGGGAGATTGTCCCAAGACCAGTCGACAAATCAGTGGTTGGATCGAGATATATCTACAAGGTAAAGCAAGCTGTTGATGGGAGTGTAGAGAAATACAAGGCCAGATTTATGGCCCAAGGATTCTCACAAATCGAGGGGATAGATTATGATGAGACTTTTGCACCTGTTGCAAGTTACTCTTCCATAAGATCCATCCTCTCACTCTCAACACAAATGGGTTGGCGCATTCATCAAATGGATGTTAAAATTGTGTTTCTCAATGGGATCATTGAGGAAGAGGTGTGAATAGAGTAGCTTGAAGGTTTCGAGATCTTCAATAGTGATTTGCATGTGTGTTGACTCAAAAGAGCACTGTATGGGCTGAAGCAAGCACCCCGTGCTTGGTACACTCGGATAGTCAGCTATTTCACTGGACTGGGTTTCACCAAAAGTGAAGCAGATGCAAACCTGTACCAGATTTTGGTTGAGGGTAAGCTATTTATTATTGTTCTTTATGTTGATGATTGAATTTTAACTAGTGATGAGAAGCCGATACACTCATGCAAGGAGGATATTGCAAGGGAGTTCAAAATGAAGGACATGGGACTACTTCATTATTTCCTTGGATTGGAAATATGGCAGCGGGATGGTGAAATTTTTGTGTCTCACGGCAAGTATGCAAAGGAGATACCAGGTAAGTTTCACATGGATAGATGCAAACCAATGGATGCTCCTCTTCCAGGAAATTGGAGGAAAGAGGATGCTACTTCTAGAGAGGTAGTGGATGCTATTGTCTACAAGCAATTTGTTGGTTCACTGATGTATCTAGTGAACACCAGACTATACATTTGCTAGGTAGTTAACCAACTGAGTGAAGTTATGGTTAATCCTACCAATCTCTTTTGGAAGGCGGGGAAGCATGTCTTGAGATACCTAAGGGGCACATTAGAGTATGGTCTATGGTACAGAGGTACAGAGGTAGTGAATCTTTAAGGCTTCACGGATGCAGATTGGGTGGGCATTCCATTAGACAGAAATAGCACATTAGGAGGGATATTCAGCATAGGATCGACAACAGTTTCCTGGTACAGTAGGAAACAACGATCTGTGGAATTCAGTTCAGTGGAAGAGGAATACATGGCAGCAAGTCAAGCTGCATGTGAGGTTATCTGGATGAGAAAGATCTTGGTTGGTTTGTTTGGTTCTCAAATGGATCCGATAGTGATTCATTGTGCTAATCAGAGTTGCATTAAACTCTTGATTAATCTTGTGTTTCATGATAGGTCCAAGAATATAGATATCTGGTACCATCATCTTAGAGATTGTGTGTAGAGAAGGATAATTTTGCTTTAGAACATTCCCACGGAAGAGCATGATGTAGATATTCTGACGAAGTCGCTCACCAGGAGAAAATTTGAATACCAAAGAGATAGGATCGAGGTGAAGGATAATCCCTTTCTTGTTGAGAGGGACTGTTGAGATTTAACAAGAAAATTTCAGCACCCACGCCTAGTGCATTAAGCACCTACACTAGGGTGGGGCCCACAGTGCTATTTTTGGTGCATGTATATTTTAGTTATCCCTTAATTAAGATGGACAATAAACTGTAATCTATTCTCAATAATAACTTGTAATTGTTAACTAAGAGTGATAAACTCAGTTAGCTAGTGGATTTTGAGTTAGAGGTAGTTGGTGAGGCATGCAGAGTAATTCTAGTTGTAATAGAGTTCGAAGTGCAGTGGTGCATTAGTTAGTTCAGGTTGTAATCAATTTAACTCAGTTAAGTAATTTAAACTCATTTGTGCTAGTTGTAACTACTTGATACACTAGTGATATATCAATTGAATTGAATATTAATTAATTCACAATTAGTGATCTCACATGCAACTGAGGATTTACGATTATTAGCTGCATGCATGTCAGATCCAGTGGAGACCTAGTTGAGATCTAGGTGAAAGGGAACTTTACTATCAGTTGTAGGATTATTGGGTTGCCCACATGCAACCAAACACCCATTGAAGTGCCCATGATACTTGCGCAGCCAAGGAAGGCCATAATTTCTATCTTTTAGGGATTGCATTCATCAGGGATTGCGCAAGCAAGGCAGGTTGTCTGGAGGCAATAAATTGGCTAAATTTTGGTCAGTTTTTGTATGACAGTGTGAGACAATTAGATGAGTACTGGAGGGCTCTTGTGAGAAGAGTTTTGTATGTAATTGTTTCATTATCCATGCTAAATATACAATAGAAGATAGTGGGGTTTTAAGCAGGAATCTTTCCCCGGGAAATTATCTGTGTTGTGGTTTGATTTGATTCTTCTTTACTTCATGTGATTGGCGATTGTGTTTTTAATTCCGCAACATATTTGTAGAAGTGATTTAGTATTTAACTTTAGTACATTGTTAGATCAGGTGAATACATGATATACATGCATGTTGTATAATTTCTACATGGTATCAAAGCACATGAAATCACAATTGTGATGTGTGAAGGAGGAGTTGAGTTTGTGACTAGATAGAATTCGGATTTATAGAAAGAATTTCTTGGTGCTACAACTGATTCAAGATCGAAATGGCTTTCAATGGATTGAGGTTGGAGTATGCACTCGAGGTAAAATCAAACTATATTGCTTCGAAGGACAGGATGGAGGGAGTACACGAAGACAATGGCTTGAAGGAATTCATTGACAATGATGTTCCTAAACTCTTTGTGACAGATGCTGCAAATATTGATGCATGGAAAAAGAAATTGTAAAAGGCAAGGAGGATCCTGTTGGAGGGAATACGAGACCACATTATCTGAAGCTTCCATGGGAAATCCACACCATATGCAATGTGGAAGGCTTTGACAGATCTATTCCAAAGTATCAATGACTATAGGAAATTGGTGCTCAAAGATAAACTCGGGAAGATCAAGATGGAAAAGGGCGACTCCATACCAAAATATCTAACAAAGTTTGTCTAATGTCGGGATGAACTGGGGAGTGTCAGTATAACTATAGTTGATGATGATTTAGTGAGCTTGGTTCTCCTAGGACTTCCCAATTTTTGGAACAATTATCAAGACTCTGTCAATGGAAGGGAAAAATTTCTAGATTGGGAACGACTGTGGTCGGTTTTGGTGCAAGAGGAGTTCAGACGGAACACCAGAGATGGATCTTCATCTAAGAATTAGGATGAAGGAAATTTTGCTTTGGTTGCTAAGGCGAAGAAGGGGAAGGGGAAGAATTCCATTCCAAATATGAGTCCAATAATGGCAAGAAGCAGGACATGTCCAAGGTGAAGTGTTTTCACTGTCACAAGCATGGGCATTTTGTTAATAGTTATCCACAAAAGAAGAAGAACAAGAAGGTTGGAGGATCTGTAGCTGGTGAGGCTTTGGCCTCACAATTTGAGCTTGACTTCTCATTGATTGCATGCATGGTGTCGAGTGTATTGGGATATGTGTGGTATTTGGATAGTGGCACTTCCTTTCTGATCTAGGTGGATTAAACAGGTACAAGTACAAAGCCTCAAAAATCAAAGTGTTAGAAAATCTCTCGAACTAGGTACATGTTGTAGATCTCATCATTCAAATTCCAAAGGTGCAAATGACACTCAATTCCGAGTCCATATGAAGGAGTTACGAGCAGTCAAAGTTCAAGGGTTGAATTGGTGATGTGGCAACCTAAGGAGGCAATCATTTTGTTGGAACCCGGCCACCGAATTCCGGGCTAATTTGTGGGACAGTTAATTTTTCTCCTTCGGTCAAAAATCCAGATATTTTGAAATAACCACTTTGTTTTAAATTAACAAAATTAAAAAATAAAATATTATAAATGGGGCCGGCAGCCATGACCCCGTCCGACCCCTCGCACATTACCACTCCAACAAATAACAAAATAGCTATTAAAATGGGGGTCAGAAACAGTCATGACCCCATCGCCAACCACCCAACCATAATATACAGTAACAACGACTCTATTGGGAGGGGTGTGAGTTGTCAACCCCGCCGCCCCCCCATGCGATGACATGTGCCACAATATAAATGGGCCGACCGCCCAAAACAGGTCCACCCCCCCATCAACATCAATGACAGATTTATAAAAAATTCAATGTGGTTGTTCTAAAACCAATTCATATTTTTTATGGAGGGGGCAGAGTTTGACCACCCAACCCCCTCCCTCATATTTGGGATCTCAACCAATTCGCCCAAACGGTCTCTTTGGAAAATTTTCCAAACCAACATTATATAAACCTTAAATTCAAATATACGCCTAGGGCAGACAGGAGTAGGCACGAAAAACGAGGCAGTGGAACCCTGAGCAATGCACAGGAGGGGGCGGAACCATGATTTGAGCCATTTTTCCAGAGGGGTCAGATTTTCACTTTGTCAGATTGGGACAAGTTTTATATGGATTCTGCACTACTCGACACCAAAAATCCAACGGTGTTACCCATTTTGTCATCAGAGTTCTGCAATTTTTGGCCAATTTCAGAATGGGCAGGTATAAGGGTGTAATTCCTCATTTTGTACTTGTACTTTCATTTTTTCCATTTAATGAAAGAAGGGCCTCCCCACTATTTGAGCAGGGCCCGATGACATAGTCCCTCCTGAACGAACTACGATATTAACTATGTGTCTTCATGCATGATGTTAATTTCTTCTTTCTTATTATGTTTATGCCTTTAAAGTTTCTTGTTTTAAGCTACAATTTTCACATGTAATTCTTTAACACATCTCAAACAAAAGCTTTTGGATCAAGTGGTATCAGAGCAGGTGTTTGTAGATGTGAATTACATGCTTATATGCTAACTAGAAATAGGCTAAGAAGAGGTGAAGGGACACTATAGGATTTTGATCCCGAAGCAGGACGTGCACATCAGAGAAGGAACATGAATGAAGAGGAACGAAATTAAGCGGAGCTCAACTTCCGCAAGACCTTCTACACCATGGCAGATCGGGTTGAGAAATTTTTCTCTAGACTTGAGAAGTTAGAGAAAATAGGGGAGCATGTTTCAGAAGGAGAAGCTTCAGCGAATGAAGGTGGCGGAGGAGACCCACCTCCTTCAAGAAATGAAAATCCTTCCTCCTCTTCTCACCCTCATAATAAAAATTCTGGAAATGCATCTAACAAACCTTTATTTAAGTTAGATGTTAAATTTGATCTATCAGTGTATAAAGGTGAAAGTAATGCCGAGAAGCTTAGAAATTGGATTAGGCAGCTTGAACTCTATTGTAGGATTTAGCATATTGTGGAGGATGAGGTAAAGATCTAGTTGGCTTCTCTCAATTTAAAGGCACATCTCTCCTGGTGGGAGAGCAAACCTCAAGGCAACAATAATTTGGGTAACCTTCTTTCCTCCTGGTCAGATTTTATTGTTGCACTTAAAGATAAATTCTATCCCTTAGGTTATAAGTAGAAAGCCTTAATGGAGTGGCAATACCTAAGGAAAGGTAAAGGACAAAACGTGCAAAGCTTTACTGAGGAATTTAGAAAACAAGCACTAAGTTTGAGCATTTCATTAGATTCTCCTGAAGTTGTAACTAGGTACATTGGTTCATTACATAGTTACATTAGACATTCAATGTTAATGTTTGAACCTACTACCATTGACTCGGCCAATGTAAAGTCCATTCATCTTGAGAACAAGGGCAGAAATGATAAGGACGATCATTCAAAGAAACCACCTTTCAAACCTTCAAATGGAAAATTCAAAGGGAAAGGAAAGGAAAAGGAAAAGAAGACGGCATCAGCAAAGAAGAATGTAGGAGAAAATCCTTATTGCACTCACTGCAAAAGGGAAGGTCATGACGACGATCATCGTTGGAATTTGTACCTAGAAAAGAAGCCGAAGAGATATGGAGGAAAGGGTAAGTAGAAGACAGTAGCAACCGCTCAGCAAGACCTTGGATCCGACTCTAGCAATGAGGCATTGATCATAGCAGCAGGCACAAAAGGTACTCATTCTCTTCATGTCAATTCTAAATTGCATGAAAGCACTAGTTCATCAGATTAGCCTCTTCCTAATGAACGAAAGAGAATTGAGATGTTTCATATTAGAGTTGTTATAAATCATGCAAAAGTAGAAACTCTATTTGATTCAGGTTCTCAAGCAAATTTAATCTCAGAATCCTTGGTTAAAAAGTTAGGCTTAGAAGTTAAGCCTCATCTGGAACCTTATCTGCTTGGATGGATACATGACAAAGTAAAACTAAATGTAACCAAGCAATGTAAGGTCAAATTTGTAATTGCTTGTAAACTGGTAGATGAAGTAGAACTGGATGTAATATCATTAGATATATGTGGTATTGTGTTAGGGAGTCCCTATCTTTACGACAAGAAAGAAATTTTATTTCGACATGAAAATAAATACCAAATCAAAAAATATGGGGTAGAGTATATTGTAAGAGCTCATCAAACCAAAATCAGTGCTAGTCTTGTAAGTGCAGGACAGATGAAGAGATTGGTGAATTCCAGCAAAGGGTGTTTTCTCATGGTTGTAAGAGCAAGAGATGAAGAGATATCTAATGCTTTCCGAGGATGTGATCTGGCTCATAAACAGGAATTATGTGATTTTATTTCTAGCTATGATGAGTTGTTTCAGGAACCCAAAGGATTGCCTCCAAAATGAGAGATCCAACATGAGATCCGTTTGCAGCATGATGCTCCATTGCCAAACATTGGTATGTACAGGATGTCATCTATAGAGATGGAGGAAATAAAAAAGTAGGTACAAGAACTGTTGAACTAAGGGGTAATTTGGCCAAGTACTTCTCCCTGCAACTCGTTGATCATGTTAGTACCCAGGAAAGATGGCACATGGAGGATGTGCGTGGATTATCAGGCACTAAACAAAATCACGATGAAAAATCAATACCCTCTCCCTCACATTGATGATTTTTTAGATCAATTAAAGAATGCTATCTATTTCACCAAATTGGATTTTATTAGTGGTTATCACCAGGTCAGAGTTGCAGAGTAGGACATGTGGAAAACCACCTTCAAGACCAAATAGGGGTTGTTTGAATGGATGGTGATGCCATTGTGACTGTGCAACCCTCCAGCCACATTCATGAGGCTCATGAATGATCTTTTTAGGCCTTTCATTGATGAGTTTGTCCTTGTGTATTTAGATGATATTCTTGTCTTTAGTAGGACTTGGAATGAACATGTATGCCATGTTAAGAATGTTTTGATGTATTAAAGAGGGAATAATTGTATGTAAAGTTGTCAAAGTGTGAGTTCGGGAAAACCTCTTTGGTTTACCTTGGTCATATTGTCGGTAATGGTCATTTAAAAATAGGCCCCTCCAAAATTGACGTGATTGTAAAATGACCTAAGCCTACCAATGTAACAGAGGTCCGTAGTTTTCTAGGTGCAGTATAGTACTAGAAAAGGTTCATTTCCATCTTATCTGTTATTGCATCACCCTTACACGCACTCACAAGTATCAAACAAGCCTTTCAGTGGGGAGGAAAGAAGCATAATTCCTTTGAAGCACTGAAAGAGAAAATCAACACCGCACTAGTCTTGGCTTTAACCGATCTCCAGCAGCCTTTTGAGATCGAAATGGATGCCAGTGGGTATGACATGGGAGTTGTACTGTTGCAGCAGAAGAAGTCGATATGTTATCATTCGAAGAATTTTTCCTAGGTTGTAATCAATTACCCCACTTACGACAAGAAACTGTATGCCTTGGTCCAACGTGTGAAAAAGTGGAAACACTACCTGATTGACAAGGAGACCATCATCCATACAGATCATCAACCCTTGCAATACCTTCAGTCAGAGACCAAGCTACAACAATCTCGTTATTTCAGGTGGATGGGCTTTCTACAGCAATTTCATCTGGTAATAAAGGATAAGAAGGGCACTAGTAACAAAGTAGCAGATATGCTCTCTCGCCCTCCTATTGTTGCTTCTATTATTTGCATAATGCGTCATTTTCTTTTGAAAGTTATGCTGAAAAATACAGTAATGATGATGAATTTAAATAAATATATGCAAAACTAACTCATGGTTCATAGGTGGATAGCTATCATTTATAGGAGAAGTTGTTGTATCACCTTGGAAAATTATCCATACCCACAGCAGAGAGGGTACATGTAATTCGAGAGGCACATACCTCTCTTGTGTCTGGTCACTTTGGTGTCGAAAAAACCTTATGTCATTTGCAAAGGTTTTGCTTTTGGCCCCATATGAAAAACATTGTAACCCGTTTTGTAAAGGGATGTGTGATGTGTTTGGTTTCAAAGCCCTCTAATAGAAAACTTGGGCTCTACACACCACTCCCTATTTTGGGTCGTCCATGGGAAAGTGCGTTGATGGAATTTGTAGGAGGTTTTCCTATGTCTAGAAAGGGTCACGACTATTTGTATGTTGTTGTCGATCACTTTCGTAAAATGTGCATATTGATGCCTTGTAAAAAGCAGGTCACTACTGAGCAGACTGCTTGTATTTTCTTTCAGTATGTTTGGATCCACTTTGGGTTGCCCATGTCAATTGTGTCAAATCGAGACTCTTGTTTCCTTAGAGAGTTTTGGACCAGCTTGTGGCGCATGAAGGACACCAAGTTGAAGAGAATCATGACATTCCATCCACAAACCGACGTACAGACAGAAGTCGTCAACCGTACTGTGGTACACTTGTTGTGGGACTATTGCAGCAAACATCCCAAGTTGTGGGATGAGCATCTTCCATATGTGTAACACGCTTACAACCGAGTAGTGCATTCCTCTAGACAGCGTTCACCTTTTGAGACATGCTTTGGTTACTTACCAAAGGACCCTTTCGACATGATCTATGGAAGGGATGAAGATGCTAGTGGATGTGATGACAGGGACAAAGCACAGCAATTCATCCAGCATATACATACAATTCACCAAGCAGTGCAAGAGAAGTTGGAAAAGAGTCAGGCCCGATATAAGGCCCGACATGATAAGCACCGAGTCAACCATCAATTTCAATTTGGTGACAAAGTGTGGTTCCACATCAGCAAGGATCGAATGAAGGGGAAGGCAAGAAATTGCGACCAATCTAGTATGGTCCATTTACCATATTGGAGAAGATTTGGAATAATGCTTTCCAACTCGACTTGCCTGTATACATGCATATGTACTCAGTTGTGAATGTCGAAAACCTGAAGCTTTATGAACCACCATTGATTATGGACACCGAGGGGGCTAGATCAATTCCTATAGTGGATGAATTTGCACCAGAATATCTCGATGAACTGCCAGAGGACATCATTCTTGATCGAAGGACTAGGACTTCACAATGAGGAGATGTGGAGTATCTCTGTGTTGGTTTCAAAGGGATGCACCCAAGTAAAGCTAAATGGCTTGAAAAGCAGAAGGTGAGAGAGCAATTCCCTCACTTACCTATTGATTGATGAGGCTTTTGGGGTCCAGAAGCTCTTTAGTGGGGAGGAATGATCCAAGTGGATTAAACAGGTACAAGTACAAATGGATTAAGTACAAAGGCTCAAAAATCAAAGTGTTAGAAAATATCTCGAACCAAGTTCAAGTTGTAGATCTCGTCATTCTGATTCCAACGGCACAAATGACACTCAATTCCGAGTCTGTATGAAGGAGTTAGGAGCAGTCAAAGTTTGAGGGTTGACTTGGTGATGTGGCAGCCTAAGGAGGAAACAATTTCGCTGGAACCCAGCCAACCTGGACGAATTCCTGGCGAATTTTTGTGACAATTAATTTGTCTCCTTCGGTCAAAAATCTGGATATTTTGAAATAACCACTTTGTTTTAAATTAACAAATATATATATATATATATATATATATATATATATATATTAAAAATGGGGTTGGCGGCCATGACCCTGCCGGACCCCTCGCACATTACCACTCCAAAAAATAACAAAATAGCTATTAAAATGGGGGTCGAAAACGATCATGACCCTGCTGCCGACCACCCGATCGTAATATAGGGTAACGATGGCTCTATTGGGAGGGGCGTGGGTTGTCAACCCTACCACCCCCCCCCCCCCCCATGCGATGACATGTGGTGCGATATAAACGAGCAGGCCACCCAAAACAGGTTCGGCCCCCCATCAACATCAACTGCGGATTTCTAAAAAATT
Organism: Pinus albicaulis; assembly: GCA_034641835.2. Taxonomy (NCBI): domain Eukaryota; kingdom Viridiplantae; phylum Streptophyta; class Pinopsida; order Pinales; family Pinaceae; genus Pinus; species Pinus albicaulis. Next base: position 63,006 of record JAXQQM020059213.1, on the reverse strand, counting down.
CAATGTGGTTGTTCTAAAACCAATTCGGATTTTTTATGGAGGGGGCAGGGTTTGACCACTGATCTGAATCTGGGTGGATAACTTGAAATTCTTATGCGCAAGCACCTCCCACTTAGTTAAAAAATTAAAACATATTGCTTATACATGACTATGCGGAATTTTATACTTGAAACAGGTGTATGTTTTTTAACTATTTAAGTGCTTTAAGAACAATTTTTTTGCTGATATTAAGCATGTGAAACAACCATAAATTTTAGCGAATAAGCATCAACACATAACGACAAATTTAATATAGGAGCTCACCCGAATATCGTGGGCTACGTCTCCTTGAACTCTTGTCAACTTACTTGGCTCTTTGGGATTATGATGTATAAATTATTTTACAAGTAATTTACTCAACTCCAATGGTTATTTGGACTATACCATTGGGTTTAGAATACCATCACACCCCTGGAATGCCTGAAATCTCCCTGAAGATGAACCTCGGCTCCCTTAGACTTGAATCCTTCTGTTAGTGCCCTTAAGCTTCTCTGAGCTACTCTGTGGCACTAACTCCCTCAGAAATCCTTTTATGTCCCTGGAACCTTCTCTACTATCTCTAGCATTTATCATACCTCTAAAATACACTGATAATTTTCTCAAAATGAGCTCTGGCTCCCCAATCTAGGCCTCCATCCACTGTTGGCCCTAGGCTGCCCGAAACTTCCGTGTGGCTTCTCGACCTTCATAAGTCTCCAAATTTTTCTAAAAATCCTTTCATTAGATTTAGAATGTCTGAAATAGTCAAAATTGACTATTCATTTGCATAAATTGGCCTCTGACTGCTCTGGTTACACCTCCAACACCTGGTGGCACCCCCTGGCTCTCGGGTCATTGAAAACTTATCTGAAGCATCTCATCCTTCAAAAGTCTTCAAAGGCTTCTAAAATTCAATTCAATGGATTCAGAAGACTCATTACACCTAGAAATGACTATTTTTTTGCTAAGAATGGATATTGGTTGCTCTGCATAGGCCTCATTCTCCTGCTGGCACCTAGTGGCCTTGGAACTTCTCTAAAGCATATTGGCCTTCAGAAGTCCTCTACTAGCTCTGAAAACCTCACCATTAGTTCTAGAATGTCTGAAACATCCAAAATTGACTATTGGAAAGGCCTCTAGCTACCCTTGCTAGGCCTCATTCTACTGCTGGCCCCTAGCACTTCTTTAAAGCTAAATCACACTCAGAAGTTCTCTTATGGCTCTGCAACCCTCACCAGTGAGTCTAGAATGTCTGAGATAGTGGAAATTGACTAATCACACTCTCAAAATGGACGAATCTAGCTCAAGATAGAGCCTAAACAAAATTTGTCCAGTGACCCCTAAATCAGCTCCACTAAATATGGAGCACTTCGGTTAACTGCAGTTAAAATAGGCACAACTGCCATTAAAGGTGCGCTGGCCAAAATTACTGACAATACTAACCGGGCATTAAAATTTTGGTTGGGGGGTTGGGCACATGTCCCTAACCTTGCGGTCTTCAAATCGTAATCGTCAGTGTTAACGTTGGAGTAAACACCGCCATGTGACCGCAACAAAATCGGTGGAGGACGATTAGGGTTTGTGGTTAGGATTAAGCCCTTGGGTCAAGGTCATGGGTCGGTGACCATGTGGGGAGGGGTTGGCCCCTCTGAACCCTAATATGAGATTTCATAAAAAATTAATAATAAGCTGCAACATTATGGTTAAGAACCATTAGTAGCCCGGGCAGTAAGGCATGGGTGTGCTGTCGAGGAGGTCATGGGGTCCACTCCTGTCTGCGACCAAAAATTTTAACACACCAAACTTGGGCCATGTGGCAGCCTATGATTGGCCCTTCAAAACCTTCGACGAATAATAACCTGACACTTGTCATGATCTGACTAGCCCGGAAGGAATATTTTGAGGAATATTCTAGGAATATTCCCTAGAATATTATTTTTTTATTTTTTATTTTCCAAAACCAAGTCAAACCTGGTCAAAGGTCGAAAATTGCAGTTTACTAGACTTTTCAAATCGCGATAACTTCTTCATACGGTGTTGGTTTTTCGAACCGTTCACGTCACTGGATTCAAGAAGACAAGATCTATATGGTCGCTTAGGTTCGATACACTTTCAAACACTTTTAAATTTGAGCTATCACTTAGGTCCTTGATCCAAATCTGATCACTGGCCCCCTCCATCATATTTGGGATCTCAACCAATTCGCCCAAACAGTCTCTTTGGAAAATTTTCCAAACCAGCATTATATAAACCTTCACTTCAGATGTGCGCCCTGGGCAGACAGGAGCAGGCATGGAAAACAAGGAAGTGGAACCCTGAGCAGTGTACAGGAGGGGGCAAAACCATGATCTGAGCCATTTTTCCAGAGGGGTCAGATTTTCACTTTGTCAGATTGGGACAAGTTTTACATGGATTCTGCACTACTCGATGCCAAAAATCCAACAATGCTGCCCATTTCATCATCAGAGGTTTGCAATTTTAGACCAATGTCATATTGGGCATGTATAAGGGTGTAATTCCTCATTTTGTACTTGTACTTTCATGTTTTCCATTTAATGAAAGAAGGGCCTCCCCACTATTTGAAGGGCCTAGAGACGTAGTCCCTCCTGGACGAACTCCGATATCAACTATGTGTCTTCGTGCATGATGTTAATTGCTTCTCTCTTCTTATGTTTATGCCTTTAAAGTTTCTTGTTTTAAGCTACAATTTTCACATGTAATTCTTTAACACATCTCAAAAAAAATATTTTGGATCACTTTCACATGACGAGAGATAAGGAACTTTTCAGTGACTTGGAGGAGAAGGATCTCCATATGCATATTGAAATGGGCGATGACAGGTGGTACAGTGCTATCGAGATTGGTACCATTACCTTCCATAGGTATTCAGGTAAACTCTTTCAATTAAAATATTTAATGCATGTACCAGGTTTGAAGAAAAATTTAGTCTCAGTCGCAATGTTGGAGGATAGAGGCTATGATGTTGTTTTTAGTGAAGGAAAAGATTTCCTACAACACAAAATAATAGGAAAATCCAAGAGGATAGGGGTTCGAGTTAATAATCTCGACAAGCTGGAGGGAGATGGCTATGCAGCAATGAGGGGCAAGGCAGATCAAGTGGTGAGCCGAGATGAGGGCGACTTATGGCACGGAAGATTGGGCCATCTTCACCATGGAGCCTTGTAAGTGATGTAGCAGATTTATACTGGTCTTCTCAGGGATACACTTGCACAGTTAGACACATTCAAGGGATGTAATTTGGGAAAACATGTAAAGGCCACCTTTCATGAGAAGGATAACTGAGCTTCAGGGATCCTTGAAATAGTTGACACAAACGTGTGTGGACCATTCTCTGTTGCTTCGAAAACAAAACATAAGTACTATGTAATATTTTTTGATGATTTTTCTCGTAAGTGCTGGATCTTCTTCATGTGCAAGAAAAATCAGACATTCTCTATGTTTCTTGAGTTTAAGGCACTGGTGGAGAAAGAGTCGGGGAAGCAAGTGAAGGCTCTTAGGAGCGATAATGGTGTAGAATACATCTCTAATGAATTCAAGAACTTATGCGGCAAAGAATGAATTTGAAGACAACTGATAGCGCCTCATAACCCATAGCAGAATGGGGTCGCGGAAAAAAAGGACAACACGATCGTGGGTGCAACAAGAGCGATGTTTCATGATCAAGGCCTACCGATGCATCTGTGGGGGGGAGAATGAAACACTGTGGTATTTGTGCAAAACCGTTGTCCTCATAGGATACTTGGCATGAGTACACCTGAAGAGGATTTCACTGGTAAGAAACCTGATGTTTCACACTTTAAGATTTTTGGCTCATATGTTTATGTGCATATGACCAAGGATGCCAGGAAAAAGCAGGAACCGACAACTGAGATCAGGATTTTTGTGGGGTACACTAAAACACCCCATAATTATCATGTGTATTTTCCAAATAGAAGAATGAATGTTGTGCGACTGGATATAAAATTTTATGAGGAGAAAGCCATGTGGTTTTCCCTTGAGAGGGAGCTAGACTTGCATGCAGAGGAGGAATTGTTGGTTCCCAAGGATGAGCCTCAATATGTGGATCAGCCACATGCGGAGTATCATGGAGTGGAGGAAAACACTCATGCAGAGCCATCCATCAGAAATGGCAGAACATGCACCACAGAAGCTGATAGATTGAGACTTTATGTTGCAGAGAATGTAGGAGCCCATACTTCACAGCGCAGATAGAGACAGTCTCCTGAACGATTTACTGGATACATGGTTCTTATGAGGAAATGTATTGTGACTCAACCATCTTCCTTTCAGGAAGTAGTGCAGAAACCAACTTGGGTTGATGCAATGGTGGAGGAGTATGACTCCATTTTCAAGAAGATTGCATGGGAGATTGTCCCAAGACCAGTCAACAAATAAGTGGTTGGATCGAGATGGATCTACAAGGTAAAGCAAGATGCTGATGGGAGTGTGGAGAAATACAAGGCCAGATTTGTGGCTCGGGGATTCTCACAGATTGAGGGGATAGATTATGATGAGACTTTTGCACCTGTTGCAAGGTACTCTTCCATAAGATCCATCCTTGCACTCGTAGCGCAGATGGGTTGGCACATTCATCAGATGGATGTGAAAACTACGTTTCTCAATGGGATCATTGAGGAAGAGGTGTACATAGAGCAACATGAAGGTTTCTAGATCTTCAACAGTGAGTCTCATGTGTGCTGACTCAAAAGAGCATTGTATGGCTTGAAGCAAGCACCCCGTGCTTGGTACACTCGGATAGATAGCTATTTCACCGAATTGGGCTTCACCAAAAGTGAAGCAGATGCAAACCTGCACCAGATTGAGGTTGAGGGTAAGCTATTGATAATTTTTCATTATGTTGATGATCTAAGTTTGACTGGTAATGAGCAACTGATACACTCATGCAAGGAGGATCTTGCAAGGGAGTTCAAAATGAAGGACATGGGACTCCTTCATTATTTCCTTGGATTGGAAATAGGTAGCGGGATGGTGAAATTTTTGTGTCTCAAGGCAAGTATGCAAAGGAGATACTAGGTAAGTTTCACATGAAGAGCTGCAAACCCATGGATGCTCCTCTTCCAGGAAATTGGAGGAAAGAGGATGCTACTTATGGAGAGGTAGTGGATGCTATTGTCTAAAGACAGTTAGTTGGTTTACTGATGTATCTAGTGAACACCAGACCAGACATTTGCTACGCAGTTAACGAGCTGAGTCAAGTTATGGTTAAGCCTACCAAGCTCTTTTGGAAGGCGGGGAAGCATGTCTTGAGATACCTGAGGGGCACATCATAGTATGGTCTATGGTACAGACGTACAGAGGTATTGAAGCTTCAAGGCTTCACATATGCAGATTGGGCGGGCATTCCATGAGACAGAAAGAGCACATCAGGCATGATCTTCAACATAGGATCGATAACAGTTTCCTGGTACAGTAGGAAACAACAATCTGTGGCACTCAGTTCAGCGGAAGAGGAATACATGGCAGCAAGTCAAGCTGCACATGAGGCTATCAGTGGATGAGAAAGATCTTCGTTGGTTTTTTTGGTTCTCAAATGGATCTGACAGTGATTCATTGTGTTGATCAGAGTTGCATTAAACTCTCGATTAATCCTATGTTTCATGATAGGTCCAAGCATATAGATATCTGGTACCATCATCTCAGAGATTGTGTGTAGAGAAAGACAATGTTGCTTCAGTACATTCCCATGGAAGATCAGGATGCAGATATTCTGACGAAGGCGCTCACCAAGAGTAAATTTGAATACCATAGAGATAGGATCAGGGTGAAGGATAATCCCTTTCTTGTTGAAAAGGAGTGTTAAGATTCAACAAGAAAATTTCAGCATGCACACCTAGTGCATTAAGCACCTACACTAGGGTGGGGCCCACAATGCTATTTTTGGTGCATGTCTATTTTAGTTATCCCTTAATTAAGATGGACAATAAATTGTAATATATTATCAATAATAAATTTTAATAGTTAATTGAGAGTGATAAACTTATTTAGATAGTGGATTTCGAGTTATAGGTAGTTGGTGAGGCATGCAGAGTAATTCTAGTTGTAACAGAGTTTGAAGTGCAGTGGTGCATTAGTTAATGCAGGTTGTAATAAGTTTAACTCAGTTAAGTGAGTTAAAATCAGGTGTGCTAGTTGTAACTGCTTAATACACTAGTGAGAGATCAAGTGAATTAAATATTAATTAATTCAAAATTAGTGATCTCAAATGCAACTGAGAATTTACTATTATTAGCTGCATGCATGTCAAATCCAGTGGAGACCTAGTTGAGATCCAGGTTAAAGGGAAGTTGACTATCAGTTGTAGGATTATTGGGTTGCAAACATGCAACCAAACACCCATTGGAGTGCCCATGATACTTGCGCAATCAAGGAATGCCATAACTTCTATCCTTTAGGGATTGCATTCATCACGCATTGCACAAGAAAGAAAAGTTGTTTGGAGGCAATAAATTCGCTAAATTTTGGTCAGTTTTTGTATGATAGTGTGAGACAATTAGCTGAGTACTGGAAGGCTCTCGTGAGAAGATTTTTGTATGTAACTGTTTCATGATCATGTTGAATATAGAATAGAAGATAGTGGGATTTTTAGCAACAATATTTCCCTGGGAAATTATGTGTGTTGTGGTTTGATTTGCTTCTTCTTTACTTCATGTGATTGGTGATTGTGTTTTTAATTCCGCAAAATATTTGTCGAAGCGATTCAGTATTTAAATTTAGTATATTGTTAGATTGGGTGAATCCAAGATATACATGCATGTTGTATAATTTCTACATCGTATCAGAGCACATGAAATCACAATTATGAAGTGTTAAGGAGGAGCTGAGTTTGTGACTGGATAGAATTTGAATTTGCAGAATGAATTTCTTGGTGCTACAGCTGATTCAAGATAGAAATGGCTTTCAATGGCTTGAGGTTGGAGTATGCACTCGAGGGCAGCTCAAACTATATTTCTTGGAAGGACAAGATGGAAGCAATACTCGAAGACAATGGCTTGAAGGAATTTATTGACAATGATGTTCCTAAACCCGTTGTGGCAGATGCTGCAAATCTTGATGCATGGAAAAAGAAAGTGTCAAAGGCAAGGAGGATCTTATTGGAGGGTGTTTGAGACCACATTGTCTCAAGCCTCCATGGGAAATCCACACCATATGCAATGTGGAAGGCTTTGACGGATCTATTCCAAAGCAGCAGTGACCATAGGAAATTGGCGCTCAAAGATAGACTCAGGAAGATCAAGATGGGAAAGGGCGACTCCATACCAAAATATCTAACAAAGTTTGTCCAATGTCGGGATGAATAGGGGAGCATTGGTATAATTGTTGTTGATGATGATTTGGTGAGCTTGGTTATCCTAGTACTTCCCAAGAGTTGGCACAGTTATGAAGACTTTGTCAATGGAAGGGAAAATTTTCCAGATTGGGAACGACTGTGGTCGGATTTCGTGTAGGAGGAGTTCAGACAGAACACCAGAGATGGATCTTCATCTAAGAATGAAGATGAAGAGGATTTTTCTTTGGCTACCAAGGTGAAGAAGGGGAAGGGGAAAAAAATTCATTCCAAATATTAGTACAAGAATGGAAAGAAGCAGGACATGTCCAAGGTGAAGTGTTTTCACTGTCACGAGCATGGGAATTTTGCTACTAACTGTCCACAAAAGAAGAAGAACAGGAAGGCTGTAGGATCCGTAGTTGGTGAGGCTTTTGCCTCACAATTTTAGTTTGACTTCTCATTGATCGCATGCATGGTTTCAATTGCATTGGGATTTGTGTGGTATTTGGATAGTGGCTCTTCCTTTCACATGACGGGGGACAAGGAACTTTTGAGTGACTTGGAGGAGAAGGATCTCGACATGCATATTGAAATGGGCAATGACGGGCATTACAATGCTACTGGGATTGGTACCATTACCTTCCAGAGGTATTTAAGTAAACCCTTTTCAATTAAAATATGTAATGCATGTACCAAGTTTGAAGAAAAATTTAGTCTCAGCCACAATGTTGGAGGATAGAGGCTATGATGTTGTTTTTAGTGAAGGAAAATCTTTCCAGTGACACAAAACAACATGAAAAGCCAAGAGGATAGTGATTTGAGTTAAGAATCTCTACAAGTTGGAGGTAGATGGTTGCGCAACAATGATGGGTAAGGCAGATCAAGTGGTGATCCGGGATGAGGGCAAATTATGGCACAGGAGATTGGGCCATATTCACCATGGAGACTTGAAAGTCATGCAACAGATTTATACTGGTCTTCCCAGGGGTACACTTGCACAGTTAGACACATGCAAGGGATGTACTATAGGAGAATATTTAAAGTCCACCTTTCATGAGAAGGAGAACCGAACTTCGGGGATCCTTGAGAGAGTTCACACAGATGTGTGTGGACCATTCATTGTTGCTTCGACAACAAAACACAAGTACTATGTAATATTTGTTGATGACTTTTATCGTAAGTGATGGAACTTATTCATGCAGAAGAAATATCAGACATTCTCTAAGTTTCTAGAGTTTAAGGCACTGGTGGAGAAAGAGTCGGGGAAGCAAGTGAAGGCTCTTAGGAGCGAAAATGGTGGAGAATACATCTCTAATGAATTCAAGAACTTTTGTAGCAAAGAAGGAATTCGAAGAGAACTAATAGCGTCTCATAACCCACAACAGAATGGGGTCACGGAGGGAAAGAACAGAATGATCATGGGTGCAACAAGAGCGATGTTTCATGATCAAGGCCTACTGATGCATCTATGGGTGGAATAATGCAACACTGCGGTATTTGTGTAAAACTGTTGTCCTCATAGGATACTTGGCATGAGTACACGTGAAGAGGATTTTAATGGTAAGAAACCTGATGTTTCACACTTTAAGATTTTTGGCTCATATGTTTATGTGAATGTGACCAAGGACGCCAGGACGAAGATGGAACTAACAACTGAGATCAGGATTTTTGTGGGGTACACTGAAACACCCCTTAATTATCGTGTGTATTTTCTAAACAACAGAATGACTATTGTGCGACATGATATAAAATTTGATGAGGAGAAAGTCATGCGGCTGCCCCTTGAGAGGGAGTTGGACTTGCATGTAGAGGAGTAACTGTTGGTTCCCAAGGATTAGCCTCAAGATATGGATCAACCACATGCAGAGGATCATGGAGTGAAGGAAAACTCTCATGCAGAGCCATCCATCAGAAATGGCCAAAAGTGCACCACATAAGCTGATAGATTGAGACTTGATGTTGCAGAGAATGTAGGAGCCCCTACTTCACAGCGCAGACAGAGAAAATGAGGAAATGTATTGTGACTAAACCATCTCCCTTTCATGAAGCAGTGCAGAAACCAACTTGGGTTGATGCAATGGTGGAGGAGTATGACTCCATTGTCAAGAACAGTGCATTGGAGATTGTCCCAAGACTGGTCGACAAATCAGCGGTTGGATCGAGATGGATCTACAAGGTAAAGCAAGTTGTTGATGTGAGGTTGGATAAATAAAAGGCTAGATTTTTGGCCCGGGGATTCTCACAGATCGAGGGGATAGATTATGATGAGACTTTTTCACCTATTGCAAGGTACTCCTCCATAAGATCCATCCTTGCACTCTCAGCGCAGATGGGTTGGCGCATTCATCAGATGGATGTGAAAACTATGTTTCTCAATGGGATCATTGAGGAAGAGGTGTACATATATCAGCCTGAAGGTTTTGAGATCTTCAACAGTGATTCACATGTGTGCCGACTCAAAAGAGCACTGTATGGGCTGAAGCAAGACCCTCGTGCTTAGTACACTCAGATAGACAACTATTTCACTATACTGGGCTTCACCAAAAGTGAAGAAAATTAAAACCTGTACCAGATTGTGGTTGAGGGTAAGATATTGATTATTGTTCTTTATGTTGATGATTTAATTTCCACTGGTGATGAGCAGTTGATACACTCATGCGAGGAGGATCTTGCAAGGGAGTTCGAAATGAAGGACATGGGACTCCTTCATTATTTCCTTGGATTGGAAATATGGCAACGAGATGGTGAAATTTTTGTGTCTCAATGAAAGTATGCAAACGAGATATTGGGTAAGTTTCACATGGAGAGTTGCAAACCCATGGATGCTCCTCTTCCAGGAAATTGGAGGAAAGAGGATGCTACTTCTGGAGAGGTAGCATATGCTACTATCTACAAGTAGTTAGTTGGTTCACTGATGTATCTAGTGAACACCAGACCAAACATTTGCTACGCATTTAACCAGTTGAGTCAAGCTATGGTTAAGCCTACCAAGCTCTTTGGAAGGCGGGGAAACATGTCTTGAGATACCTGAGGGGCACATCAGAGTATGATCTATGGTACAGACGTACAGAGGTAGTGAAGCTTCAAGGCTTCACATATGTATATTGGGTGGGCAGTCCATCAGAAAGAAAGAGCACATCAAGAGGGATCTTCAGCATAGGATCGACAAAAATTTCCTGGTATAGTAGGAAACAACGATCTATGGCACTCAGTTCAACAGAATCAAAATACATGGGAGCAAGTCAAGCTAGCATCTATATAAGCTTATCATTTTCCCTTTGCAAGCTAGCATGAATAGATTTGAATCAATTGTAAGGAGATTATCGTCAGACAGCCGAAGAGAGAGAGACTTGTCCTTTTCCCGACGAGCTTTACCAAGACGTACTCCTCTGTTGACCCGCCGAAGGAAGATCCAGCGTCAGAGCTCAGGTTGTATCTTTCTTTGTTTTGATTAATAATAAGCGACTTCGATTATGGTTCCACTTAGATGTTCATGTTTTATGTTATGAGTTGTATCTTTTATGGCTGATACATAATTGCATGTATTAGGTTTTATGATTGTTTGTTTATTGTTTCTTCTTGTACGTGCAGGTGTTCGATCGCATTGAGCGAGAGAATTGTGATCTGCCAAAACAGGGGATGGAAGCGCCATCTTCTCCACAAACGACAACAGCGTAGGACTTAAGGTAGGCCTCTTGTCGCATCTTGGTCTTTTGCAATTAGTAACTTGCGTCTTAGTGTGACTCGGTTGTTGCTAGACCCGATCTGGGCTAGTAGGGATTGCCTCTATCCGCAGAGGGGATTTACCTCTCCAAAAAACTAGTGACTCCATTGGGGAGACATTGATTGGAGTTTGTCTTGTCTTTTTGGATGATTTTGGTCTTTGCCTGCTTGATCAGCTCTTGTGGTCCGCTCTTTTTCAGTGTTAAACTGTTGTTTAGCCTCACCATCCCTGATCTGCTTCTGGATTGCTCTTTTTCATATTTTATATTAGTAAACTTGACTGGCACGATTTTTTCCCTGACAGCCGCGCCAGCTGGCGCATGTTGCCAGTTTATCACCCGCGCCAATCATGTTCTGGCGCTAGTTGCAGCCTGACAGTCGCACCAATCCTATAAGGTGCTAGGGTTTGCTCCTTTCTGGGCTTTCTGAGCTTGGTCTGTGGTTTTGGTGCTACTTTTTCGACTGCCTGAGTGTTCTGGAGCCTTGTTTGACTGAATGTGACCTTCATCCTCTGGTTGTTTTCCCTCTTCTATCGATTTTACATTCTAGCCCTAGGGCATCTAGGTGCTATAGTGTGTCGAGCCTCCCGTGGGATTTTTTGGTCCTCTTTTGATCAGTCAATTTTGTTATCGCTTATTTGCATTCGTTTGGTGGTTGTCCACTATTGTATTGCGTTATTTGAGTGATTGGCTTCTTCTTCATTCGAATTCCTCTTTGTCTTGTTTTGAGCCTAGATTACATGGTTCATTTGAGTCTTTGGGATTTCTCTTAGATTTGAGGGACTTCTTTGTCAATTTGGGATCTGATTGTGTGTTTGACATTGAGTGAAATTTCTTGTCTTTGCTCTTTTCCCACCACTTCTCAAATTGTTCTTTGCATTGGTTTTCATTTTTTTTAGTGCACTTTGCTCTTAAACATTGAAAATACAAAAAAAAATCTCTTTTTCTTTTGATTAGTTAATGTAAATTGAATCTTTTTTGTGTTATTAGTGATTTGTAGCCCTGAAAGAAAAGCTTTTAGTTTTCATTAGCGTGCATTAGAGACACTAGTGGTTGTTTTCTGATCATTTTGTTATTGTGTGAAAGCTCTCAACCTTCCCATAGTTAGCTATTCATCGAACGAAATGATACATTGTGGCATGTAGTGTGCATTTAGGAGATTTTGAGACATAACATTCGGTAGGGCCTGGAAATTGAAACATAATTGAAGATCAAAATTAAAATTTATTGAATTTACCTTAAGGAAGCATTGAAAAATTAACGAAATATTTAGAGGTCTAGGCTAGTGACGTGTTCCGGATTCATTAAACCTAGTAGCTGTTGTTCGCCTCTTGGCTTTAGACAGCACTAGTACGGACTTGTGCTCCCTGTACCGTCGTGTATATAAAGGGAGACCCCACTAGGTTGCTATCCTTTATCCGTAGGAAGCCGAGTCTGCCGCATTATACCCGTGATACACCGGACACAACATTCGGGGAGATTGCCTGCACGTACGTCAAGTCCTTGGTTGATTTCTCTTTGATTTTGAAACCAAGGTGTATATTTTAGTTCACGGATATCTGGTACACCCTTTGCCTAGATTACCGGAGTAGTCATTTGGATCTTTTCTGACTCTTTAAATTTGAAAGGATCATCAAGCACTTGTCCTTTCACATTTGTTTCAAAACTAAAAGAGATAGAGTCACCTTTCATTCATTTCTTGACTCTTAAAACATGAAATGGTGAAGTTTCTAAGTTTCAATGCGGTAAAATAAATCACCTGCAATCACATGCCCTGTTAAAATTTGCTTGTTGGCCATTTGATTGTGTGCCTTATTTTTTCTTAGCTCGTGTGTTGTGTTTGATCTCTTCCTTTCGTCGTTACTGTCACAGTGGCGGAACCCTCAGTTTCGTCTACTGGTAGTCCATATACAGACGATTCATCAGAGGTCTCTCAATCCTCTGCTGAACCTCAGCAGCCCATTGTCTCCGAGTTTCCCGACGGGAGACCAGTTCTATCTGAGCTTCCCTTTGGAGGACCAGTTGAGTTCAATTGGCCCTTATGCGATGCTTGGTCTGGATTCGGAGTAGGGGAATGCTTCCCTCCTCTCACATCGGGTTCGCCTTTTCTAGCTGCAGTTATTCCTCCTAGTCCTCACCGTCTGCTACAAGATCTAGCGGCAGGTTCAGATATGGGCTCATCCAGCCATTCTCCTAGTGAGGAAATCCCCACATCTGGTGAAGATTACCAGTTGTTCCCAGAATACAACCCCGAGTTATCTGTCATTTCTTTGCCCAGTCCTTCACTTCCAGCGGGGTATAGATCCTTAAGTCAGATTATGACCGTTGCCGCCTCTATGGGAATATCAACTCCTTCTACGAGGTCGGTTATTCCTTCATTGGGGATGTCTCCTAGGACACCCATCACGTCATCCCCTGAGGTCACTTCAGTACCTGTCAGGCCCACTGTCTGCGTGGCCGCATCTACACCCGCTATTACCACTCAGTCCGCAAGGACCACGTCGCTTCCCAAAGACGTCTATATAGCATCTGCTATTATGAAGTGCATTTCTCCTGAAGAGTATCGATTTTCCCTACAGCAATCGAACCCCGAGGTCGGTCAATCCTCCCAAGATCCCAACCGTCTGTATTTTTCGCATTATGCACAGGATGGTACCCCCGTTTACATTTTTCCATATCAATACGATGAGCAGGGAAACCCTTTACGTTTACCCGCTCCAGAGGCTTATCTCCATGGTCAAGGTTTTCTGTCTAAAAAGGTTGGGCAACCTTACAACCCGCAAGGACAACCCTTTCAGGGCCAACCTTCAGGCCAGCCTGGTTATCTTTATGAGCCGCAAGGACAACCTTTACAAGGCCAACCTTCGGGCCAACAAAGGTTTTTATACGGTCCGCAAGGACAGTCCTACAACCCTTCAGGTCAACCTATCCAGCCTCACCCTATGGTCCAACCAAGGTAGCCTCAAGGACCCATAGGTCAACTGGGGTACCAACTGGGGCCGTTGTATGGTCCTGGGGGCCAAGTCCAACCTTCTCAACCTATGGTGCAACCTCTACAACCTCAGTATCCTATTGGTCCGAATGTTGCACTGCCAGGATCATCTTATGGTCCTGTTGCAGGTCAAACCAGTTATCAGGCACAACCTGGCCCCATTCCGCCACCAGGCCAACCGGCCCATCCGGTACAACCTGGTGTCCCTCATCAACTAGGTCAACCTGTACAACATGTGCAACCTGTTCACCCAGGTCAACCTGTTCAACCAGGGCAGCCCGTTCAGCCGGGTCAACCTGTCTAACCAGGCCAGCCTGCACATCCTATCAACCCTGCTCAACAGCCGATTTATTCGATGCCGCAACTGAATCAACCGGTGCACCCTACTTATCAGGCTCAGCAAAGCCCCACCTATCAGCAACCCGCTCAACCCCAACGCGGTTATTATCCTCAAGGTCAATTGCAACTGGTTTACAACCCACCCCAAGGTTCCCATTATTATCCTCAACAACCAGGTTATACCTATACTCAGCAGCCAAATCTGCATACTGCTCAAACGGGGCTGACATATAATCAGGGTCCATACCCCAATTATCAACCCCTGTACACTGGTCACCGGCAACCGTATTAGACTGGTTATACGGCCTATACCCCCTATGGTCAGAATCCCCCAGGACAGAACTCATGGGGTTAAGGATATGCTCAACCAGGGTGGAGTACAGGTACAGGTCCTTATCGAGGGCCTTGCATGCCTTTCAATCTGCAGTTACCATTCTTGGCCACCTTGGAATTACCATATGTTTCTAAATTAACCAATGATCTGATTCTTCACAATCCTTATTGGCCTCCGGTTCTGACCAAGGTACTCGGCGACTGTCCTAAGTTTGAAGGTAAAGCTGGAGAGGACCCCCAAGCTCATGTAATGACCTACCATCTGTGGTGTTCGTCCAATTCTTGGGTGGATGATTCAATTCGTCTACGTCTCTTCCAGTGCACTCTTACCGGTGCTGCCGCTAAGTGGTATATAGAATTACCCCGTGGAATCTTTCAAGACTTCAACATGTTAGCTATGGATTTTCTCACTCACTTCCAGTTACTGGTTCATTACGAAGCCGGGACGCATCTCCTGACTTATTAGAAGCAGGATAAAGCCACCCACATATCTGATCATATTCATGAGTGGCGACATCGTCGTAGACTGGTCAAGTTTGATATACCTGATAAGCTACTAACTCATTGGTTCACCACCTCCTTCGTTAACAAAATCGCTCAAGATATTGCTATGGGGGCATGTGTGACTGAAGAACAAGCCATCACGCGTGCCCAGTACCTGGATCTGGTGTACTCCCAGTCTGGCACGCTTTATGATATTTTGACTGATGCTCCGCGGCCAAGAACCTCTAAAGCACCACCTACCCCAGTGGTCGATGGTGTCATTGGTTCCGTTTCTCAAAATTCTCGGAAGTCCTCAAACGGGAAGCAGAAGTCCAATTCTTCCAATAATTCTGCTCTTCCTGCCCCTCCAGATTCTGGAAAAACTGTGGAGGTCAACATCGTTCAGGCTAATCCTACGGAAAAGGCCTCCAAAGGAAAGAAGAAGGGAAAAGGAAAATCCAAACCCGACGCCCCAAAACCAGAGTCTTCTAAACCTCGTACTGATGACAATTCCCAACGTAAACCGAAGTACCCCTGCCTTATTTGTGAAGGAGACCATTATACCAAAGATTTTCCTCGGTGATCTGAAGTTAGTCAAATTCTGAAAGACTCCAAGGGGACTCCGGCAGTTCTCAAAGAACCATTCCCGTCTCAGCAGACCCAGATGGTTGAGCAGCCTTCACCATCTGCACCATTTGGGTCCCAGGTCTTTATGATGAATGGTGCTGCACTTGTCTCAATTGCTACGCGTTCGAAGGATTATGCCAAATCACGCCAGGCAGCTGGGAAGGAAGTCGTGGATGGCCCACCTCCCCCACCTGTCTCTGGTCCTTTGGAAATTGAGAAGCCCAGCGCTGAACTTGTTGTGAGGCCACCTTCTAAAGGTGTTCTGTGAAGATCTTCCTACATCCCAAATGCATGTGCCGCTCAGCACTACAGTATTGTTGAGGATTTGGCACAGACGCCTTCTGCCATGTCTGCACTGGAAGTCCTTCAAAGTTGCCCATCACAACGGAAAGCTTTATTGTCTGCAATCGGTGGAATCGATCCCGCCGATTCTAATCTTCTCACCTTCGACCTAGAAAATTTTTTCCCCTGACTTCCACATCAAATTTCTCTCGTTATACAAGTCGGGAAAAATGGCCTTAACATCCATAGAGCCATTGTGGATGAAGGTGCTTCCACCTGTGTTATGTCATCCGCCTGTTGGAAGGCCATTGGCTCTCCGGCTCTTACAACATCTCCCAATGCTTTAGAGGCATTCGATGGTCGGGAATCAAAACCCCTGGGTGTTCTCGAGAGTTTTCCAATTACGTTACAGGGGAAGACAGTCAACGTAGAAGTAGAAGTGGTTGACGCCAAGCTTAACTACAATCTTCTTCTCGGCCGCAGTTGGACTCACGCCATGCTATGCGTGCCGTCCACCCTCTTCCGGCTTCTTAAGTTCCCTCATGAGGGAAAAATCGTTACTGTGGATCAGTTGTCTTTCTTGACCTCATCCTCTGAGAACAACGTTCCTTACGTGGATCAGATCCCCAATCCCCCTGACAGTGTAGGACCCAGTCTCTTCAAATACCCCATCCTCATGGGTATTTTTCCTGTGCCACCACCACACACCGTTCAAGTTAATATGGTCTCTAGGGCCGATGACCCTTGGATCATCCCTTCACCTAAACAAGTGACCTCTTTCGGAGAATCAATGCCGTTAACTCCAGTTGATATTAATTATTGTGAAATCGTTGCTGCATATGATCCTCCTCCCGAACATGCTCCTTCGAGCATGGCTCTAGATATATATTCTCAATCCCCTTGGCTCGGCGATGCAGATTCGCATGACCCTTTAAGAAAAGTTTTCCCTTCCGATGAAGCTATTGTTGAAACCATGTCTCTTGAAGATCTGTCATGGAGCGATGGACATCATCGTTCCTCGTTCATGCCTGGCCTGGGGGCAATGTATGATTGTCTAGAGCGCTTCGCATCTCAGGTTCCCACTCCACCTCTTCAAACACCGACACTGACTCATGAGGTCCTTTCGGAGGGAAACCTGAGTAATATCACTCAAACTATGCCGATCGACATCTCCGTCAAATCAGCGATAGTCGAGAATAGTCATATGGGAGTGACTTGTTCTCCTGAAGAGATAGAAGTTTATACAAACCTTTTTCGCAAATTCAGAGATTTTTTCACGTGGTCCTATGAAGAGATGCCTGGGATTGATCCTAGCATAGTCGTGCACGAGATTCCTACCTATTCGGGTGCGAAACCAGTGCGTCAACTCCTATGCCCAGTGCATCCCCGAAAAGCCACAGCTATTAAGGCAGAAGTTTAAAAACTTCTTAACGTGGGCTTTATCTATCCTATTCCCCTCACAGAATGGGTTTCGAATATTGTCCCTGTAGATAAGAAACAAGGCACTATACGTGTCTGTGTTGATTACCGAGACATCAATCGGGCCTGTCCTAAGGACAATTACCCCACTCCCTTTATAGATCAAATTATTGATGAATGCGCGGGGAGTGAGATTTATTCCCTTATGGACGGCTTTTCAGGATACAATCAAATCAATATTTTACCCTCTGATCAACACAAGACTGCCTTTATCTGTCCATGGGGAACCTTTGCTTATAAAAAGCTCCCGTTTGGTCTAAAAAACGTTGGGGCCACCATCCAGCATGCTATGTCTTATGCTTTCCATGACATACGCCATATTGTTCAGCCATATATGGACGATTTTCCGGCCCATTCAGCTCGGCGTGAGGACCACCCCGAACACCTCCGCCAGATTTTCCTCCATTGTAGACGCTACAATATCAGGCTCAATCCTCATAAGTGCATCTTCTGCATGGATTCTGACCGTCTTTTGGGATTCATCGTCTCTAAAGACGGAATTCGCCTTGACCCCCTAAAGGTCGAGGCCATCGTTAACCTCCCATCCCCTTCCTCATTACATCAGCTGCAAAGTCTGCACGGGAAAGCTAACTTCTTACAAAGCTTCATTCCGAATTATGTAGAAGTGGCCAAGGGCTTTACACGTCTTTTGAAACAGGACGTTCCCTTCCATTGGGACGAGATTGCCTAGCAATCTTTTGATAAGCTTAAAACGTTGCTCGTCAACGCTCCGCTGATACGTCCTCCCGACTATCATCGCGATTTCACCCTTTATTTGGCCGCTACTTTTAGCACAATAGCTATGGTTTTAGTACAGGATGATGATGATGGAAATGAACACGTAGTTTATTATCTATCTCGGAATCTTCTTGACAAGGAAACGCGCTATGATCATGTCGAGAAGTTGGCACTCGCTGCGGTTCAGGCCGTCCAGCTATTTCGCCACTACATTCTGTTGCACACCGTAACCGTGGTTTCGGACTGCTACCCCATGACCTATATCTTGTTTCAAAAATTGCTGGGGGGAAAGTACTCCAAGTGGATTGTAATCCTTCAAGAGTTCGATTTATATTTCACCACTTCTAAGTCGACGAAATCATTGGTTTTCGTTGATCTAATTTGCTCTCTCCCGATAGACTCCATTCCATCGAAATCTGAGGATCATATCCCAGATGAAAAGCTCTTTCTTATCAGCATTCGTGACCCATGGTACAGTGACATTATCGTGTATCTTCAAACATCCACATTCCGGTCTGAATTGACAAAGGATGCCCGACGTCAGATTCGGCATCAATCTCAACCATACTGCATTGTAGGAGATACCCTATACCATGTCGGAGTCGATTCTGTGCTCCACCGGTGCTTGATCCTGGAAGAGGCTGAAAGAGTCTTGAATGACTGTCACAGTGGCGCCTATGGTGGTCACATGTCCGGATATGCTACCACCCAGAAGATTCTGCGTGGGGGTTACTTCTGGCCGTCTATATTCAAAGACTGTATCGTTGCAGTCCGAAAATGTCATGCGTGCCAGGTCTTTCAGCGCAAGATGCACATGCCACCCCTACCTTTGCATCTTGTCATTACTGTCAGCCCTTTTGCTAAATGGGGTGTAGATTTTATGACATGTAACCCTCACTCAGCCGGGGGGCATGCTTATATAATCGTCGTCGTAGACTACTTTACTAAGTGGGCTGAAGCGATGCCTACATTAGTTGCCGACGGTAAGACAACTGCCCAATTTCTTTTCAACCATGTTATTACGCATTTCGGAGTCCCTCATGCCATTGTTACCGATCATGGCACCCATTTTCGGGATTACATGATGGCTGAGCTGACGTCAAAGTTGGGCTTACGCCATGATAGCTCAACGCCATACTACCCCCAGGCGAATGGCCAGGTTGAGGCTGTGAACAAGGTTTTGGTGTATGGGCTCTCTGGGCTTATTGAACGTCTGTAAAGAGCGCAACCGGATTCATACCTTTTCAATTGGTGTATGGTTTGGAAGCGACTCTCCCGGTTGAATGCGAAATTCCTTCTCTGAAGTTGGTTGTGGAAATATTGCTTGACACTTCTCCGGAGGAAGAGCGTCTCTTGTAATTGGAACGACTGGATGAAACCCACCGCTTAGCTACCTTGGTCATTGAGGCACAGAACAAGCGGGTCAAAGCCCACTTCGATCAATCAGTTTCTCCTTGTTCTTTCATTGAAGGAGACCTCATCCTCCTATACGACCAAGGACACGATAAATTTGGAGCAGGAAAATTCCAGCCCATGTGGCATGGGCCCTATATAGTTAAAAGAGTATTAAAAAATGGGGCCTATGAGTTTATCGACTATGAAGGAGTTCCCCTGGCGCAGCCTAGGAATGGTTTGTACTTCAAAAAGTACTACGCTTGATTTATTCTCGTGTGGTGTGTGTGTACATAAGTGAGTGTTTTCATTTTTATATGTGTGGTGGGGTGTGCTTTGTAAGCATCTTTCTGCTGATTGGGTCTTCCTGATTGTGCAGATGTCTATTACTCCTTTTGTCGGTTTCGCGGATGGTGCCTCGCGCAGTACCAGGAATCTGTCCTCTACAACCTGGGTAATCTACAATCCTGCTGGTGAGTTGGTTAATTTGCAAGGTGTTTGTCTAGGGCCTACCACAAATAATGTCGCGGAGTATAGTGTTGTTTTAGAATTATTAAACGAGGCTGTTAACCTCAGTATTCGTGCATTACTTGTGTATCTGGACTCATAGCTTGTATTATTACAACTTAACGATCATTATTCAGTTAGAAACCCATCCATTTTACGCCTGTATCTACGTATTCGTTTACTGGAAAGAAATTTTGATTACATTACATATCAACATATACCCAGACACATGAATGTGTTAACAGATGCAGTAGCTAATTTGGTTTTAGATAGACATTTGTGCAACTTATAAAAAACATCATCACATGTAAAAATATCCATCCAGAAATATATATATATATATATATATATATATGTCGATAGTTTTTAGTTTGTGTACATCACATAAAGTCAAAAAATATACATGTCTATCTAATAATAGCCAGAGAAAACATGTCTCTCAAAAATATGCATATAAAAAGCCCTAGATGGCTAATCAGTGTGGTGCTCGTGGTAACATGCCACTGCGCGCACGAATCGCCTCAACAATCGATGGAGGCAACTAGGCACCCCCACGGTGTGTCGCTGGTAAGCCAACGGGACATCTGCCAGCTGTGCATAGTCCGGGATTCACCGAGCGATGCCCTCCAGGTTCTGGATCAGCTCACTCCCTTCGTTGCCCTAAGCTTGGGGGTCATATGCGAGAGGGGTCCTCCACGCAATGGGCGACATGCCCGCGGGCCTCTCTGGGCCAACGTCTGCATACACATAGAATTTTTGTTAGAATAGGCATGTATCACAAAAAAAAAAAAAAAAAACATAAATACATAAAAAATCAAAAAGAGTCATACCTAGCTCCTCGTCCCAGTCCTCCCCCTCCGGAAGTGGAAGATCTGGGTCTCCCGTGAAATCGGTACCTGCATAGGGCCAATCCTCAACTACAATCAACTAACGTCGTAACCATACAAAAAACTCAGGCCTCCAGGACATCTGATGGCCTCCTCCGGACCTGGGCATAAGTGCTGCCCATCGAGCCATCCTCGGCTCCCTCAATGACGACTCGGAAACTAACGCCCCTTGGCCCTGGAAAATTGGTAATCATTCCAGAATGAATGACACCAGAATGGAACCATACCCAAACTCTTTCAGTTTGGCCTTCTTGTACTTTTTTAGCTGTCGTTTGATGTTTGTTGTCACGGAAGTGGCCCAATCGAAAAGTGTAGGATTCATGCATTCAGAAGCTAGTAGGAGTTGCGCTTTGGTTGCCTCATGCGAGGCCTACGATCCTGCAGCCCGCATAATGGTGTGGAGCACTACCAGGAGTGCTATATCGCGGACTGTGTGGATGTCTACTTTCCCACTGCCCGATCCTGTTTGTGCCCCTGGGCACACTCTTGCCATTACCATATCCATTTTCTCCCCAGAAGGTCTGCTGCTTTTCATGATTGGCATTGGGCCTCTGCACGACAATCCGGTTATGAAATAAACATCAGAGACTTCGAGTGATAGTACTTGGTCTTGGAGTTTGAACACTTCTTCATTCTCGTCCCATATGCTAACCAAATACTGCAATAGCTCAGGTTGAGCTCTTAAACATGGTATGAGGAAGAACTTCTTGAGACCATAGTCCCAGAGGGCGTTCATGCAAGCTTCATTTTCCATGGCCATTTCGTCCTCTTCCCCATGTTCCCTCTCCTTCCACTCAATCACCATTGTGCCTGGATATCTGCACCAACATGGTCAAAAACACCTTATTAGATCTCTGCAACACTTAAAAATTCATTTGAGTGGCTCACATTTTGGTAAATTAACGCGGAAATTTGAGTTGTGCCATTGGCGCGAATATTTTGCTAACAGTCACGCCAATTGGCGCGACCCTTTTGCAAAAAGAAGCTAATTGACGCGGGTTTGTGCCCGATACTCGCGCTAATTGGCTGAGCCCTAAATTTGCAAAAGGGTTCCTACAGAGGTCAAATACACAATGGAAATTTACAAAAAATGAATCAAAACAAATCTAAGGGGAGCGCCTCTTACCTGGAACGAACGAGGATCCGGATGATGTATTGGATTGGTCGCAATCACCACCGCAAGTTCGCACACCAAAAGCTCACTGTTGCTCTCCAAATGAGGTAAAAAGTAAAAGTAAATATGTTTTTACCATTTGTGGCATATTTATAACTTTTGAAGTCAAAATTAGGTTTTGAAAGTCACTTTTCTCAATATTTTAATATATTTTGTCGATAAATGGATTTTACACTCGATTTTTTGTGCAGCGACAGGTTTTTACGCGACTTGGACAGTGATACGAGTTGTATTTTATACTTTTTCAGACTCGGTAAAAACACAAAAAAGTCATTTTTGGAGTCATCTTTCAGCTCTTTTCTGACTCTCTAAACATGAAAATATTATCGAGTCCCTTGTCGTTTTGATCTCGTTAAAGTGGTTGCGAAACGACATCTACCCAGTATACGTTTACCCCTTTTTCGGGCTGGGATAGATTATTTATGAAAAAGGAATACCCTAGCCTATTGCGACTAGGAGGTTTTCTCAGACATAGTTTTCTACCTTTTCAGATCTGAGGAACTATTTATGAAAAGGGACAGTTGGAGTTTACTTTTCCACTGTCTTTTCAAACTCTCTAAACATGAAAGACGCCGAGTTCTTCCTTTGTCAGACTCATTAAACCCTGATGACATCAGATCCAGTCTTAATGACGATATTCGAGTTTCTCCTTCCTAGGGCTCGTTAAATGTACTAGGATGGATTCGTCCGAAGGACGAACTTATATTACAAGCATATGCTATCCCCTTCAAGCTTGTTCTAAAAAATAATTGGGGTACTCGCCAGAAATGGTGGGGAAAAATGGAACCAATATCGTCGTCGTCATGTCGACAATATGTCGCTCTTGAACATGGCACTTGTCTGCATTCGTGTTGGGTTGGGGACATCTCATCTCATTATCTGTTTTCCTCCGTGGGTTTGGGTAATCCCTTTTGATCGCTCATCTGCTCTTTGCCTCATCATCATGACCTCTGATCTTTTGACGTCAAATACTGCCAAATCCATTGTCGTGCCACCGATATGTTCAAGAGAATTTGACCTTTGCAGTTTCAACCTTCCTCTGATTCTCATCCAATCCTAATTCACAAACATTATTTTTCCTCTGTCTCGCGTTGATGATGTGGGAAACACTATGGCCCACCTTCGATCAAGGTCACTTCCTGTCGACTTTAGCTCATTATCCAGGAAGTTGATCTAGAGACTCCCTTCCGGTACCTTGGAGCCTGCGTGCCTCAATGGCAGGTTCTTCGCATTCGATGCAAGGTTTTCATCATTGACCTTCGATCAGATGATTCTACGGGTGTTCAACGCCAACTCACTGTTCACATTCTGTGGATTGTACCTATAGTACCTTGAGGGCCATTGTCATTATTGGTGGTTCCTCTCGTGTCTATTAACAACTTTCATCACTGGCTGGTAATCAGACGATGTTCTTGCATGTTCGACTTCAGCTCACTTATTCACTTGCTTGAACTTATACTTTGTTCGGTTCGAGATGGAGCGCAAGACCCTAGATTTTGTCTGTTAGAATCCAGGCTGCGATTTTGTGGATTATTAAGATTGGTTACATGACTCATTAATTGGATGGCTGCGACCATACCTGAGTCTATTTATCGATCCTTACTGGATGGCTACGTCCATGCCTTGGATCTTGATTATTGTACCCTCTATTACGGATGGCTGCGCCCATACCACATATATATCATGTATTTGAGATATCAGTTGTATTTGTCTACGCAGGTTTTCCGACAACAGTGTTTTCAGTTGGGCACGTTCTCGTAAAGCATTTCACCCCTCTCTCTCTTTTGGGCCTCATGCTTTAGGGGGCATATGTTACACAGTAATTTGTCACCATCCCTGCAATCCCCCATCCCGCACATTGGAGGACTTATTCCGTGACCTGTGAGCAATGACATGACCTGAAACCACTTTCATGGCATCCCCATTGATAAGGACAATCATTCCCTTGAAGACAATTTCCTGTGAAAAGCCCTAAAAATAGCCTTTTCGTCTTGGCGTGACTAGCTAGTTCAACCTTCGCGCCAATGGGGGAAATCCACCAAAGAGGGCGCGCCAACTGGCGCTCTGTCCCAGTGTATCACCCACGGCAGGCTTAATAAGGAGTGTTTTTTAAAAATAAATGGTGGAATTTTGATTCCAACCAACTCCTGAACGAGTCTCTAAAATGAGTTGGGAGGTTTGGCTCCGGATCTCCATGAAGGGGAAGTGGTTTTCCACCTATCATGGAAGCTTCCTTGAGGATAGGGCCAACCCCACCATTGTAGGGATCCCAACTCCCCTTCCACCATCTATATAATCTTGTCATTTTCCCTTTGCAAGCTAGCCTGAATAGAGCTGAATCAATTGTAAGGAGATTATCGTTAGATAGCCGAAGAGAGAGAGACTTGCCCTTTTCCCGACGATCTTTACCGAGACGTACTCCTCTGTCGACTCGCCAAAGGAAGATCCAACGTCAGAGCTCAGGTTGTATCTTTCTTTGTTTTGATTAATAATAAGCGACTTTGATTATGGTTCCACTCAGATGTTCATGTTTTATGTTATGAGTTGTATCTTCTCTGACTGATACATAATTGCATGTACTAGGTTTTATGCTTGTTTGTTTGTTGTTTCTTCTTGTACGTGCAGGTGTTCGATCACATTGAGCAAGAGAATTGTGATCTGCCAAAGCAGGGGACGGAAGCACCATCTTCTCCACAAACAATGGCAACGTAGGACTTAAGGTAGGCCTCTTGTCGCATCTTGGTCTTTTGCAATTAGGAACTTGCATCTTAGCGTGATTCGGTTGTTGCTAGACCTGATCTGGGCTAGTAGGGATCGCCTCTATCCGCAGAGGGGATTTACCTCTCCAACAAAAGGTCTTTGTCTTTGTTTGACAGGATTGACTTCCCTTTTAAGAGGCATAATATGACTAATCATAATAGGATCAAAACCCTTGAGATCACTATAGGACCATGCGAATACATCTGCAAAATCATGAAGGAGAGCAAGGAATTTCTCCTTTTCTTGTGGAGA
Organism: Pinus albicaulis; assembly: GCA_034641835.2. Lineage (NCBI taxonomy): Eukaryota > Viridiplantae > Streptophyta > Pinopsida > Pinales > Pinaceae > Pinus > Pinus albicaulis. The sequence goes on along the minus strand of JAXQQM020059213.1, from coordinate 37,712 downwards.
GAAATGTTTTTATAGATTTAACATTTTAGGTTCTTCGTTAGTTCCAATATTTACCTGCTTTATTTCATCTATTTTTTTTTTTTTTTTTTTTTTTTTTTTTTCTGTAGAATTAACTTTAGATGCATCACTAGGTGAAAAAGTGTCTTCTAGGGGTGCCAAACCTTTTAAAAACTGATTCTGTTCCAAATCAATGATTTCAGATGGTTCAAGACTTTCTTTTATGAGGAAAGCTTGTAAGGTATCATCATCTTCAAAAAAATTCCAAGACTTGTCATTGTCTGGCAAGTGTGGTCTATGCAAGGTGATTATAGGACAGTCTGGTTTATTTTCTATTTCATGCATGTTTGGTCTTGTAGCAAATGATTCAATATTATCAATGATTAATTTCATTCCTCTATTTACATGAGAGAGAGTAAATTTCAAGAAATTCGACATTAATTCAAGGGCTAGAGCGGTGTACCTACACATAATTTTATTAGAAGGTTTTTAGGCCTTGTTTACTAGATTGACGATCCACTTTGAATCTCAAAAAACTTGTAAATTTGAGCAATCAAGTTTCAATGCATTTTCTAAACCAAGAATTAAATCTTCAAATTTTGCAATATTATTTGTAGAAGAAAAATTTAAATGATAAGAGAAAATGTTTTTTGCGCAAAATTATTTTGCGATAGGATTCCTACACCATTACCATGTTGAGAAGCAACCCCATCAAAAACAACTTCCATACATCTTGCGGATCAAGAGGAGGATCCTTATGAATATTTTCGGTTACCTCTTCATCAACAAAGATAGTATAAATTCCTAGATTTTCCTCAATAAAGTTAACAGAGGATTGTAACAACTTTTCAACATAGGGCAGTATTTTTATTAGTGTAGCCCCCTTATTGTTATTGTTGTGCCCCTGTAACCCCCATATCGTTATTATTGTTCCCTTACATTATTATTGTTAGGTCGACTAGGATTATATTGTGATCCCATGGACCCCTATATATAGAAGGAGCTTTTGTCATTTGTATCATCCAAGAATTGTCCATTTATGTAATGTATTGGAGGTTGTCCCCTCGAAGTGGCTGATTTCTAAGACGTTGATCTCTCTTCTCTTCTATTTTTGGAGTTGGTTTCATAACATTTGGTATCAGAGTGCGGATTTCTCGGGTTAACAGGGTATTATCGCAAGTTTGTTAATCATTATGGGAGAATAGCAGCACCTCTAACAACATTATTGAAGAAAGATGCATTTTCATGGACTCCTAAAGCAACTAAGGCCTTTGAGCATCTTAAAGAGGCAATGTGCCTAACACCATTTTTAGCTATGCCAAACTTCACAAAAACCTTTATTGTGGAATGTGATGCCTCAGGAAATGGAATTGGTGCTATTTTAATGCAAGAGGGAAGACCCATTGGTTTTGAAAGTCATCCAATCAAAGGAAAGTATTTACAAAAGGCTATTTATGAGAAGGAAATGTTGGCAATACTACATGCACTAAAGAAATGGAGACCTTACCTAATGGGAAGACACTTTAAGGTAAAAACTGATCATGATAGTCTTATACACTTTTTGGAACAAAGACTATCTTCAGAAGAGCAGCAAAAATGGGTCACAAAGATGTTGGGTTATGACTTTGAAATCATCTACAAAAAAGGGAAGCTAAATGTTGTTGCAGATGCACTCTTAAGAAAATATGAAGAGGTGGAAGCATTGCTTTGTGCCATTTCTATTACCCAACCAAATTGGATAATCGAAGCAGGGGATGAATGGAAGAAGGAAGAAGAAGTGTGGACACTCATTCAAAAGTTGTAGCAAGATCCTAGTACATTTGATACATTTAGTTGGAAAAATGATTCCTTATGGTACAAAGATCACTTATATATTTGCAGGAATTCCCAACTAAAACAAAATATTCTTTTGGAATTGCACACTTCTTATTTAGGAGGACACTCGGGATTTTTAAAAACTTACCACAGGGTGAAGAAAGATTTTTTTTTGGATGGCCTTAATTCTGATATTCAAAATTTAGTGGCAGAATGTTGGTTTGCCAGCAAAATAAAGTTGAGACAATTAAGATCCCGGGTCTTCTACAACCTTTATCCATTCCAAGTCAACGCTGGAAGGATATTTCAATGGATTTTATCATAGGTTTACCTAAGTCCGAAGGAAAGAGTGTCATCATGGTGGTAGTTGATAGACTTACCAAGTATGCACACTTTTGTGCATTATCTCATCCATTTAAAGCAAGTACGGTTGCTACTTCATTTATGGAAACAATTCAAAAACTACATGGAAACCCGAAGATTATTGTAAGTGACAGAGATCCCATTTTTACAAGAAATTTTTGGACAAAATTATTTTCTTGTTTCGGTACTCAACTAGCTCATAGCTCATCTTATCATCCTCAATCTGATGGTCAAATTGAGATAGTGAATAAATGTTTGGAAGAATATATTCGTTGTTTTGTATCTGATAAGCAAGCACAATGGGTTAAGTGGTTACCTCTCACTGAATGGTGGTATAACACTTCCTTCCATACTGCAGCAAAAATGACCCCATTTATGGCACTTTATGGAAATCATCCACCATCCATCACATCTTCTTTAAGGGAAAATTCTAGGGTTCAAGTAGTGGAATATCACATCGAGCATCAACAAGAAGTTCTCCAACTCTTAAAGGATAACCTAAATTTGGCACAAAATCAAATGAAACAACAGGCGGATCAACATCGCAGTGAGAGAATTTTTGATGTAGGAGACTGGGTATTTTTACGGCTACAACCATACAAACAAATGCCCCTCAAGAAAGCTAAGAAGGATAATAAATTATTTCCAAAGTACTATGGTCCTTACAAGGTGTTGCAAAATATTGGTACTATGGCATACAAATTTGAGCTTCCTGCTTCTTCGTGAGTGCATCCAGTTTTCCATGTTTCATGCTTAAAGAAGGTTATACGGGACAAACTTCCAGTTCAAACAATATTTCCAGAACTTGATGAGGAAGAAAAACCATATTGGAACCTGAAGCTATCACATAAACAAGAACTCGATAGCTACAAAATAGATCAATTTCAGAGTATCTCATCAAATGCAAGAAATTACCCACTGAAGATTCTACATGAGAGGATGAGAATTTTATACAGAAGCACCCAGAGATACTCAAGCGTTGAGGACAACACTTTTTTGAAGGATAAGAGCATGTTAGGTCCCTATATTACTATTATAGTCCCTTATTGTTGTTAGTGTAACCCCCTTATTGTTATTGTTGTACCCCTGTAACCCCCATATTGTTATTATTGTGCCCTTACATTATTATTGTTAGGTCAGCTAGGATTACATTGTGGCCCCATAGACTCCTATATATAGAAAGGAGGTTTTTTCATTTGTATAATCCAAGAATCGTTCATTTATGTAATGTATTGGAGGTTACCCCCTCAAAGTAGCTTATTTATAAGGCGTTGATATCTCTTTTCTTCTATTTTTGGAGTTGGTTTCATAGCATGATTTTTCTAGAAAGTGTTGGATCTAGTTCATGCAAAATAAAGATCAAACGTTCTCAAAATTTTGTGAGTTCAAAGCACTGGTTGAGAAATACATGGGAAAGCATGTGAAGGCTCTGAGGAGCGACAATGGTGGTGAGTACATCTCCAATGAATTCAAGAACTTCTGCAGCAAAGAAGGAATTCAGAGAGAGTTGATTGCGCCTCATAAAACACAACAGAATGGGGTCGCAAAAATAAAGAATAGAACAATTTTCGGTGCAGCACGAGCGATGTTGCATGATTAGGGCCTACTGTTGCATGTGTGGGTGGAAGAATGCAACACAACGGTATTTGTGCAAAATCGTAGTCCTCATCGGATACTTGGCATGAGTACACTAGAGGAGGATTTTTCTGGTAAGAAACCTGATGTTTCATATTTTAATTTTTTTGGCTCATATGTATATTTACATGTGACCAAATATTATAGGAATAATCTAGAACCAACAACTGAGATTGGGATATCTGTGAGGTACATTGATACTCCCCACAATTATCGGGTGTATTTTCCAAACAGCAGGATGACTGTTGTGAGACGAGATATAAAATTTGATGAGGAGAAAGCCATGCGATTGCCCCTTGAGAGGGAGCTTGATTTGCATGCAAATGAGGAACTCTTGGTTCCAAAGGATGAACCTCAAGTTGTGGAGCAACCACATGGGGAGGATCATGGAGTGGCAGAAAACACTCATGCAGAGCCATCCACCAGACATGGTAGAAGGCGCACCACAGAAGCTGATAGATTGAGACTTGATGTGGCAGAACATGTAGGGGCACCTACTTCACTGCGCAGAAAAAGATAGTCTCCGGACAGGTTTACTGGATACATGGCTCTTTTGAGCAAGTGTATTGTGACAGAACCATCCTCTTTCGAGGAAGCAGTGCAACAACCAATTTGGGTTGACGCCATGGTTGATGAGTATGACTCCATCGTCAAGAACAGTGCATGTGAAGTTTTCCCAAGAACAGTCAGAAAATAAGTGGTTGGATCTAGATGGATCTATAAGGGAAAGCAGGCTGCAAATGGGAGTTTGTAGAAGTACAAGGCTAGATTTTTAGCCCGGGGATTCTCACAAGTTGAGGGGATTGACAATGAGGAGACTTTTGCACCAGTTGCAAGGTACTCATCGATTAGATATATCCTTGCACTCTCAGCGCAGATGGGGTGGCAGATACATCAAATGGATGTGAAAACTGTGTTTCTTAATGGAGTTATTAAGGAATAATTGTACATAGAGCAGCCAGAAGGTTTTGAGATCTTTGACAGTGAGTCGCATGTGTGCAGACTCAAGAGAGCACTGTATGGGCTGAAGCAAGCACCTCATGCTTGGTACACTAGGATTGATAGCTATTTCATTGGGTTGGGATTCACGAAGAGTAAAGAGGATGTGAATCTGTACCAGATTATGGTTTATGGTAAGCTTTTGATTATCATACTTTATGTTGATGATCTAATTTTGACAAGGGATGAGCACCTCATAATTTCCTGCAAAGAGGATCTTGCAAGAGCGTTTGATATGAAGGAAATGGGACTCCTTCACTATTTCCTTGGTTTGGAAATATGGCAGCGATATGGTGAGTTATTTGTTTCTCAAGGAAAGTATGGCAAAGAGATTCTGAAAAAGTTTCACATGGAGAGTTGTAAACCCATGGAGACTCCTCTTCCAAGAAACTAGAGGAAGGAGGATGCTACTTTAGGTGAGGTAGTGGACGCTACTGTTTACAGGAAGCTTGTGGGTTCACTAATGTACTTGGTGAACACCAGACCAGACATTTGCTACGCTGTTAACCAGCTGAGTCAAGCTATGGTTAAGCCAACCAAGATCTTTTGGAATGCGGGGAAGCATGTCTTGAGATATCTCAGGGGCACTACAGAGTATGGATTATGGTACAAATAGACAAAGGGAGTGAAGCTTCAAGGCTTCACCGATGCAGATTGGGCAAGCAATCCATCAGAAAGAAAGAGCACATCAGGAGGGATCTTCAGCATAGGATCAACAACAGTTTCTTGGTTCATCGGGAAGCAAAGATCTATGGCACTCAGTTTAGCTGAGGCAAAGTACATGGCAGCCAGTCAGGCTGCATGTGAGGCCATCTGGATGAGTAATATTCTGGTTGGTTTTTTTTTTCATCAGATGGATCTGAAGGTGATACATTGTGATAACCAGAGTTGCATTAAACTCTCGGTTAATATGGTATTCCATGATAGGTCCAAGCATATAGAAATATGGTATCACCATCTCAGAGATTGTGTTCAAAGGCACATTATGTTACTTCTGTACATTCCTACAAAAGATCAAGATGCAGATATTCTGATGAAGGTGCTCGCCAGGAGAAAATTCGAATACCATAGAGGCAAGACTGGGGTAGTTGATAATCCCTTTCTTGTTGAGAGGGAGTGTTGAAAAGTCAACAAGAAATGTGTGTCTAATTTAATTTTCCCTTAATTAAATTTGACAATAAAATGTAATCTTATCTCATAATCACTTGTAATAGTTAACTGAGTGTGATAAACTCAGTTAGCTCATGAATTTCGAGTTGAGGGTGGTTGGTGAGGCATGCAGAGTGATTCTATTAGTTATTGAGTCCAAATCGTAGTTAGTGCATTAGTTTAATGCATGAGAAATCATTTAACTCAATTAATTGAGTTAAAATTGGTTTAACTAGCTGTAACTGTTTGTTGCACTAGTGAGAGGTCAAGTGAATTAAATCAGATTTAATTCACATGCAGTGATCTATCATGTAATTGATGATTTACTATTAATAGTTGCATGCATAATAGTTCCAGTGGAGACCCAGTTGAGACAAAGGTTAAAGGGATGTTAACTATCAGTTTTATTATTAGTAGGTTGCCCACATGCAGTAAAACACCCATAGGATTTCCCATGAGCATTGCACAGGTTTGGAAGGCTAGAATTCCTAAAGAATAGGAATTTCATTCCACATGAATTGCACAAGGCAGGTAGGCTGATCAGAGGTTGAAAATTGGCTAAGTGTTGGTTGATTTTTTCTGGATCAATGTGAGACAGTTGTGAGAGTGCAGGAGACTCCTGTGGGAAGAGTGCATTGTAATTGTTTCTTGATTCCTTGGTGAATATACAATAGAATATAGAGGGGTTTTGAGCAGTAAGCTTTCCCTGGGAAACTATATGTGTTGTGGATTGATTTCTTCTTTCTTTACTTGTTGTGATTGGTGATCGTGTTTATTTTTCGCAATTGATTTGTAGAAGGATTCAATATCTTGCTTTAGGATATTGCATGATCGGATTGAATCCGTTGATATACATATTTTTTGTATAATTTCTATAAAAAAAATATTTACAACACATTTTTATAATAGTCGAAACTCATTTCCAACATAAACATTATATACAAGACAAAGGAAGCTATAATAATAAAAGTAAGAAAGAAAAATATCAGAAATGATAGGAAAAATGGAAAGATCATGAAAAGATATTTCATTGAATCTGCTTTAAAAATGTTTAGAAATGTTGGAAATAAGCTTGACATACTATCAAAGTTTTGTAATCAAGACCCTTTACAAATGACAGTGTTTCTGTAACCACTTAATCAAATGAAAGTAATAATCAATCCAACACAAGTTCAAGCTGCCACAATTGGTATAGATTCAAACTCTTGAACATTGGTACACTGTACAAATACCAGACTCATCAGTGTTGGAAAATAAACAGTAGTTTTAATAAACCATCAATGACCAAACTATGATTACCTAATCCAGCATAACATAAAATTAACTAACCCATGTTGCTGCAACTTTTAAAAAGGTAAACTGCAACACAAGCTTATCAGTCTCCTAGCACTCTTAAGCAAGTTCAAAGAAACCCAAAACTAAAGTGAACTTATCAATAAACCATACCAAAATGCAAAAGTAAGAATGCTTTACTCTTCGTATCCCTTTTCCTTTTAAGCAGGTGATCATAAATGTCATGTGGTTATATGTTGGTTTGTTTAACCATTCATTTATCAAAACTGAAGGAAATGGAGGGGACAGGAAAAGTTATTAAAATAAGAATTGACCAAAATGAACGAGGAGGGAATATACTTAAGAGGGAGGGAGGCCCACTGTCCACATAGCAACATTAAAACATTGAAACTAATATTATTAATAATGCATTATTTCCTCCTTGTATCTCCCTTTTAATGCATACTATGAAAATATAATGCTATAATGTCATAATCATAAAAAGCATCCATCATATTTCCCCTTCATTAAAATTATGCCAACTATCAAACATATAGGTCATGCCAATAGTCAAAATATACATAACCATAGTCCACACTGTATATCAAAAGGGAATGAAGTGTTGTATCATCATATACTGTCCAAAAATAATGTTAGCAGAGTAAGTGCATCATAACCATCAAATAAAATGATAATTAAAATTTGTAAGCATTTTCTAGCCCATTGCCACTTTCCTTAAACAACTGTTGAAATAGCCAGAATGCTTGGATGTTTCTCCTACAGTAGAAGAATTAATCTGAATTAATTCTCTTTCTGGTTTACTGTTGTCCAAGTTATTTTGGAGTGTTGAGATGGCTACTTCAGGGGCCATTTTCCTTGGTGGGAACTTTGAGAAACAATTACATCATCCAAATGAGACACAGATGGGGCTATGAATTCTGATGCTTTATCATAATTGGAATATGGATGGACAATAGTAGTATGCATGACAAAAGTTGACTTATCGGAATGAGCAGATGAACCAGAATTAGCATGAGTCTTTGAAGACTCGGGCTGTCTAATGGGGATTTGATTGATTTTTCCTAGCCTCGATATCCTGGTGAAGATTTATCAGAAGGAATATGATCCCAGCCATTATTATTTTGATAGGGTATTTCATGAACATTTGGATGTGGACACAAAGAATATTGGTGAGGTTCATTAGACAAAGGTGGTTGGCTAATTATAAGTGGAGGACCTAGGTAAAGATGCCCTATAGTAGCCAACTTCCTAAATTCATCAGAATTTTCATTTAAGTAAATTGAAAACTGAATCCTTCTATTTCTGCCTTGTTGCCAAATTCCCAAAGGCTTGTTGCATCTTCCCTTGCCTCGTCTGCCTGAACCTCTATAGAAGAAACTCATAGCTTCCAAGAACAATCATTAGCCAATGCATGATACCAAATCTTGCACACCAACAATCTCATTCCCTTTACAATTTCGTGATAGCATTTGCCAAACAAATTATAAAACGTGTGCAAGGTCAAAAAAAATTTGGGCAAGTACACAAAGATGCACGATGGGGGGTTTTGAATACACAATTGCAAGCAGAATAATGTACAGGTGGCTAGGATATAAAATTGAATATGAAACCAAACAATAGTTGCAAGCTGGATTTCATTCTTTTGTACCCGAAACATAACTTTTAAATAGAACGATAACCCTTTGAGGGCTTCGAAATCATCAGGTGCCTTGAGCATTTGAATAATTTTAATTGTCAGAATCTGAACAGATACGTATCATATCCAATTTTGGCTCATTTGAATTGAACTTATTCATTTGGTGAAACATGAAATATGTTTGTTTGGTTACGAAAATTGCCAAAGGGAATGAGATTTCTTCTTATAACAATGACTGCATGGAGAAAAAACAAAAACAACCTTTGACCTGACGATGACATAACTATTCCAAAGGGAAAATGATGAAGAATGGCATGTTTTAAACCACGAATCAATAACATGATATTTAATTTACAGAGGTAGCTGAAACAAAGTCTCCACAGTGAAATTATGGCTATATACAGACTGAGATGAACGAAACTGACAAAAGGCATTATGGGCATGTCGTTTGAGTCAAGCGAACATAGGCTCATCAACTAACTTGTTGTGAATGACATTTCTGAAGGGAAACAAATAAGGAGGGGAAAACACATGTAAGCAACCATTTAACAAATAACCATTTGAAATTAACCGTAAGTGTCGAATTTATTAACCTATTACAACGCCTTCTAGTTGCCAAGATGAAAAATGTTCACCCACTATGTGTTGCGGCCACACTTGTTTCTTTCTCAGCATGCCATGGCGGTTAGGGTTGCTAACTCGACTTAGTGATAGTCAGGCACAACGAAATTCCCAAATGAATGAGAAAAATGTCGAGCTTTTGCTAAAACCTTGCCAAAAGAAATATAAATTCACATATGTCATTGATCATCAAAGCCTAACACAATAGTCATTGATCGATTAATAGGGAGAAGCATTTACTCCCACATTGTTTCATTTCCATGACTATCGACGCATTTACACCACCTTCCTGCATTTCCAACTATTCACACAATGCCAAATCATCAGAGTGTGTGGAGTCACATAACCGTAACTAACATTATCCCATATTCATAATTCGATCCAACATCATATCACATATCATAAGCCCAATCAGCAATTTCAATCAACATATCATGAGCCCCAATCAATAATTTCAATCAACCAAATGAGATATGAAACTATGGCTTGTACATGCACATTGCGCTATGTAATGCGACTTATAAGGTAACAATATAAGCTACCCAAACATTGATAATCATTGCCAAGAATTATTTATATCTATTGCAATTTACAAATCTAGAACATATTTGTATCTATCAAAACAAGGTTTGAGTTTGGAGTTAATGGAGTTATAACTCTTGGGAGATATCACTTTAAGGACTCCTAGGTAGATGCAAGAACACTTTCCACAAAGGATAGACCTTAGGAAAATAATTGAAAAATCCCGTTGATTTACCATTGGACTACAACACAATAGACTTAAATGGTCTCAATGGACCACAATGATTGATATCCCGTCATAGGAATGAAAAGAAGATGGGCTTTGATATATTTACATGTATGTAGGGAATGTGATGCAAACATCACACATTCAACCACTATCTCTAAATGCCCCAATAAAATTTTAAGCATTTGAAAAAAAAATCCCTTGTGAAAAGCTCCTACTTTCTTGTACATAGATCCAACGCTTGTCTCTCACATCATTCCCCTTTTCATGCTAAAAAGTTTGGCCTTATCTTCCTTTTGCCCATTTCATATTAGATAGAGTACTATTATACATTTTGGATTTTCTACCCAAAATTCGGCGATGCAATTTTATTAAGATTGTAATTTTTTGTTATTTACTTGTGAAAATGATATGAAATTGGAGGAGAACTTCTCCTTCCTAAAAAGTCTTCTTCCTATGATGATTTTCAAGTAAAAATTGGTCTTATGTAATCACAAGATTTATGGTCTCTTCAAGGATAATGAGTTAGTTTTCATGTGAACTTTAAACAAGAAATATATCATAATTTAACTCATAAAGGCAATCATGAAGAGAGACAACACAAAATTTGGTGACAAAGTTCACCCCTTCTTGGCTACATCTCCGGGCCTGCTAACACAGCTAGACCACTCCATAGATTTCAGTGATAACAAGCACATAAAGTGAGCTCACAAAATGGTGGCTAGTTTCCCCTTCAAGGAAAGTTCTCTTGCAAAGAACCCTCACTCTAAAAATCATAACAGCCTACAGTTAGCCATGAAACAATCAACAAGAAAAGGGCTCTCACATCAAAACCCTGTAGTCCATCTAAAATTGAGCATAACAAGTACAACAATTCCACATTTAAGTGTTAAAAGAGAACTTTCCTAAAAAATACGTAATGAGAAAAGATAAACATGTTGCACCATAGATGTCACGACTACTGCAGATAACATATGAAGGCTGGAAAAGCCTTACAAGGTCCTCTCCATGCTTAAAAGCCTTCAAAAAATTCTTCAACCCACTAATTGATCATGGTACCCATAGAATCAAACATGCAAAACATCTCTTTAGAAGTGCTCGAAACAGTGAACAGAGGCTTCCATTGGATTCAGAAAGTCCAAAACCCCTATCTGGACTCTTCTTGAGCTTCAAAAGGCCAAAAACGCATCAAGTTATGGCTCTCTCTTGTTTTTTTTTCTATTCATCCTCCAAATTGGATGAATATGCTAAGAGAGCGACAAATCCGCTTGACAGGCAACAAATCCGCCTGCAATAGTTGCAAATTATTGCTTCTATAATTTTTCCAATGACCCTTATGCGCTAAACTAGGACCACATGGCGCCATAGGGCCGAGGGCTAGGCCAATGGTCCACCTTTGTTGACCTAGGATCCAAACCCTTTGGGTTGTTGGTCATATAGGGGTGATGTGGCCGGGGGTCGGGGCTAATCGCACGCCCCCACCGTGCTAGCTACCAAACTAAAAGTTGGTGGTTACGCGCCAGCGCCGTGACCTGGGGCAAGGCCTCAACTCCATCCTTGTATGCCTAGTGCATTATTTCTTAGCACTCAGCCCTGTGAAAGATCCCATGACCAAGGGTTGGGACTGGTCCCCAAGCCCTCTACCCTCAGTGCTCGTCGACGGTCTCGTGCTTGGTGATATGACTTGGGGCTAGGGCCTAGAGCCCCGACCCATCCGCTAGCTCTCTCATCCTTAGCGCTTGGTCGGGTGAAGGTGATAAGACTATGGGCTAGGGCTAGGCCCTGAGCTCCTCCCCCATCGCTCCTCTGCCATGGTCCTGTGGGATGTTGACGACGAGGGGCCAGGGCTTAGTCTCGACCCCTCTCCCCCAATGCACATTTCAATGCTCTTTAACAATAACCAGCCGACATGGTAGGTTAAGAAACATGTGCATGGTTCACTGGTAAGGCTTGTCAATGTTATTTGGAAGGTCATGGGTTTGATCTTGCCAAAGCCTATGGAGACAATACAATTTTTTTAACCAATGTGGAGGCGCCATGTGGCGACCTCTAATTGGGCCACATGGCAAACTCCCATTGGGCTACCACAACCAAAATTCGACCAATGAGAATGTGCCAACGTGCACCTGTATGAGCTCACCACTTGGAAAATCATGATTGGTCCTATACGCACAGTAGGCATGTTGACATCAGCGGTACAGACTGCCTAGTGAGTAGTTGAACCAAATGACCATAACATCATAACTTGAGCATATGATATTGGTTTTCAGTGATTCAAGTGGCGTTGGATTCAAAACAATGAGAGCTATGACTTGACGTTGGTATCGAAAGATTCTTGGCACTTTCATTTTTGAGAAAAAAATTGATCTCCGGATCATACCTCCTCACTAGGAACTTTTGGAATCCAAAAGTTTGCTTCTTAGAGTAAAAAAAATGAGGAAAAAACTCAAAAAATTCCCAATCTCAATCCTTAATGTTGTGTTTTCAATTGGTGCCTTCAAGCTCCAATCAAGGTACTCCACCTATCCTCTGCATGAAGACCTTACCTTCCTTTCAAGAATCGAGTCACAATTCTTATCACCATGCAGGAACAAAAACATCGATGGATGGATCTGAACATTCTCTCCCAAACCCATCTTTCATGGCTCAAACAACTTCATCTTGAAGTTCCATTGTTGAAGACAAACTTGAATTTCCATCTCGGAAATCATAAGGAATTCAATGCTTGCCATGCACTGATACAAACTTTTCTTTACTGTCCTCAAACTATGCTGGTACACAAAAGTACTATGGCTGAAATAATTCAATGACACATTTGGTTTTGTCCACAAAAATATAGTCATTTCTTGTACAACCTTTATTAAATATTTCATTCACAACAAGCTTCATCTTGAACACTTGTATCAGTGAGTACATGACACAATTGTAGACAAATTGGACGACAAACAATGTTCATCCCAACAAGTTCTTAAACATTGGACTCGTAAACAAGGCAACATAACATGCCCTGTCAATGAAAAACATACTTGTTGCAAATAGTGATTATTCTTGTTTCACTTTACAAAGCACCCAAAAACAGGTAATGATAATAGCAAGCATTTACAATTTACAAAGCAACAAACTCTACAAATAGTCTACCCCATCTTCACCTTTCTTAGGCTTATGGGTTCTCTTTCTACATCTATTATACTTTGAAGGTTTCCTTAGGAATTATGTCGGTTTCCTCTTTGCCACCTATTTCTTTCCTTACATTGGTTTTCATAACCTCTTTATCCTTCTCGAGATGAAGTTTCAAACACCTTTCATTCCCATGCCCATGCATGTTACAACGTGTACAAAAGTATTTTCGCTTTCCCATTCGCAAGGAAGTCTTCAAATGTGAGGGAGGTTCTTCACGCTTGATGCCAATAATTTAGTCCATTCTTTTGATCACCTTGTGTTGCTCACAATTAGCCACACAATGGTTAATTGCATCACAAAATGTGCAAGGATACATGTCCCACAAATAATCAAAATTACTAACATTTGGAAAATTCCCATGTCATTCCTGTAACTTTGATGATGTGGACTGGACGATGACATGCAAAGTCCTTTGAAGCATTAATCTCTCTTAGGAGACAAATTGACATTATCACTACCATCTTGGTGTGACATATCATCATCTGATGATTATTTGCCTCTACCAGTTTAGAACACTCTCCAAACTCTGTATGACCATATCCCAATCCTTGATATCTTTGTATCTCTTTCACCATGATAGGATTAGTGATTCCTTGGCCATTGATTTTGAGGCCTCCTCCTTCATAACCCAACTTCGTACCAATGCCTTTAGTATGTTGTTCAAAGGCTGCAAAAAGAAGAAGAAGTATATTTAATTAATTAATATTTATATATATTAAGATATTATAATTATAAACATTTTATAAAGTTATGCATTTTTATTCATTATTTTTAATTCAACCAATTTAATAATTAGCATAATATAAATCAAATAATTTGATTACACCTCCATTTTATCTCATCCTCTCATTGTCAACATATTTCATTGAACACTCTGCCCATTTATTACTCCTTTTCTCTTCTACTTCTCCTCGACCTTTGTCATGGAGATGGGTCTTGATGTAGACACGAAATGTCAATATTCATAAATGACTTCTGTGGAGAAATTTCTGACATCTCAAATAAAATATGTGTTATTAACATAAACTGAAGGATTTGAACTAGAGATGTTGATTACCTCCTTGCATTTGCCACCCATTTTTTCTGCTTCAGATGTTGATGACGAATTTGAAGATGACTAAAGCCACCTAATTTTACCAACAGGCATATAATGAGAATCTTTGAGATGCTGACAAAAATCACAAGCATCATTCTCCACACAGGGTCCATAACATGTGTTTATACCATGCCGAGAAATTGGCTTCACTTTGGAGGTATTCTTTGCTTCTTCTGGAGTGGAACTCTCACCAACTTGTTCCTCAAGCACATGCTGCAACTAAAGGCGCATATGCCTCTTCTCCTCTTCAACAATTTCAAGCATTCTTGTCAATTCAACATTCTCCATTCAAAGAGACAAGCTCACCTCCTCTATCTCTTAGAATTTCCATTTTCTTGCCCATACCTGCAACTTGGTCATAACCAACTCTAATACCAATTGATCTAAAATTGGAGGAGAACTTCTCCTTCCTAAAAAATGACAGTCCTGTGACGCTTTGCAAGTCAAAATGGGTCTTACGCAATCGCAAGTTTTATGGTCTCTTCAAGGATAATGAGTTAGTTTTCATGTGAACTTTAAACAAGCAATATATCATGATTTAACTCATAAAGACAATCATGAAGAGAGACAACATAGAATTTGGTGACAGAGTTCACCCCTCCCGGGCTACATCTCCGAGCTTGCTAAGATAGCTAGACCGCTCCATAGATTTCAATGATAAAGAGTACATAAAGTGTGTTGACAAAATGAGTGGCTAGTTTCCCCTTCAAGGAAACTTCTCATGCAAAGAACACTCACTCTAAAAAGCATGACAACCTACAGTCAATCATGAAACAATCAACAAGAAAAGGGCTCTCACATCAAGACCCTGTACTCCATCTGAAAATGAGCATAACGAGTACAACAATTCCACATTGAAGTACTAAATGAGAACTTTCCTCAAAAAGACATAATGAGAAAAGAGAAACATGTTGCACCATAGATGTCACAATTGATGCAAATAACATATGAAGGCTGGAAAACCCCTACAAGGTCCTCTCCATGCTCAAAAGCCTTCAAAAAATGCTTCAACCCACTAATTGATCCTAACACCCATAGACTCAAACCTACAAAAAGTCTCTTCATAAGTGCTCCAATCAGTGAACCGAGGCTTCCATTGGATTTAGAAAGTCCAAAATCCCCTATCTAGACCCTTCTTGAGCTCCAAAAGGCCAAAAACTCATCAAGTTATGGCTCTCTCTTGTTTCTGCTGCTATTCGTCCTCCAAATTGGAGGAATCTGCTAAGAGAGCGACAAATCCTCCCTTAAATCTGCTCGAGAGGCGAGAAATTCACTAGCAATAGGCGTAAATTGTTTCTTCTTTAATTTTGCTAATGACCCTTATGCGCTAAACCAGGGCCACATGGCGCATAGGGGCGAGGGATGAGCTAATGGTTCACCCCCGCCGACCTAGGCTCCAAACCCGTCAAGTTGTTGGTCATATAGGGGTGATGTGGTCGAGGGTTAGGGCTAATCACCTGCCCTCACCGCGCTAGCTCCCGAACTATAAGCTGGTGGTTACGCACTGACACCATGACTTAGGGCCAAGCTTCAACTCCGCCCTTGTCCACCTAGTGCCTTATTTATTAGCGCTCGGTCTTGTGAAAGATCCAGTGACCGAGGGCTTGGGTTGTTCCCCAAGCCCTCTACCCTCAACGCTCACCGACGATCCCGTGCTTGGTGATATGACTCGGGGCTAGGGCCTAGAGCCTCGCCCCCTCTGCTAGCTCCCTCATCCTTGGCGCTTGGACCGGTGAAGGTGATAGGACTATGGGCTAGGGCTAGGCCCTGAGCTCCTCTGCCACGGTCCTGTAAGCTGCCAACGACCAGGGGCCAGGGTTTATTCTCGGCCCCTCCCCCCCAACACACATTTCAATGCTCTTTAACAATAACTTGCGTACATGGTAGGTTAAGAAACATGTATGTGGTACATTGGTAAGGCCTGGCGGTGTTGTGTGGTAGGTCATGGGTTCGATCCTACCGAAGCCTGTGAAGCCAATACACAAATTTTCAACCAATGTGGAGGTGCCACGTGACGATCTCCGATTGGGCCACGTGGTAGCCTCCCATTGGGCCATCGCAACCAAAATTCGACCAATGAGAATGTGCCAACCTGCACTTGTATGAGCCTGACACTTGGAAAGCCATGATTGGTATCATACACCTAGTAGGCATGTTGACATCAACGGTACAAATTGCCCAGTCAACAACCCAATCAACCCACCTGCACATTTTTTTAGTGGCTGAGCCAAACGATCATAACATCATAACTTGAGCACACAATATCAGTTTTCAGTGATTCAAGTGGTGTTGGATTCAAAACGACAAACACTACGACTTGATGCTGGTTTTGAAAGATTTTGGGCACTTTAAATTTTGAGCAAAATTTTGATCTTCGGATCAGAAAAGCTCCTACTTTCTTGTACATAAATCCAACTCTTGGTTATCACATCATTCCCCTTTTTTGGTCTTAACTTCCCTTCCCTTTATCCATTTCAAATTAGACAAAATCTAACTATTTTAAGTTTTGATTTTCTTAACCAAAATTTGATGATGAAATTTTTAGTAAAATTAGAATTTTTTGTTATTTAAAATACTTATTTGAATGTATATATAATTTTAATAAAACCCCAAAACACTAAAATCATACGAAGTATACAACTCAAACTTATGATTTTAATAAATACATACCAAATTTAAAACAAAATAACAAAATTTAATAAAATAAATAAATTCCTATACCCTAGATCCAAACTATTTAAACCAAAACTATTTAAACCAAACCCTAAATAGTTTGTGACATGCTCATGCTTGGCATAACTCTATAGCATCTCCAACAAAACCAACCACTAGAAAGAATATTTCAACAATAAAACCTTATTTACTTTCCCCTGTAGATTCAAAATTAAGACTGCCCCACCTTGTACTAGGGAATTTGCCCTCAATGAAGACTCTTGGCCAATTCAAAGTAGGCAAACGTTCTCTTAATTTCTTTGATTCGAATTCTAAAACAAAGCGGGGAAAAAGGTGCAATCTATGGTGGTCGTATTAGTTGAAGAGAGCGATTGCGTGACCGTTGGAGTTGCCCTTATTTATTTGATTCACTCCACCCCTGCATTGGATTAGATTGCATTCAAAGCAACCATTCCATCTCTCACCACTCAGTTCCTCCCAAATCGGCTTTGCAGTCTTTGACTATCATATCATGGCAGCTGTAGAATCGGTCCCCTCCCCTGCTCCAAACGCTACTGAAGAGGTCATTGCTCTTCTGATTTTTCTCAACTCGTCCAGTTCTCAACAATGCAACTTTTACTCTGTTCTTACAAAATTATTTGATTTATTTTAAATGCTCTGCAGGGAACTCAGAAATCACCGTCAATGGCTGGAGGATCAGATATCTCTATTTTAACCGTACGTTCAGTTTTTCATTCTTTTCCCTCCTTATTTGCACCAATCTCTCCATTTTTCTTGGTTTCATTATGCAATATGTCTCTCTTTAAACTTCTTTTGTTGATAAAGGGGTCGATTCTATATATGCATCGCCATGGATTAGCCTGACGCATGCTTTTAGTGATGTGGTTGATAATGGGTTATAAGTAATTGTCATTATTGCAGGATCTCGATGCTTCTAGGGAAGATGTGCTAGATCGGATTCAGAGCCTAAAAAATGTAGGTTGATTATGACGATGGCCTGTTACTTAATCTACTGTTACCAGTTTTTTCGTTTAATGCTTGGAAAGGTAATTTGCGCATCATATGTTTTTGAATGGCTTTTAGGACTTGCAAGATTGGCGTGGTAAGCTCGATACTCAGATCAAGACTCACCGACAGGTATGGAATAATAATACCATTTCAATTTTTCACCTTCAGCGGTGGGGAATAGAGCATTTTGTTGTGTGGGTAAGGTTTAGGGTTTCAGGGTCTTTCTGACAGAGCCAATGACATGGCTTTCGGGGTTCTACGCCCTTGCAGACTTGCAAGAACTGTTTTATCAGGATTTTGAATCAGTTTATGACATTTAGTGTGAAGAGGTGGAGGTGAGGGTTTATAAACCGCTTTTGTAGCCTCTAGGTTTTGAACTGTGTCTTGTAAATGTTTTTAACAGGAGCTTGGAGATATGAAGAATTTCCTCAATGATGAAGTAGAACAACTGAGATCTGTAAGTGTGCCACTCATATTATTATTTATTCAAAGTTCCATCGAATGATCTGTTTCCATTTTCTTATTCTTAAAGACCGACTGCTGTATGCACTAACGTGCATGTGAATTTTTTTTCCTGGTGCAGGAGTTCCAGGACTTGAAAAACAGTTTGCTAAAGCAGCTAGACGAATCTACTAAACTTGCTTCCCTGGTATGGATGACTGACAACTTATATGGAGCAAATAAGTTGAAGAGCCTTCCTTTCCATGAGATGATTTTGCCTCCTTGATTTTTATTTTCTTACTTTCATGCTCGTATATCTCTCTTTTGTAAATCGCATTTTCATTCCTAATTATCACATCAGATGCCTGGATTCTTTTTAAACGTGGAAGGAAATAATGTGTACCTTATGTTTTCCTGCAGATTTCCAACGTCCCTGAGAAAGCAGAAGCGGTGGTTTCCGATTCTTAAAATGGAAGAAGGAAAGTTATCTTCTCAGAGAGAGTGAACGAGAGACACCCATAACCGGTGATATTTCTTGCTATTGGATGTGCTTGGTATAGTGTATAAATTCTCAAGGACTGAAAATGGCATGGATGATGCCACTAATTCTTTAGATCCGTTTATTCAAATCTCTTTTGAGGAATTGTTATCAAAAGCGTTGCCTTTTATTTCTAGTTGGAGCAGAATATCTAAGCTATGTTTTCCATATGCTTGTTTCATCTATTTTGTCTTCAGTTTGCTGATAAGCTGGCTATAAATTGCATCATCCCCTGAGAGCTTCAGTATTATTTTTTATTGTCTAGTGCGCAACCATCCATGATGTATGGAAAGTGGAAGAATGTAAATGTACTTTGTAGAATGACACAGTGGTGGCTGTTGATATTAAATGCTATTGGAATGAATGAGCATACATCCTCTTATACACTGGAAATGGTATGGATTATGCTAGTCTGCTACTAATTTTTCCAATTTGAATCTTAGTCGGAGGAGGTATAACCTACAAGGGGAATATAAGCACTCCTTCCAACATGCTTGTTTCATCTATAAACTGCATCGCTTTTGGAACTGCTATATCACATTAAATGGATAATGCACAACTTTTTATAATGTTGTTGAAACTGAAAGAAAAGCAGGGTATTGTGGACCAATTTAATGTACATTTTCTAGTTTGCTAGTTGTGACAAATTCACTCTAGTAGGTCAAGTGTGGTGCATGGACAAAAAACATTGTGTTTTCTCTATAATATGGTCTCAAGTATAATTAGATGAGGCAAAAACATTCCTCTTTTATTGCTGAAAATGGGGTTATGGTGTAGGAAATTCATGATTACATTATGTTTTCTCCATAATATGGTCTTCTATATAATTAGATGTTGAACTCATTCAAGACAAATGTCCTGATGCATGCTCCAGCAATGTCAACAGGAAAATACATCTTCCTTTTCTTGGTGAAAATTGGGTTTTGTTAGGTTTTGCAATGCCCATCTTTCTTGTGGGGTCAGCCATGGGTACTATAAGAACCTATCTCATAATTCTTATTGATATTTTTTACTGGAATAACAGCCAACTCGAAATCAACTGTCAAACCTTTATTGCTAGCCTATCTTCAGTTTCATATTTTCATTTCTGAAAAGAATACGAGGGAAAAACAAATTGGTGAGGTTTAGCAGATGTCAAAAATCAACATATATTTGAAGTCCTGTTCAAACAGTAAAAGTTTTGCACATTGAATCTATTAGCAAATTAGTAGTTGATGAGCGAGAGTCCCTGTCCACCAAGACAATGAAGCTCTACTGATCCACCTTATTACAATTGTGTTCCTAAGCAGGGGGTAACTTTATAAAATGCATGCGCACTTTAATTTTGGAAAGAAATGGGAGAACAATAAATTACTAGAGGGTTGGCGGATAACATAAATCCTATCTTTAGGCTGCCTTATAGATACTGCAATTGCATCTAAAATTGAAGGAATCTGTTGGTACGAGTCAGCTGTTTACAGAACATAGCTGATAGATGATAGATGTTGAGGCAGGAGAGGCTCTTCTCAAACGCTAAAAGAGCTATCTGAAAGAGAAGCATTTGCTATTGCACATGAAGAATTTGGTATTGTAGTACAATCTTGAATTTTCAGTTTTGTGAAGAAACTGTTCATGCTAATGTCCACAATTTCACTATGATTAATGTATTAATGTAACTAGATTGCTACAACATATCTCGGTCAGTTAACTGGTAATTGTCTTTAAGTGTCTATTTTTTGTCAAGGAGAAAGGTATATTTTTGCTGGTGGCCGTCTAATAAGATTACATTATACTATTCTAGTGGTTTGATAGACATGGAATACGATTGATCTAATGTTGATGTTGTAAGCAGTTTCCCAACTATAATTAATTGTTTAAATTGTAGTTCATTGTATAAAATGGACTTGTAATTGCTTAGAAGTGGCTGTTGTCAAAGTTATATTGCTCTTGTGACGGAGGTAGGTATATTGCTGTGGGTGGGCAGTCTATATGTGGGAGTACATAGTCCTTGCACAGGGTTTGGGGTTGTACTTCGAATCAAAAGAGCTTTTAAGTTTGCTAGTGTTTTAGAAGGGCATTCATTTTCACTTCCTCATGAAGGAGAGAACATAGAAGTGGAGAGGAGGAACACGTTGAGAATTATAGTTTGGACAGGAGTGTAAACATGTGAAAAGAAATTTTGAGATATTTTTGAAAAGTATCCTTGAAAACTAATTATATTTATGTAATTCACTCGAGTAAAAAAAATCAAAGTATATTTTGAGTAAAAAAAATCAAAGTATATTTTGTGTAGTTGTAAATCTTAAAAACAGATTCTTTACTAAAAGTATAAAGACAGGGCAAGGTAGAGGTTTTTCAACACAAACGAGGCGTTCAGGTAGAGGTGAATATGAAGGCATGAGAACGTATTTATGGAGTGTTGAATAGTGCCATACAGTTGTACGGGATAGTTTTGTACAGTTGTATGGACATATCTGTACAGGTTGTTTCATAAGCTGTATAGTAGTTTTCTGTAGTTTCTGGTTATTTTTAGTAGCCTGTACTTTTTCGAGCAGGTTGTACAAGCTCAGTTTATGGTGTTTTTCGGCATCTGTGTAGTGTTGTTTTCATTGGGGGATGTGTGGAGGTTTCTTATAAGCTTTTTGAATGAATGAAAACTTGATTTGAAGGAGTAATTATCAGTGTATGTGATTAATTTGTATGCTTTGGCCATTTAATTTCTAGCTATTGTGTGATTCATGCTATGGTATTAGAACAAACTTCTCCAATTGAGATTTTCAAAGATTTACCATGGTAAACCGATTGTTGGAAAGTACAAACAATTAGAGGATTTTAAACTAATTTCTTAGAAACAACATTGGCTAGCATCAGGTTTGAGGGAAAATTGGATGGTGTTTCAAATTTTTTAGTATGGAAGTTTGAAAGTTATACACTCTTGCTAAAAGAGAATAATCTTTGGGATATTGTCCAGGGCATTGTGACTTTGCCTATAGCCCACAACAAAAAGAAAGTGAAGGCCAAGTATCGATGATTTTGGATTACCTAAAGGACCATATGTTCCCTTTTTTTTTAAGAAGAAAAATGTCCAGTTTATATTGAGTACTAGTGCATTTGTCTATATTGTATTAAAAAATTACATTCCAAATTTTCATATTTGTTTCAAATTTTTTCTAGTGAACCATTCATCCATTGTTTCAAAATTTACATAGATTTTGAAAAATAGAAACAAAGCAATTCACAAAAATAGAAGCAAAAAATTTGTCCATCCCACAACGTTGCAATTTGTCTCGACCAAAAAATGTGCTCGGCCTAGTAGACCCGCGATCCGTTCCATATTTGTTTCTTCAATGCACAGAAGCAAAAAGTTGGCCAGCCCACAATGTTGCATATTATGTCGACCAAAAATGTGATCAGCCCAGTAATCCATGTCCCGTTTCCAGAACTGTTTCTTCGGTGCAGCATCACGACACCATTCGTAGCTATGTCACAAGGTTCGTCGAACTTTAGCCTTGAGCTTAAAATTTTGGCGAACCTTAAAAATATTTTGAGGTTCGGCGAACCTCATAGCCATTAACCAAATCCATAGATAAAAACTCATAACTACATGTCACAACTCAAGCTTGTAGTTTATCCTTACAGTTTCCATGTCCGTGATAGCATTTTTTATGTTTGTTGATGTTGATTTCTTACTATTTTATCCTATAATTCATTTTAAATTAATATATGTATATATATAGACGAACCTAATGGTGAACCTCATCAAAAACTTCGAACTCAAACCGAACCTAATCATTGTCGAACGCGAACTCGAACCCGAACCATGTGACATTGATTCACAGTAGTGCCCTTTGCATCAAAAAACTCGTAGTACATCTGTCCATGAGCAGCCTGTTTAAAATTGGACAACTAGGTACAAACTCCGGGTTGTGCTGCTCAGATGACGATCCCAATATTTTTATTGGATTCCTCTTTCGGAGAGGTGTAGATTGATCTAAAGATCATCTCGATCGGATGAGCAGAACATGTACTTTGAATTTATTCCACTTATGTGCTAGGTCGGCCTGGAATAAAATATAGACTTAAATGTCTTAAAGGACGTGTCACACACCCCCAAAGATTCCTATATATTGGAGAGACTTAGAGTTCATTTGACACACATTGTTGTGGAGGAATTCTCTCTCTCTAGATAGCATTGGACCTGTGATATATATGGATTGTTCTTTGTTTGGGTTGTTCTGGGTTATGTGTGACACGCTTGGCTGAATGACCCATTGGAGACTTTGCTGGTAGAAGCATCTTACTGATCGCCGTAACGCCACCATTTCTTATCTCTGTTTTGGCTTGTCTTCTATCGATCTACTAGTATGTTCTATCTTCTTCAGTATAATCTGAAATGGCATAGAACATCCACGGCCACTAATATAGATTTAGGCCTGGGAAGACAACGACAAAATTTGTGTGCTCCTAAGACACTACCAAGCACTACTTACAAGAAGTGTTGAAATTTGGCAATTTTATGACATGTGGTTCCCAAGGCTTTGATCTTTGGCCTAGGGAAAAGTGTCCAAAAGAATTTAATTTTTCCTAAAGCAATTTTTATAATTTTTATAAAGTTAAATCCAATTTAAAAGTGACTTAAGTGATAAAGTTACTAAAGTGACTTTATAAAGTTATAAAATCAAATCTAATTTAAAAGTGACTTTAAGTGATAAAGTTACTAAAGTCTAATTTTAAAGTGACTTTAATAAAGTCAATATAAAATTAGAAAGGAAAAAGTGACTGGAAATAAAAGACTAAGTGGGTCTTTATTAAAGTGGGGTGAATTAAAAAATAGAAAGTGAGATTTAAATGAGCATTTAATCTCAGCCCTAGATCTCAATCTATCTCAGCGATTGGATTTAGGGATTCCCCAAAAGTCACTTAGGGTTAGGTTAAAGGAGGAAAAGGAGGAAAAGGTCATTTTTTTTTTTCTTTCATGAGCAGATTGGGAGAAGGAGAGAAAGAGAGCAAGGGAGATTTCTGGGCAGTGAGTAGAAGGAGACAGCAGCTTGGCACACATTCCAAGGCAGCAGTTCAACAAGTCCGTACAGTAGAGTTTGGCACACATTCCAAGGCAGATTTTGGCACGATTTTCTAGAAGGCCGTACAGCAGCCTTTTGGCACGATTTCCAAGAGGCCGTACAGCAGTTTCAACACAGATTTCGAGGCAGCAAAGGGGCTATTTTATTTGGCACGAATTTCGAGGCAGGCCGTACAGCAAGTGGCTGTACCGTTGCACGCAAATCGAGGCAGATTTCGTACAACAAGTTTCTGCTGTCTTTTGGCACAAATTTCGAGGTCCGTACATCATCATTTATTGCTATTTTGGCACATATTTCGAGGTGGCTGTACCGTTGCATTTATTGCAGATTTTTGGGCACGAAAAACGAGGAAATCCGTACAACATTTATTGCTATTCCTGTTTTGCTGTTTGCACATTTTCCGAGGCGGTGGTTAAGCACGGAAAACGAGATAAGTTGTATAAGTTTACTTGCTGATTTTTTGCTGAATATTTCTCTCACTGTAAAAGGCATTTTTCCAGAAATAAGAAGGAGCTTTCGAACTGGTTTTCCCCAAGAGTTGTAGGGGGTTTTTCCAGGGTCACCTTGACCAAAAATTTCTGAGTTATGATGTGTTGAATCACTGTTTGTTACTGCTGTTATTTTATTTCTGCATTTACAGCATTCTGAAAAATTTTAATTTGTGTTTTCAAGAAAATTTATTTTTCCAAACTGTTGAATGTATGGTTATGAAGGCTTAGAATCTGGTTTATGTAATAAGCGAAAATCAAAACCGGGTGGGGAAATTAATTCTCTACAAGAAGAAGGAGCTTCGTGTTTTTTTTCTGCTGTAAATAAGGCCTCCGTGAAGCAAATCAAGGGCCTCCCTAAAATGCCGCTGGCCTAGAGGCATCCTGCCGCAGCAAAATATAAGGACCATTTTCAGATAACCAAGCTGCTAGAAAAGCGATGGGTCATTCTCCAATGTAAAATTCGATGGTTTGAGGTTCGATGTTTCCAAGAGACTTCAATATGATTAAGGTATGGCTCTATAATGCAAACATGACTTTCGGAAATAAGGTTTTTTTTTTAATATCAATTCCAAAATCAGCGGCTCACCCAAATGTTCGCATGCCATAAGAGACGTCCATAAAATGGTCATCTTATTCCTGTCGTTAAACCCTTGAAACTTGTTCTGTAACGTCATGGAGCCCCTTCGGGCCATTCCCGCATGGCTACCAAAATATCCTGCATTTTGTTATCATGAGAAAGTGTCATGTTGGGCAATTAAATCAAATTGACGTCTCGACCCCTCTTCGCTTGCAAAATTTGCGGCATTTAGCAGACGCAATGGAACGATTAGTTTGCATAAGCGGTTACGGCCCTTTGATTTTTGTATTAGAAAGCCCACAATTTTTTTTTGAAGCAGACGACGCTGTTAGAAAGGGATTACAATTACAGTTAACTCAATTACAAGGCCAGCACATATTATATATTAATAATTCATGGCGCCCAGTTAAAGAATGTTATCCGCAGCTCTGGGGAGAATTGGAAACTAAATTTGTTAACATGGGACATTCAATATGCCGATGTGACAATTGGGAATACACGCAACAGATTTCTGTTGTAAGTACACAGGCATTGATGCGGCTGAATGTCTGTACCGATTGGTCACACAAAAATCATGGAGAATGCCCCGCGTTACAGAAAATTTGGTTACGTGGATAAAATCTGGCATTCGCAGTTGAGATTCCATAACTCGAGGGCCGATTCCTTGATTTAATTAAGGTGATCGCGATTATTATTGAGAAAATCGAGATTAGCATACCACGAAATTATTCCTCGAGCCATCTATGCCAAGATCGAATCGCAAATTAATGTATGGTCGAAGGAATCTTGGTAACGGACGCCATTTCTGTAGCAGAGATTCTTGAGTGGAGGACGTTATACAGGAAATGTTCTCTGGTAGTAGTCGTGATGACAAACAAAAGCGTGAGCAGCTTCAGCAGGAAAGAGATACGGCTAAATTTGTTTAGATTGCAGATGCCCGAAGGTCACAACAGCAACCAGAGGACTCTCGTTTTGTTCCCACCTCTGGCACAGTAAGAACTGCAATGCAGGATCAGCGGAAGACATTGAAGTTTGGCTTTGTAACCAAGGCTGCTCTTTCCAAGACTTCTTCAGGTGCTGCCTCCAAGAAAGCAATAGTTCTTTCGAAAGTGTCATCAGTTTTCAGGAATGACAGTGATGAAGAATCATAACTATTTGTGACAAAATTTCTTTAGATTTACATAGTATTTCGTGAGTTGTGGTCCATGGGGATGATAGCAACAAGGAATTATAATAACTGTCCCTGACAAGGATTTATATATCCTCTTCAGATATAGAAGAGCAATAAAAGATCAGCCGTCTCTCTCGTAAGAAGTTCTGTTAAGAACATATTTACGAATTACTTGTGTTAATTATGACACGTTGGATCCATGTAAGCACATATAGACCTTATTGGGCCCCTTCACATATTGACCAACTAGAACCAACTGCCGAAATAGACTATGAGTACGCATCTAAATTGCTGTAAAATTTGAACGTGTAAATCACGCAGTTCGTGTGTTTTGTGATAAGAATATTTCGGCACATACCCTCGTACAGGAATGCGATTGAGTGTTGATGAATGTATCTGCATGCTCGAGTGTGACTTGTACTTTACAGCGTGATGTAAAACAATGGTGGGTTCTTGTAAACCATATGCTGAAGATATCCTTGTATTGGCAAGTCTAGTAAGCAAGCTATTCATCTTAAAGCAAAAAGGGGACCGTTAGGACGCTGAAAGCCCCTGTGAATAGTACTTATGATATGACAAATCACTGTTAGAGGGCACTCAAATATGGGCCCATAACATTGGAGGAGCATTAAGGCAGATTGATCAGCTGATATGTCAAGCAGCAGAGGACCTTGTGAGCAGCTGAGGCAGAAGTATTGGAGCAGCAATACTCTTTGCAGGTATAGGAGGTAGAGAACCCTACCTGGTACATCAAGGACAAGAGTCCAAGGGATGTAAGTGAAGTGCATATTCAGCAAGCAGTGATGAATGTGATAGTTCAAAATCTATGATTATATGTCACTGTCATTATGACAGTGACATAGACAGACACCCATGTTTATGAAATTCATAATGGTTGTAAGCTTGTGACAGTATTACGGCATAATGATAAACTTGAAGTGTGAACTGAGAAGTCTTTGCAGCCTTTCAGTCACATCGTTGGAGTCTTGAACCATGCCTAGCAAAGCCTGTAAATTTATGAATAAATGATTCCATTATTTTTACAAGCATATGATACATGTCAAGATGTATGGAAGCAATATTACTGTATATGGAAATGAGTCTTGAATGGCTTTGACTATGAAACTCCTTACCAAGCTGGTGTCTTAAATGCACTCATTTAAATTATAAGTCTTCTCTCGAAAGAGAAGCTGGCATTAAGAGGGAGAATATATCTGTATATGCTCCTGAACAGATATCTTTGTTGAACGAAAGAAGATCCTCATGGCTCAGGGACATATGGCTTCAGAGGGGGAAATTCCAAAAAGAAAACCAAGAAGCCATATAAATAACAGGGTATCTAGCAACCATGAGTACTATTGTACAATCTGACCTTGGATCCTTTGAGGAAGTCGTAAAGCATCAAGTCTGGAAGGATGCTATGCACGAAGAGTATGAGTCCATTATGAAGAATGATGTCTGGGATGTGGTTCCAAGACCATAGGACAAAGCAGTTGTCACCTCAAAATGGCTCTACAAGATCAAGCATAGATCTGATGGAAGTGCTGAAAAGTTCAAGGCAAGATTCGTTGCCCATGGCTTCTCTCAAAAGGAAGGCATAGATTATGATGACATATTTGCACCTATGGCCCGATACACCACCATTCGACTGCTGAGAACTTTGTCATACTAAGGATGGGAATCTTCATCATGATGAAGATCAAGACCGTGCATGCATGGTGCCATAAAGGAAGAGATATATGTGGAGCAACCTCTAGGGTTGGAAGTCCGTGGATCTGGACACCCAAGGTTCCAGGGTGTTGAAGAAAGCCCTCATGGGTTGGGGCTAAGCACCCAAAGATTGGGACGAGAGGAGACAGCTACTTGATGAAGTTGGCCTCACTTGGCACGGCCGATCTGAACTTACTTCATGTTGTCAAGAGAAAACTTCTACTAGTGTTGTATGGATGACCTCTTCCCCACAGTGGTCAATTCTCTCATTCATCAAAGGCAAGAGGGAGGGTTTAGTTCGGTATTTAAAGACCTAGGACTGGACATTCAGCTCGAGGTCTGAGTGAGATCGGCAATATTTTCCTTTCTCTACAGGCACATCTCAGAAGCTTTCAAGATTTAGAGTGGTGGACTCAGAAGTCTGCTTACACCATGGAACTCAACTCTTGAAGGAGTGAGCGCCTACTGGGGTCACACTGCCAAATCCTATTGAGTATCGTAACTCATAGGGACCCTGATGTTCTTAATGAACACTTGTTCGGACGTATGTTGTGCAATGAACACTTTGAGTCAACACATGGTTGATCATAACATTCACTGGGTTGGTGCCAAGAAACTCTTGAGATATCTCTGAGGCACGATAGACCATGGGCTGAGATACACTGTCGGGAGTATGACACTCCATGGATATATTGATGCCGATTGGGCTGGCAGTGTGGTGGATCGCAAGAGCACATCTGGATGCTACTTCACATGTAGATCTGCTTTGGGCAGGAATCTAAAGTCGGTAGCCTTGAGCACCGCTGAGGCCGAATACATTGTAACATGTATGGCCTGTTGTGAAGTCACTTGGTTGCGAAAGCTCTTCTGTGAGCTGTTCGAGCATGTGCTAGATGCCACCGTTATCCTTTGTGATAACCAGAGGGGGATTCATTTGTCATAGAATCTCGGGTTCCTCGATTGATCCAAGCATGTTGATGGCTGGTACCACTTTATCCGAGATATGGTACAGCAAGGTGCCATAAGACTCGATCATAGGAACTGATGAGCAGGTCGCAGATATTCTCACTATGCCCTTGGGGAAGGTCATGTTCACAACCCTCCGTGAGAATCTTGGAATCATGGAACAATCCTATTCTGAGGATCCTGTTGGACGATGAGCTCTGGGAGCTCTGGGGGGCTTTGGGGACAGCTTCTCGGAGCTATGAGCAACCACAAGGCTAGGCTTGCCGAACCTTGTTGGTGTGCTTGGACCCCACTGTTATGATTATTGAGTTGGTTTACCTCTCATTATCTATGCCCCGTATGCATCCTACCCATTGAGTTCAGGGCTCATGGGAAGTACCTCTCATTTGGCCAATGAGATGGGAAAGGCTAGAGACTAATAGCAAAAACTGATGGACGCATCAGAAATTGCCGTACTCTCTATCTAGGATGGCACAGTCCAACCACTTGATCTGGGATCAAGTATAGTGAGGTTTCGGACCTCCTGTTGACTTCGGGTCAGATGAACCAACTTCGGGTTGGTTGGAGACTCTTTGTGAGTCCTATAGAGGTTTCAGACCTCTGGGCTGAATCTGTCAGTCGGGTATGATGTCTTTGTGACTGACCCACTTCTGTTTTGAAATAAAGAGGCCAGCAAAGCAAGTTACGGCGGGATGACGCACGATGTTTGGATTGCACTTGTGGACAGAGTTCTCCCTAGTTGAGAGGGAGTGTTAAAATTGGACAACTAGGTCCAAACTCCGGGTTGTGCTGCTCAGATGACGATCGCAATATTTTTATTGGATTCCTCTTTCGGAGAGGTGTAAGATTGATCTAAGATCATCTCGATCGGATGAGCAGAACATGTACTTTGAATTTATTCCACTTATGTGCTAGGTCGGCCTGGAATAAAATATAGACTTAAATGTCTTAAAGGACGTGTCACACACCCCAAAAGATTCCTATATATTGGAGAGACTTAGAGTTCATTTTACACACATTGGTGTGGAAGATTTCTCTCTCTCTGGATAGCGTTGGAGCTGTGATATATATGGATTGTTCTTTGTTTAGGTTGTTATGGGTTATGTGTAATGTAACTTGTGAATGAACTATTGGAGACTTTTCTTTGGTAGAAGCAAAGTACCTAAAATGATTCGAAAAGGAGCACCAACCTATATAGTACAATGTCATCAGTTGGAAATGTTATCTGCAAAAATGATCAGTGAAGAGTAACCAGAAGTACAAGGGCTAATTCAGAGACACGAAAAAGTATTCCAAGACCTGCCCATGAAAATGCCTCCTAACAGGGAAATCGAACATACAATAGAAGTCAAGGCAGGATCAGACCATGTCAACATCAAACCTTATCGCTATCTGCATCACCAAAAGACTGAAATTGAGAAGATAATCCAAGACCTTTTAAAATGTGGGGTCATCTCAAAAAGCAAGAGTATGTATGTTGCTCCAGTTATATTGGTAAGAAAGAAGGATGGATCATTTCAGCTATGCATTGACTACAGAGGATTAAATAAGATAACAATTAAAAATAAGTTTCCAATTCCCTTTATCGATGAAACACTGGATGAGCTACATGGCGCAAAATACTTCTCAAAATTAGACTTAAGATCAAGCTATTACCATATCAGAATCAGGTTGGAAGACATACCAAAAATTGCGTTCCAAACACACAAAGGTCAATACGAGTTTAAGTAATGCCCTTTGGGTTAACAAATGCACCAGCTACGTTCCAAGCTACTATGAATGAATTATTTTGTCCATATCTTAGGAAATTTGTACTAGCATTTTTTGATGATATTTTAATTTACAATAAAGCTTGGAAAGAGCACTTGCAACATTTGAATAAAGTTCTTACACTAATTCAAAAACACGAAAAAGTATTCCAAGACCTGCCCATGAAAATGCCTCCTAACAGGGAAATCGAACATACAATAGAAGTCAAGGCAGGATCAGACACTGTCAACATCAAACCTTATCACTATCCGCATCACCAAAAGACTGAAATTGAGAAGATAATCCAGGACCTTTTAAAATGTGGGGTCATCTCAAAAAGCAAGAGTCCATATGCTGCTCCAGTTATATTGGTAAGAAAGAAGAATGGATCGTTTCGGCTATGCATTGACTACAGAGGTTTAAATAAGATAACAATTAAAAATAAGTTTCCAATTCCCTTTATCGATGAAATGTTGGATGAGCTACATGGCGTAAAATACTTCTCAAAATTAGACTTAAGATCAGGCTATTACCAGATCAGAATCAGGTTGGAAGACATACCAAAAACTGCATTCCAAACACACGAAGGTCACTACAAGTTTAAAGTAATGCCCTTTGGGTTAACAAATGCACCAGCTACGTTCCAAGCTACTATGAACGAATTATTTCGTCCATATCTTAGGAAATTTGTACTAGTAGTTTTTTATGATATTTTAATTTACAATAAAGCTTGGAAAGAGCACTTGCAACATTTGGATAAAGTTCTTACGCTATTGGAAGAACATCAGTTTTATGCTAAGAAATCCAAATGCACCTCTGGAAAAGAAGAAGTAAAATATCTTGGACACATAATATCCCATGAAGGGGTAAAAGTGGACCCTTCTAAAATCAAGGCTATAAAGGAATGGAATAAACCAGTTAATATATCCAAGCTACGAGGGTTCTTAGGATTAACAGGATACTACCGAAGATTTATTAAAAACTATGCACACAGAACTGCACCTCTTACAAATCTTTTAAAGAAGAATTTTTCAATGGAATGAAGAAGCAGGAAGGTGTTTTGAAGAATTGAAGGAAGTAATGTCTAATGCACCGGTATTCGCAACTCCCAATGTCTCTAAACCATTTATCATCGAATGTGATGCCTCTGGATTTGGTATAGGTGCAGTATTAATGTAAGAAGGGCATCCTATAGCTTTTGAAAGCAGGAAACTCAATAAACGAGAGCATCTTAAATCCACATACAACAAGGAAATGCTCGCAATTATGCACGCATTGGCCAAGTGGAGACTTAATGCTCATTGGGGAGTAAATTCTCCATCCGAGCAGGATCACTGCCAGTCTTAAACACCTCCTGTACAAAGCTTGCTACATTAAATTTTGGACAACTAGGTCAAACTCCATATTGTGAAGATGCTTTCAGTTAAGAAGCTAATATTTTCTTGATTCATCTCTCTTAGGAGGTGTAAATCCTATTAAATATGTCTCTTAATCAGATAATGGAGAACATATTTTGAATTTATTATTTTTCAATAAATTATATACTTCAAAAATTAAGCAGTTTTGTAATGTAGGCTCACATGCCCAACAGATGTGTCACACACCCTCATTGATGGATATAAATACAGGAAAAGTTGGAGAGAATTTCATCATCATCACAACTCACATCTTCCTCTCTCATCAAATAGTACGAGCTACCAAAAGGACGAGTTTCAGCCACACGTGTGAAGGAGAGAGAGGACAGACCGTACGGATGGGCTGAAGTACGACTTTCTGCTGCTAGGGTTTCGCAGAAAGGTTGACCAGCGTTGACTTTGGTCAACGCATGGTCCAATCAACCTAAAAACTTGTGGAAGGTTCGATTTTTGAAGGCCGTACTACTTGGCACAAAAATCGAGGTTAAAGGGTTGACCGTTTTGCTGCTGCGTTGACTTTTAGCTTGCTGCCCCTGCGTTGACTTTTCAGGACAGCGTTGACTTTTGTAGAGTTGACTTGGGTTGACTCATCTACTGATTGGAGGGTTGTTGTGACACATGCTGGGCTGGCTGACCAAAGGAGACTTTGCTGGTTGAAGCATCCTGTTGACCGCCGAAACGAACACACATTTTTCCTGTTTCTGATTTGTCTTCTGTAAGATCTACTTATATGTTCTATCTGCATTTTGCTTACCTACTTGTATGATTGCTGAAATAAAAGTGAAATTGCTTCTAGCATAGAACATCTACAAAACTTAACATGGTATCAGAGGTGAGGTGAAGACAAACTCAATCTATAGCAATCATCATCGAAGGAAATGGGTTCCACTAGTCTTGAATTCAAGGAGAATGACAAGCTGACTGGAAGTGATGACTTCCATCCCTGGAAAATGATATTAGATCTCAAATTAGAAGATCATGATCTCTTGGATCATGTGAAAGGAAGGATTCAAGAACCTCCATCCAATGCCTCTGCTGCTGTTAGAAACAAGTATAAGAAGGGAGAAATCAAAGCAAAGCTGCTGATCAGGGAATCCATAAATAAGAGTCTGGTTGCCTACATATCCGAACTAGGCACATCCAAGGAGATGTATGACAAATTGATACTTATGTTTCAAGTAAACAATGTGAACCAAGTGCTATTCCTCAAGAACAAGTTGAAGAATATGAAGAAGGGCCGAGATGAGTCTGTTCAAACTTTCTTTCTGAAGTTGACCGAAACCAGGAACAATCTGCTAGCTATTGGGGAGATAATGGCTGATCGTGAGATGGTTCTCACCGCACTTGGAGGACTTCCATATGAATGGCAAGTATTCACAACTACTATTCTCAACAATAATACCATTCCTAACTTTGATGAGCTTCTGTCAAGATGTATGCAAGAAGAAACAAGGATGAAGGAATTTGATAATGAAAGAAATGTTGCCTATGGTGCTCATTCCCGAAAGAAGAACTCTGGTAGTTCTAAGGACAAAAGAAGGACAAAGACTCAAGAGAAGAAGGGTAAATGTTTCACCTGCCATAGGCCTGGACACTATGCTAGAGAATGCCCCTTCAAGGAGGATTCTCCCGATAGTGACGATAACAACAACAACCAAAGGAATGGGAATCAAAGAAATGACAAATCCAAAGGAAAGAGGAAGGCTCACTTTGGAGGAAACAATCAACCTTCTAAGAGGTCCAGAAATACCAGGTATGAGGAGTCTAATGTTGTTGATAAAAGAAATGAGTATATTCTGGTATCTGCTCTCTCAGCTGCATCTCTGCCCGACACTATGGATGTCTGGCTAATTGATAGTGGTGCCTCAAGACACATCACGGGATTCAAGGAAGCACTTTCTGACATGGTTGAAAGGGATACTAATCTAGAAATTATCCTTGGGGATAATGCCACTTATCCTGTGAAAGGGACCGGGACTGTGACCCTCCACTTGTCCCAAGGACAAGTCCTCCGTTTGCAAGATGTACTCTATGTACCCAAATTGAAGAAGAATCTTGTGTCTGTATCTGCCCTGGAAGACAAAGGATTCAACGTTACTTTCTCTAATGGAAAGGTGCTCATGTGGAAGAAGAGCTTCAAGGAAGCTATCTCAATTGGTTCTAGGGTTGGTACACTCTATCAGGTTGGAGGGAGTCCGTTGGGAGCTATGACTTGTGATACTATCTGACAAACCGAACTATGGCACCGAAGATTTGGAAAGCCCTTCCCGAAGCAAGGAAGGTGTATGTAAGGGCTGTGCTGAAGAATATAACATAACAAGGGGACCTTTTTCCCTCAAAGTGTCACAAAGACATCTGAGATATTGCAATTGGTCCATTCTGATCTTTCTGGTATGTTGCCTGTAACATCCCTGGGGGGATGTTCTTACTATATGACATTTACTGATGACCAGGGTCTACCAAAGTTTTACGTAGGGAGGGCGTGAGTACTATTGTACAGTCTGAACCTGGATCTTTTGAGGAAGCCATCAAGCATCAAGTCTGGAAGGATGCTATGCATGAAGAATATGAGTCTATTATGAAGAATGATGTCTGGGATGTGGTCCCGAGACCGAAGGACAAATATGTTGTCACTGCGAAATGGCTCTACAAGATCAAACATGGATCGATGGTAGCAGCAGTCTTTGAAAGAGTTCAAGGCAAGGTTTGTTGCCGTGAAAGCTCTCTCTTCAAGGAAAGATGACTATGATGACATATTTGCACGTGACCCGATATTCCACCATTCGATCAATCATAGCCCTTGCTGCTACGCAGGGATGGAGTCTTCATCAGATGGATGTCAAGACCGCTTTTCTGCATGGTGCAATAAAGGAAGAGGTGTATGTAGAACAACCTCTGGGATTTGAAGTTCAAGATCGAGACACTCATGTCTGCAGGTTGAAGAAAGCCCTCTATGGGTTAAAGCAAGCACCCAGAGCTTGGTACGAGAGGATGGATAGTTACTTGATGAAGTTGGGCTTCACTCGAAGTAATGCTGATCCGAACCTTTACTTCAAGGTTGTGCAGGGGAAGCCTCTCATTCTAGTGCTTTATGTGGACGACCTCTTCCTGACAGGTGCTGACCCTCTCATTCATCAATGTAAGAGGGAGCTCGCAGCTGAGTTCGAGATGAAGGACCTAGGACTGATGCACTATTTCCTAGGCCTGGAGGTCTGGCAGAGACCTGGAGAGATTTTCCTTTCTCAAGGAAAATATATTGTGAAGCTTTTGGAAAGATTTGGAATGGTGGACTGTAAGTCCGTGTCGACACCGATGGAACTCAACTTTAAAAAGTTGAGTGGCAGCGCTGCTGGGCCTATCTTGGCCAATCCTACTGAGTATCGTTAACTCATAAGGACCCTGATGTTCTCAATGAACACTTGTTCGAACATATGCTGTGCAGTGAACACTTTGAGTCAACACATGGTTGATCATAACATTCACTGGGTTGGTGCCAAGAAACTCTTGAGATATCTCTGAGGCACGACAGACCATGGGCTGAGATACACTGCCAGGAGTATGACACTCCGTGGATATACTGATGCC
This sequence comes from Pinus albicaulis, assembly GCA_034641835.2. Lineage (NCBI taxonomy): Eukaryota > Viridiplantae > Streptophyta > Pinopsida > Pinales > Pinaceae > Pinus > Pinus albicaulis. The sequence goes on along the minus strand of JAXQQM020059213.1, from coordinate 1,796 downwards.
GATTGGGCTGGCAGTGTGGTGGATCGCAAGATCACATCTGGATGCTACTTCACATGAAGATCTGCTTCGGGCAGGAATCTAAAGTCGGCAGTCTTGAGCACCGCTGAGGCCAAATACATTGTAACATGTATGGCCTGTTGTGAAGTCACTTGGTTGCGAAAGCTCCTTGCGAGTTGTTCGAGCATGTGCTAGATGCCACCGTTATCCTTTGTGATAACCAGAGGGGGATTCATTTGTCATAGAATCCCGGGTTCCACGATTGATCCAAGCATGTTGATGGCTGGTACCACTTTATCCGGGATATGGTACAGCGAGGCGCCGTAAGGCTCGATCATAGGAACTGATGAGCAGGTCGCGAATATTCTCACTAAGCCCTTGGGGAAGGTCAAGTTCCTAACCTTCCGTGAGAGTCTTGGTATCGTGGAACGACCCTATGATGTGGGTCCTGTTGGACGATGAGCTCTGGGAGCTCTGGGGGGCTTTGGGGAGAGCTTCTTGGAGCTATGGGCAACCACAAGGCTAGGCTTGCCAACCTTGGTGGTGTGCTTGGACCCCACTGTTGTGATTTTGAGTTGATTCACCTCTCATTTTCTGTGCCCCGTATGCATCCTACCCATTGAGTTCAGGGCTCATGGGAAGTACCTCTCATTTGGCCAATGAGGTGTGGAAAAGTTAGAGACTATTAGCAAAGACTGATGGACGCATGAGAGATTGCCGTACTCTCTATCTAGGATGGCACGGTCCAACCACTTGATCTGGGATCAAGATTTGTGAGGTCTGGGACCTCTGGACTGACTATGTCAGTCGGGGGATGATGTCTTTGTAACTGACCCACTTCTGTTCTGAAATAAAGAAGCCAGCAAAGCAAGTTTCGGCGGGATGACGCACGATGTTGATTGCACTAATAGATGGAGTTCTCCCTAGTTGAGAGGGAGTGTTAAATTTGGACAACTAGGTCCAAACTCCATATTAAGATGCTCAGATTAAGAGGTTAATATTTTTGTTGGATTCCTCTTTGTGAGAGGTGTAAAATCCATATAAAATATGTCTTAATCCGATGAGCAGAACTTATATTTTGAATTTATTATTTTCAATAAATTATATGTGCAAGGTCGACCAGTTTTGTAATGTAGGCTCGCATGCCCAACAGATGTGTCACACACCCTCATGATGGATATATATACAGGAAAAGTTGGAGAGATTTTCATCATCATCACAACTCACATATTCCTCTCTCATCTTAGAGTACGAGCTACCAAGAAGGACGAGTTTCAGCCACACGTGTGAAGGATGAAGAGGACAAACTGTACGGCCAAGCTGAAGTACGGATTTGCTGCTGCTAGGGTTTCGCAGAAACTTTGACCAGCGTTGACTTTGGTCAACGCTTGGTCCAAACAAGCTGAAAATTGGTGGAAGGTTCGATTTATGAAGGCCGTACTACCTGGCACAAAAATCGAGGTCAAAGGGTTGACCGTTTTGCTGCTGCGTTGACTTTTAGCTTGCTTCCCCTGCGTTGAATTTTCAGGACAACGTTGACTTTTGCAGAGTTGACTTGGGTTGACTCATCTACTGGTTGGAGGGTTGTTGTGACACATGCTGGGCTGGCTGACCAAAGGAGACTTTGCTGGTTGAAGCATCCTGTTGACCGCCGAAACGAACACACACATTTTTCTGTTTCTGATTTGTCTTCTGTAAGATCTGCTTATATGTTCTATCTGCATTTTGCTTAACTACTTGTATGATTGCTGTGAGAAAAGTGAAATTGCTCTTAGCATAGAACATCTACAAAACTTTAC